>CM052443.1:125771518-125790385 GCA_028533085.1 Varecia variegata
TATTTTGGTAATTACAGGCTGGTCTATAACCAGTTTGTAAGCATTCGCTCCAGCCACTGAGTATGACTAGCATTCCTGATTTTGTGCAGAGAGGAGGAAAATTATTCAGTTGCACCAAATCTGTCTATTTTATAAGTTGGATCAAGACTATCACTGGAGTCTTTTACAATAATGGCTATTCTCACTCTTAATTCTTTGATGATTAATTGTAGGAGCAGCACAGAGCTTGGTAATTTCCAAGGCTAAAAGCTAAGTACAAACAGATTTCGCATGTAGCAATTATTCCCTGTATTTGAAATCTTTACCTTCGTGATGCAGCCCTGCTCCACCTGGGAGGCCACCCATTACAGCATTGGCGGTACAGCCGCTTGTCCTCGGTTCGCCATCTTTTGCCCTAACTGTCCTCAGGAAGCTAAGATCTTTTCTCCCGTATTTTATCTCCTCTTTCCACCCACGGAGCCGTGGCATTTCCAGTGTGCAGTTGTAGACACAGACGCAGTGGGTGGGTGCATGGGCTAGGGCCTTGGGGGACTGGGCATGCTTTGGTCCATCCAAGGCCTTCACTGTTGCATGTTAAATGCTTTCTGTTCATTGAACCTGGTGCCTCGCAGGGGACCTCCCCCACACCAAGGATGCTCCTCCTAGTGGCCGGGGGCTGTGCTGGAGAACCCTGGCTGAAGTTCCATCCAAGGGTGGCCCAACTCCAGTTGAAGGCCTGTGGGCAGTGCCTGTGAGCTGGTGACCAGGGACAGGTGCTGCTGATGGAGTTGAGACAGGTGGCACCACCTCTCTCTGATAATAATGGCCACCCATTCCTACTGCAGGGATTTAGTGTAGCCTGCTGTGCGAGGGCCATTGCATGTGCTCACCTGACACCAAGCCTGTGAATTGTGTGGTGTCTAGAGACAGGCCCAGCCTGGGGAGGTCCTTGCCCAAAGTCACGCAGCTAGCAAGTGGGAGAGTTGTCACTGGAGCCCAGAGCAGGCTGCTTTCTCTTCCACCACGCTGCTCTGCCTTCCTGAACAGCAGGAGCAGACGAAGTGGATCTGGATGACGTGGATTGACACGTGCTCGGGAAGGGAAAGGACAGCACCCAGAAGGGGCCCTAGAGATCAACCAGCCCTCCCATTTTGCAGATGGGAACACTGAGGCCAGAGAGGTGAGGGAGCCTCCTCTTGGCTGCCCTCCTGGACTGCCCTCCCCATTAGGCACCGACCTCCCTCCCATTCTGGATCCTGCCCACCTGTCATAGTCACAAGGTAGAAAACTGCCCGGTTCTGCTGCTCCCATTGGGGCCAGAAACTCCAACCTTGTGGGGCCCACACAGGGCAAGACACTTTTTGCCCTCATGGCCCAACTCCCTGGAGAATTTGGGAACAGATTCCAGACCCTATTCTAGAAGACCTGCCCCAGATGGCCCAGGCCTGGGAGGAGTGCTTCTTCCACGAGCTTCCAGAGCATCAGCCCGGGTGCACCACGCTCTGGCACTCAGTCATGTGAGCATTCCAGAGGTGTGTGTTGAAGACCTACTGCGTGCCAGGCCCTGGGGACGCCGCAGTGAATGAGAGACCTGCCCTGTGCTCACGCAGCTGATGTGCCTCTGGGCGAGACGGGGCAGAAACCACCACCCGGATGATGGATTCATCCAGTGACACGGGTCCAGGGAGAAGAACGTGTGCGGCCATGTGGCTGGGGTTTCTGACTGGGGCAGAGTCTGGGGGCTCCCCAAGGAGGTGATGTTTAAGCTAGGAGTTAGGGGGGCCCAGGAGCCAATGAGGTGGGGCAGGGGACTGAACACAGACTTCACGTGGGCAATTCCAGGAGCTGAAAGAAGCCACTGGCTGGACGGGAGATTGAACGAGAGGGCGTGAGAGGCGGAGGTGCCTCCCCTTGTGGTACAGGGGCTCCCTGCTATGTAAATGAGCCAAAGACAGCCGATGCACCTTGGCCCTAGGTTGTTTGTATCTTCACGGCAAGCTGAGAACCGTTAGCTCAAAAGCCCACTGGCACCAAACTCACATCTAGTTGTTTTATAAATATCCCAGACACACAGAATTTTAGTCATTTAGGACCTGCCTGGTTTGCATACCCCACAAAGCTGCACCAGTGTCTGCTGGCCATGGATAGGACAGAGCCTTGTGACCCTGAGACCTCAAGCTGCTGCTGCATTTGGGGGGTCTCAGGCCCAGAGACTCTCTACGGTGCTGCCAGGTGCATAAGCCCCTCTCCTCCGAGCTCCCTTGCCCTCCTTTCTGGGGGGCGGTCCCCTCACTGTAACCTCTGGACTGTCTCACGCCATGAGAGACGTCCCTCTCCTGCAACCCTGTCTGAGCACCGCCCAGTAAAGCTTGCTGTGTGTTCATGTTTTTTCCCTTGATTAGCCCTCAAATCCTTGAACTCACTCCCCTCACTGCTCCCTCCCCAACCAGATTATTATCCATCCTGCCAGAGGAGAACCGTTGGTCCTCCTGTCACCTTCTCCAGGATGTCAACCCAGACCCGTCATAAAACAGCCCCAGACGCTGCCAAGAGAAGGCGGTGGGAGGACCCTGTGCTCCAGCCTCCCCGTTTGGCCCTAAAATTGGCAGCCACCATCCCTCTCCCCGCGCGACCCCAGCCTCTTCCTCTGCCTCTGCCACCTGCTATGCTAACAGGTCAGCTGCCATTTTGTGTTAAACTCCTTCTCATTTATTACAATCCCACTTTTTATTGACATGGAAATAAAACTTACAATCAATAAGATATTATGAAATATACATCAAAACAAAAGTCGCTGGAGCGGGCGTTTTCATCTGTTCTCAGGAAGGAACAAGGGTTTATGGGGGGTGGAACACTGAACATTTTTCTTCCCTATTACATGATGCGATTTTCAATGAATCCATAAAGAAAATGAAAACATAAATAGAGTAACCAAACAGAATGATCCCTGCAGCTGTCAAAACTTAAAACAGTTCAGTTTTCCTTTGATTTCTGTTTTAAGTTTTGAAAAGTACATAGATCATTCTCTGCTTTTTCCTTTTCTCTCCTTCTTTCTTTCTTTTTTTTCTTTTCATAGGGAGCCTCTTTCTTAAATCTGCTCCCTCTGGGGTCAGCTGGCTTTGACCCTTGGCAGCTGAACTGACCACCTGAGCAGTGAACACAGCATTTGTTTCTTGTGCTGTCAGCCCCGCCTCAGAGGCAGGACCTCTTGTCTGGTTTAGGACTCCTCCGAGGCGCAGAAACTTACTCCCTTCCCAGTCGGATGCCACATCAAAGTAGGCTCAACGGTGTTTCTTCCTTTCACTAGAGTAGTGTCACGCTGGAGAAGACGGGCGAAGGCTGGGCCCTCCCCACTTCTGCACACCTACTATGTGCTGGGCACCCTCTGTGCTTCACCTGCACCGCTTGTCCGAATCTTGTCATCACAGCCATGTTGCCAAAGCACGCTGTCCTGCTGTGACACCGTGCACGCCTTTCCTCTCTCATCCTCCCATCCTTCAGAGAGAAGAGTTTCCTAAGTCTCTTGGACAAGAAGCATGGAAAATCCATACTGTGGACATATTAATTTTTCTTTTCATTGAGATAAAATTCACATAAAATTAATCAACTATTTTTAAGTATGCAGTTTTTGGCATTTACTATATTCACAACCAGCACCTCTGTCTAGTTCCCAGACATTTTTATCACCCCAGAAGGAAGCCCTGTACCCATGAGCAGTCACTCCTCACGCCCCTCCCTCTAGACGTAGGCCACCACCAATCTGCTTCCTGTCTGTGTATTTACCTGGTCTAGACATTCTAAATAGCTTCCTACAATATGTGGCCTTTTGTGTCTGTCTGGCTTCTTTCCCTTAGCATAATGTTTCCGGGGTCCATCCACGTTGTATGGTGTATCAGTACTGCGTTCCTTTTCGGGGCTGAATAATATTCTATTATATGGATGAACCACATTTTGTTTATTCATTCATCAGGGCATTTTGGTGGTTTCCATCTTTTGGCTATGAACATGCATGTGCATGTATTAGTTTGAACACCTGTTTTCATTTCCTTTGAGCATATAACTAGGTATGGAACTGCTGGGTCCACATGGTAATTTTATCTTTAACCATCAAACAGATGTATTAATTTTATAGCTAGTTCTCTATTCATACACATGGAGACAGAATTGTTGATAATGCAAAATAGTGGAGAGTCCAACAGTGACCACTAGCTAGTATGACTACTTGTTATTAAGAACCTTCCAGGCCTTCTGTTAAGAATGTTTCCCACATTTGAAATGCGCCTACAACCCTGTGAGCTGGGTGCTCTCGTTACACCTATTCTGTAGGTGAGGAAACTGAGAGGTGCAGGTTAAGTAACTTGCTCAAGGTCACACAGAGCAGAGAGGCCAGAGCTCCAACTCAGGAGGTCTGGGCCCAAGCTCAGGTTCTTAATCGCTAAACTGTCACGCCCCGATAATGTGCCAAACGATTTCTGTTTGGATTGGAAGGGGACAGGGTATAGGCTGGCAGCAGCTCTCTGCTCCAAAGGATGCCAGGCTCAGACTGCTATGAAAACGAGTCTGCCCTCCCTGAGGTTGCCCCAGCTGTGAACAGCAGGGGCTGGCCCGGGTGGCTGGAAATCAACCCCGCTCAGTGGGTACCCACAGAACAGCTAAGTGACACTGGACTGCACAGTACTGCCCCGAGTGATTTCTCTCTGTGGGTGCGGTTAGCTTTATCCCTGTTTCTTCAGAAAATAGCCTGTCGTCCCCACAACAGCTTGTTTATTGAGCATTTACTCAGTGTCCACCAAGGCACTGCGCTCATCTTGGCCCCAGACCTAAGAGCGGGTATTTCCCCCCATGTGACAGACAAGGAACCTGGGGTCCGGGTAGTTTGACTAGCCAGGTCAAGAGCACACAGGTGTAACGGGCAGGACCAGTGTTAATCCGGATCCCAGCGCGCTCGTAAGCAGGTGTCCACATTCACCGTCTCTCTGATCAGATGCACCAGCCCTTTTAGGAGCTTCTGATTTCGCCCAGGAGGAAAAGTTTCTGGGAGTGCGTTCCCCAAGACAATGAGCTGCCTCGGAATGACTTGGGCCTGTTCATAATCTCAGATGACATCTAGCCAGTTTTTGTTGCTCTCTTCAGAAAAAAATCCAGATCATGGTATTAGTTCCTTCCAACCTCTCACATTTGCCTTTTTTTTCCAAAATGCTGCGCGTTTCCCCCTCATCCACCTAAACCTGCCGTTGAGTTACTGGCCCCCAGAGGCTGCGGGCTCAGAGCGGGTGCATCCGCGCACCGTGCCGCTCGCCGCCGTCTCCGAGTGTAATCAAACATCAAGCTAAGTAGCAAATAAATCTCTCGATCTCATAAGCTGCACAGCGAGATCATGTAAATGCAAATGAAGGACCTGATTTCAAGCTGTCGAGGGGGAGGGGAGGGGACGCTGGGGCCCTGTCACCGTGACCGCCTCACGCGGCAAGGGCCATACATCAGCCACAGGAACAGAACAGGCACAGGAAGGGAGGCCGGCTGCCCCAGGGAGTGGGGGAACCAGACCCGCGGCAAAACGCAGGCAGTTCAGGGCCGTGAGAACCAGACAAGGCGGGATGGGGTGGCTGGGCAGGCGCAGGGTGTCTGGAGAGGTGTCCCCATGGCCGGGAGCTCCTCTTGGACCTGAGCTGGAGAGCTGCGTGGCAATGCTGACCACGAGGACAGCAGCCATAGAAGACAGCAGCCAATGCTGACCACTGCGCATGCCTCCTGGGCAGGATACCATTAAACACTACACTCGGCCTCCTGAGGTTTCGCAGGTGAGGAAAGGGAAGACCAGACCAGGTAGTGACTTGCCCAAGGTCACACGGGAAGTGGCAGAGCTGGGACTTCAGCTCAGTTGTGTGACATAATTCACATGTTGGCCACCAAATTCCCTTCCCTGAGCCCCCAACCCATCAGCAGTGACCTCAGTCCCATTATAAACTTGAGCAGAGTTGTTGCAATGACATAGAAGAGCCTTTTTAATATGTAAAACAGAAACACACAAATTAGCTCTGCATTTTGGCTTTTTAAATTATAAAAGCAAAACCTCAATACCCCCAAAAAGAGCCCTGTCTCTAACTACGCACTCGCACACATCAAGGTTATGCCGCTGTTTCCTTCCAGTATTTTTTTCAATGCATTTTTTTACCGTGGTCGTAACAGTGGTATATGTAAAAATTTGAATGCTGCTGTGTTTTTTTTCACTTGACATTATTTTATACACCTTTGATCATATGTGGATGTGGCCTTCTCACGTGTGGCTTTTTAGCATCATTATGCAATGTTCAACTGCCACTCACACAATGCACATGGTTCAAAGAATCTGGGCTTCTGAGATGATGCCTGAGTCCTTTGATGCATAATGCACCTTATTTTACATGATTGTTTATCTGAGGTTCTCATTATGGAAATAAATAAATATCCTCTATGCTAATAATGATCACAATTTGCATTTATATTGTGCTTTTCATTCGAGGCTCTTAAGTTGTTTTACAATAATGAACTACCCCTCGTGAGCACAATGTGTATGTGTGTGCATCTGCATGCGGGGTGTAGCCATGTACAGATATTTATTTAATAACTGCCGGGCAATAACTGTGGGATCTCACATAACTACGCTTTAATAGAATGCAGGAAAGTGAGTGCAGGCTTTTCAACTGTCGAACAAACATCCATTTAGTTTAGACGCAGGGCTAGAGGGTTAATGAGCTCCGCTATATGTGGCTGCCAGGAAGTGGGGAGTGATTGATTCCTGCGAGGGCCCTGCTCGTGATGGAATGAACCTCTACGTAGGTCTAAAACCCGGGCATCGGGCTCCCTGGTAGAAAACCTGCCATTTTGGAAATGATCACTGGCCCATTTGTCCAGAGTGAGATCCAGTTTGGGCTACCTGTGCGACAAAGCCAGCTGATTTCACCCATTTTCACCTCTTCAGTGGGAAACGAGGGCCAGTTAAGAAGAAAAAGTATATTGGGCAGGCAGTGATTAGACTCGAGTTGCAAGGCTGGGTTACTTGTTTTGAAGAAGTTGTCCCATAACAATGGACTTTGGTGCAGCTCCAGGGCTGGGGACCTTTGCTCATGGGTCCCAGGTAACTTCAGATCAAGGCAGCAGCCTGCGGGGAACACCACCTGTACCTGCCTCTGGCAAGCCCCCCCAGTTTCCACTGGTGACTGGCTGCTCCGAGGGGGCTTCAGGCCTGGGGTCGCCTGCCCAGCCGGTTCCCGGTGTGGGTTTCCAGGGCCTGGTCCTCTGCGCTGGGGGCTGGAGGGAGCTGATATTGCAGGAGTAGCTGGAGAATCCCAGGACCCCCGGGACAGGGAGAGAGATAGTTTTAATTAGAGCTCAGAGATGGGAAATAAGGCAGAGAGGGATGACATCTTAATGAGGTTTAATGAAGCTGTCTGCTGATGGGGACAGCTGTCACCCAGAGCTGCATTCCAGCCAAGCCACTTTGTGATGGAGGAAACTCGGAAAAAGGCACAGTCTGAAGGCGGCTGAGGAGGGCAGGGTGGCCAGACTCAGAGCTGGGGTTTTTCTCCCACGTTTGCCTCTTGATTCTAACACCTTGTTGACAAGGGAGTCCGGCTAGTGGGCCCTGTTTACATAGCTTCCAATATTTCACAATTCCCCGTCGTGCAAAACTAAGGTGTGTCTCTTGAAAGGCCTTGCGGATTTTGCATGAGGTGTCGGAAGAATTCAGCCATAAGAAATGAGAAATGCGAGGATTTTGAGGTCTGAAAGGATACAAGGGTCCCCTCCCCTTCTCAGCCTCTATTTCTCCATCTGTCCAGGGGGGAATCACAAGGCCTCCCTTCCAGGGTTGTTGTGTGAGTTGAGGGGCTGCCGGGGGTTAAGCACAAAGGTGTGATATCCAAGAGAGGTAAGTACAACCCTAGCTCTTCCATTGATTACCTGGGGAGCTTTAGACAAGTGTGAACCTTTTTAAGCTTCAGTTTTCCCATCTGTAAAGTGGGAGGGTCTCTCATTTGTGCGGGGACGGTGCTCTCAGCCTCCACGGAACCCAACAGCCAGTCTGTGCCATCTGCCCCAGGACCTTTGCACATTCCAGCCTGAGACCTGGGAGACTCCTTTTGCCTCTGCTAGTGGCCATCTCTCCTCCTGTCCCGGGCTGGGGGGTGGGCTGCCTAGGGACCCGGGAAGCTGATCAAAGCTGAGTCTCTTCAGTCTCACAGACATCAGAGTGAGGCTGCCACATGTCTTAGTCTGTTTGTGTTGCTATAACAAAACACCTGAGGCTGGGTAATTTATAAAGAACAGGTATTTATTTCTCATAGTTCTGGAGGCTGCCCAAGATCAAGGTGCCAGCAGGTTCAGTGTCTGGTGAGAGCCTAGTCTCCGCGTTGAAAATGGCTCCTTGTTGCCGTGTCCTCAAGAGGGGACACAGGCTATGTGGCAGAAGGGACGGAAGGGGCAGAAAGGAATGAGCTCCCTCCACCTATCCCTCTTGTAAGGGCACAGCCGTCATGACTAAACACCTCCCAGAGCCCACACGGCTCAATACTGTTGCATCGGAATGAAGTTTTGACATGAACTCTGGAGGGGACAAAAACATTCAAACCACAGCAGCAGGGAAAAGCAGGTGACCATCAGCCTCACGCTGTCTTGGTTCCACTGGCAGCTGATCTCAGACGTCTGTCAAACCTGCAAGTGTCAGGAGCACCTCTGAGCGCCTGTCAGTCCTTAGCCAGCTTCATGCAGCCCCCCCGGCGTGCCCAGAGACCTGCGCCCCCTCTGTCGGGCAGCTTTTCTAGAAGGCCCCACTGGACAAGCTGGGGAAGGAGGCCGAGGGTCAGTGTTGAGCCCTCCCACCCCTGTCTCGATGCTCCTCTGCGCACCGGTGGCTGCCGCCCTCGCAGGCTGCCCCTGGAATCTCCTTCAGGTTGGCCTCGCCAAAGTGCCCATTCGAGATCTGTGTCTTCCTTTCCTGAACACCTTCCCCAAGCCCAGACAGACTCAGCTGTCCGGTATCCATGGCACTTCAGTCCTGTGCAGCAGGTCCTCAGACAACGTCGTTTTGTTCAACACTGTTATAACGTTGATGAGAAGAAAAAATTGGTTCCCGGCTGGGGCCGCCGTCTGCGGAGTTTGCGCGTTCTCGCCAGCCTGTGTGGGTTTTCTCCGGGTGCTCCGGTCCCTCCCACATCCCAGAGGTGTGCACAGGTGAACTGGCGTGTCCACCTGGTTCCAGTGTGAGTGTGGGGGTGTCAGTGTACCCCGCGATGGGATGGTGTCCTGTCCGGGACTGGTCCCCGCCTGGCACCCTGAGCTGCCAGGAGGCTGTGGCCGCCCGAGACCCTGACCTGGAATGAGCAAGTTAGTAATCACCTCACTGGCTTTTACTCACCTTACTTACATTTATTTCAACGTTTAATACTGGGGTGTTTTGGTCTTTTTAAAAATTATATCAGAATATTAAGGGGGTCCAAACGCTTTGGTCACATAAATTGCCTTTGCACCTCCTGAGTCAAAACTGTAAGTCTGGCCATCCCCCGCGTTTTGGTCTTTATTTAGGAGTTCAGTGATGTTTTTGTGGTCAGAGCTATGCCATAGGAACGTAACACTTTTTTATGTCAATTAACCTATGGCAAAACTGGTTTCTTATACATCGCTTTGTTTAAAGTTGCAGTTTCCAGGAACCTATTGACAATGTGAAGTGAGGACTCACTGTAATATTTTCTGAAGCAACAGTTCTTCCCATAACCACCATGTACACATCAAATAGTGCTGCGGTCCCCAAGCCCCAGGACACAGACTGGTACCGGTCCGCAGCCTGTTTAGGGACCAGGCCACAGAGATCCACTGCCACCCACCACCCCCATCTGTGGAAAAATTGTCTTGCATGAAACTTAGGGGGCGGGGAGGGTGCACAGCAGGAGGTGAGTGGCGGGTGGGCCAGCAAAGCTGTCTCTGTACTTACAGCCGCTCCCCATCACTCGCATCACCGCCTGAGCTCTGCCCCCCCATCCCCCCCATCCCCCCCACCCCCGTCCTTGGAAAAATTGTCTTCCATGAAACTGGTCCCTGCTGCCAAAAAGGTTAGGGATCAGGGAAATGGTGGACTTTACCTGGGGTTCCCCTGGGTACCATTGTGTGTGCAGCAGAGAATGAGAAGTTCTGTATGAACAAAACCTCACCTGTATAGACAAGACCTGTGCACGTGAAAGACAATGAATTGGCTGTCTATGCTAAGTGCTAAACCAGTAATTAAGAGGCAGCAAAGACCATGTGGAGTCAGATGTGGGTTCAAATCCCGCCCTGGCCACTCATTACCTGCGTGCAGCTTCGAGCGAACAAGGTGCTCGAGCCCTCTAGGCCTCCGTTTCCTCCCCTGGGACTGTAGTGACATCAATTTGCGGGATTGTTAGGGGCACTGGCAGTAACAAGGGAGCCGGGGACACGGAGGCCATGATTACAGGTGCTGTGGTCAGAGGTGCTGGCCAAGAGGTGCGTGGCAGGTGCGGCTGTCCAGTGAGCCTGTTTCACTGGGCAAATGAGCTGGTCATGGGTGGGTGTGCTGCTCCCCCAGAGACACGCCACACCCGAACCTAAAGGACTGAGTTGCAAGCAGTGGACTCTCAGGTCCGGAAGGTATTTGGGGACAGGTGGAGCAGAGGGAAGATGACGCAGCACTCCACAGCTTCACTGTGCTGATTCACAGAGAGTACTCCACGCAAAGCTCTGTAGGTGGTCTCAAGCTGCAGCTGGGGCAGGCCCAGGAGCCCCTCGGGTTTCCTACTGGCAACCTTCTCCGACACTTTGGTGTAACCTGCCCCAGAAGGAAGGAAGCCCGCTTGCCAGGGTGGAAGGCTATGGAGTAGGTGGTGCTTCTCTGAGCAGCTGAATCTGCTTCTCGGCCGAATTCTCGGAAAGTTCTACTTCATCCCACCAGGCAACACTCCAGTCTGGAAAAGTCCAAGGAGAAGAGAAACCCAGCACCACATTCTCAGGGGGTTTGGGATGGGACTGCCCAGTCTCAGACACACAGTCCGGAGAACACTTTGGGAGGTAAAAAAATCATTTTTATTGTTGTTGGCTGTGGTTCATCTGGTGCCTGTGCTCACATAGTTCTCGAATGAAACTGGGTCTCCCGCGTGGACATGGAGAGTGCCAGGTGGCCACAGTCCCACACGAATGGAGCCTGAAGGAGGGCGGCAGGCAGGACGGCACAGTGCGTAGGGCACCCGCATCAGGTCAGGTGCCGGGAGCCCCTTGTACTGCCTTCAGTCACTGCCCCTGCACGGGGCCCTGTGCTCCTGACTTTTGAAACTAGATTAGTTGTGTTCATGTTTGATCTCATCCGTGTGGAGCCGTACGTAGCTCATGCGTCTGGCCTCTTTCCCTCCATACTTCGTGTGAGGACCATGCATGTGCTGCCCATAGTATTGTTCTTTCATTCTCAGGGCTTCTCAATCTCCGCAGGCGCTGTTGGCATTTGGGGACAGATCGGTGTCTGTCGAGTGTGTGGCGGGGCTGTCTTGTGCATTGTAGGATGTTTAGCAGCATTCTTGGTCTCTACTCACTAGGGAGAGTGTAGTACCCGCCTCCTAAGTTGTAACCAAAAATGTATCCAGACATGGCCAAAATGACCTCTAGGGGACAATACCACCCCTGATTGAGGATCGCTGCTGTAGAATATTCTGTGGTATGAATACGTCACAACTTTCTTATCCACCTGATAGTCATTTGCATTGTTTCTGGTATTTGGCTACCACAAATTGAGCTGCTTTGCCCATTCTTTGACAGGTTTTTGGGTGGGCATACACATTCATTTCTGTTGGGTGTCCAGGAAGGAATTGTTGGGTTATAGAGTAGGCATGTGTTTAGCTCTAACAGATACTGCCAAACAGTTTTCCACAGTGGTTATACCAGTTTTCACTCCCAGCAAGTACACGAGTGTTCTAGTTGCTCCACATCCTCACCAATAACATTGAGCTTTTACTTTGCATTTCCTAGAGGTTGAACACCTCAACATATGGGTCTTGGCCACTTGGACATCCTCTTAATGCAGTGCCTGTTCAAGTCTTTTCTCATGTTTTTCTATAGGATTGTCCGTCATTTTCTTATTGGTTTGTAGCAGCTCTTTATATATGATGGATGAGTCCTTTGTCAGAAAAATGTATTGCAAATATCTTTTCTGTCTTTGTGGACTTGCAGATTTTTAGAGCTAGGAGTACTCTATCCTTCCATCTTCAAACCTCCTGATATGCTTGACTGTTATTACTTAACTATCCTTTTTGCAAGAGAGTAAATTTCATATGAGCAGGGGCTGTGTGTCTGATTTGTTCACCTTAGAAGTCCCAGCAGAGTAGGTACAAAATAAATACTTGTATAATGAAAGTTTGAGAAAAGCTCCCATTGGGATGCTATTTTGCAGCCTAAGGCTTCCATGTATTTCAGCAGTTGTTGACTCCCAGGCAACCATGCTAAAAGCACAGAGATTGAGGCACCCGTCTGCTCCCTCGCCCCCTGCCTAAGGGTGGCAGCCAGCTCCTGAGTCTGTCGTCCCCCAGCCAGCTGGAACTCTGCCCACCTGCACCTGCCCTGAGGGAGGCGGGGCTTCTCCCAGAGAAGTCACATTTTAATTAACTTCCTCAGCAATCACTGGAGAGGTTGGATCATTTTCATAAACAAAAGAGAGGCTAGAGTTTTGCCTGCAACTCAGAGTGAATGGTGTGGAAGGAATTCAAAATAAACCACCCAACAGAGGTGCCCACTTGGAACTCAGAACTCCGTTGCTCTTGAGGGAGGGGGGTCTGAGACTTGAGATGTGAAAGAATAGAGAGAAAAATGATCAGTTACTGTGTAGAAAACAACCAATAGTCTCAAAGTAGGCCATATGGACTGCATGTTTGTGTTCCCCCAAAATTCATGTGTTAAAACCCTAACCCCTAATAAGATGAATCTAGGAGTGGGACTTTGGGGAGGTGATTAGGTCAGGAAGGTGGAGCCCTCAGGATGGAACGTGCGCCCTTATAAGAAGAGGAAGAGAGCTGGCTCACTCACTCTGTTCTCTGCCGTGCAAGAACACAATGAGAAGGCGGCTGTCTGCAAACCAGGAAACCAGCCCTCACCAGACACCAGATCTGTTGGTGCCTGTATCTTGGACTTCCCAGCCTCCAGAACTGTGAGAAATAAATATTTACAGCCACCCAGGCTATGATAATTTGTTATGGCAGCCCAAGCTGACTAAGACATTTTTCATTCATTCATTCATTCTACCCCTATTTACTAGCGTCTATTCTATGCTGGACCCTGGGAAAGGAGCGATAAGAATAAAGACCGATTGGGTATATAGGAAACGTCCATACTTTCTGCTCAGTTTTGCTATGAGCCCAAAACTGTTGTAAAATATAAGGTCTATTTTTAAAAAATTAACCTTAAAAAGTAAAGATTGGATTCCTGCCTCTATGGTGCACACAGTCTCCTGGGGGAAGACAGACATTAAACTGATCGTCATGTAATTAATGACTTAATTACACCACATTGTAACTTTCCGACAGCTTTATTTGAGATATAATTCATATATCATACAATTCACCCGTTTAAAGTATGCAATTCAATGGCTTTTACTATATTACAGAATTGTACAAGCACCTCCACAACCAATTTTAGAACATTTTCATCACCCTCGCGACACCCCTTAGCCAGGCCATCACCCCCACAATCCCTCCATCTCTGCCCTCCACCCAGCCCCAGCCCTCGCAACCACGGACCTACTTTCTGTCTATGGATTTGCCTATTCTGGACGGTTCACGAGAATGGAATCATGCAGTATGTGGCCCTTGGTGTCTGGCGTCTCAGCATCATGTGATCAAGGTCCATTCACGATACAGCAGGCACAACTGTGTAATTTTGAAAGTGCCGTGATGGTGGGCTCGGGGCGCTATGGTGCCACCATATAACACGGAGGCCTGTCTGGACCGATGCCAATCTGGGAAGGATTCCCAGAGGAAGAGGTTTTTAATATCAGGCATTTGTTGCGCACCTGCTATGTGCCAACAGGAAAAAGGAGGTACTAGAAGCCAGGGGTCTGGCTGTCTCAGAATTTATGATCCAGGCAGGGTGGCCCAGCACCTGGTATTCACGGAAATCGAGAAGGTGACTTAAGTTTTAAGCCCCAGTGAATGGAACAGAGAGTGAGAGTTACTGGTGCTCAGAGGAAGGACAGCCACGGGGAGCCCGAGGGCTCCAGAGAGCTTCCCGCAGAGACAAGGCCCAGCAGGGGCAGAGGCAGGCCCAGAGGACAGGCCTGGATGAGGCTGGGCACCTGCGGTCCTCAGATCAGGGACGTGGGCTGGTCTGCCTCAGCTGCGGGGCCACGTCAGGGACATGGGCTGGTCTGCCTCAGCTGCAGGGCCACGTGGGGTGGGGTGGGGTGGGGTGGGGCAAAGCTGCAGGGCTGGGTGGGAACGGAAGGGGCAGGGCCTGCACTTCCAGCCTGAGGGAGGGGTTTACTGCAAAGGCAGTGACGAGCTGTTGCGGGTGGTCCCTGACCACCTACCTGCCTCTACACACCCAACCTGCAGGCACCAGAGAGGTGGGGACACAGAGGAGATAAAGTGAGGCCAGAGCATGGGGAGAGCCTGGGAGACAGAGCACCTTGCAACCTCGAGCCCTTGGCCTGTGGCCCGTGGGCAGCGGAGGAGCAGCCGCACCACCCCCAGCACCGTCCACGGGCCTGCAGGCACCAGGGGGCCAGGGAATCTGGGGCTCGTTGGCATCTACTGAGCCCGCAGACCTGAGGGTGAGCTGGCAGCAGCCAACCTGGGTTCCTGCCGCAGGCCTGACACGAGCCGTGTGGCCCCTCTGCACCGCACCTGCCCCGGGAACAGCTGTGGGTGGAGGGGCCGCCTCACCTGGCGGCTGCACAGACTAAATGAGAGAACTGAGAACTTAGCGAGCGCTCAGGGACGAGGAAGGTGATGATGGTGTCCTAAGCTCCACAAAGCCTCTGCCCCCGGAGCTACTGTTCTGGAGAGACCCCAGCCCCGGCTCAGACGCACCTGCCCACCCCCGCGTGAATGACAGCGCTGCCTCTCTGGGCCTCAGTTTCTACATCTATAAAATGGAGGGACTAATATGGTTGATAATAGAGTAATTTCGTTCATACAAACCCCTTCTTGGGGGGGGGGGTCAAGGAGTTCACTAGAGGCCCAGAGAGTGAGAACAGCTGTCCAGGTGCTGAGGGGGTAACTGTGTCCCTGCCCTAAGGTGAGGATTTGAGGACGCGACTTCCTCGTGAGAATGGTTTGATCCGTGCCTGGTGGGAGTGAAGTGTTAGGTAGGAAAGATGTCCCCCTCCCTCGACGGTGGCCTCCAGATGGGTCCTGGACTGGGCTGGTCATTTCCAGCTTGAGCGCGGCAGGGGTAGGCTCCGCCGCAGACACAGCTGCTCAGCTCAGGGACTGCGCTCCCCGTCCCTGCCACTGTACAACTGTGGCCACGGAGGCCTCCGTGTCTGCCGTCCTCACTCGCCCCTGAGCGTGAGCCACCAGTCGGCTTCTGCTGTGTCCTCACCCCGGCTGCCGCCCACACGCTTCTCCGGGAGGGCTCTGCTGTCCACACCCTCGTGGTCCTGAAGGCAAAGCCGGCATCGGGGCCGCCCGGCCGCTGGACCATGTCATAGCATGTGGGCCTGGGACGCCACCTCTCACCTATGTTCTCTCCCTGCCCCAACAGGCTGAGCTCGGCAAGCCCCGGGAAAGGAGCTGCAGCCTGCCTGGCATCGACTTCAACTACGGGCTCTACGTCCGGGGGCTGGACGGAGGGGTCCCCAAAGGTGAGCGGGTGTGCTGTGCAGCACAGGGGTAAGCGGTGGGCGGGAGGCGCACCCCTCTTCACAGAGCTCTTGACCTGGGGGGCTTGGCAGCTGGCCAGGTGCCAGAGAAAGACCCAGGAGGCCACAAGTCTGGGCAGCCATGTGGGAAAGCCCAGGGCGTGGCCGAGATGGGCAGGTCTTCCGTGTCGGACTACAAGCCCAGAACAGGCTCAGGAGCAACTGTGATGGCCCAAAGGGGGTCAAGGCCGGGCTGGCCCAGCTTCAGGAAGATGTTCGGGCACCCTCTGCAGTCCCTGGGGGCCCTGACCCTTCCCTTTCTGGGAGCCAGGCAGGGCTGTCCCCCGTGGCCTCAGGTTAATGGGAAGGTAAAGGGCCCACGTCCCCCTGGTTCTTCTCGGTCAGACACCACAGGGAGCTGTACTCCCAGACGGACAGCCGCCTCACGGTCCTGTCTCCCTGCCCCCAGCCATCGGACACTGGAACGTGTTTAAGCAGCAGCCCACCTGCCCCCACGAGCTGACCCGGAATTACATCGCGATGAACCGCGGGGCCGTGAAGGCTGGCCTGGTGACTGCCCGGGAGAACTTCCTCTACTGTCAGTTCAATGACATCCGCATCAGTGACCAGGATGACCGGCGCGTGAGGAAGGAACCACCCTCTCTCCCTCCAGACATGACATTTGGGATCCCGGCACGGTAAGGTGGCTCAAGGTGGGTGTGGGTGCTGGTTGAATCAGGGAACAATGTCAGAGGGTGTCAGGGAAGCGGACC
Organism: Varecia variegata; assembly: GCA_028533085.1. Classification (NCBI taxonomy): domain Eukaryota; kingdom Metazoa; phylum Chordata; class Mammalia; order Primates; family Lemuridae; genus Varecia; species Varecia variegata. The sequence continues at coordinate 125,788,097 of CM052443.1, forward strand.
ATCCTCTGAGGCTGCCTGTTCTCGCCCTCCAAAGACTCTCTCTTGTGTGACTTCTGTGGCCACACCCTGAATCCAGCCGAGCTGGGCTCTTGCCCGGCATCAGGATATACTGTAAGGCTGGACACAGGCCACCCACTTTCCCTCAATCAACAAACATTTATTAAGAGCTGTTTCTGCTCTCAGGGGGTTTAATAACCTGGGCAAGGAAGGGGAGAGCCTGCCAGGTTACCCTAGCACGGCACCATCCCTGTGAGGCCACTAGAGAGGTTCTGGAGCCTGGGTTCAAAGCTGGACTCTGGCTGTGACTAGCTGTGGGATCCTTGCCTCAGTTTCTGCATCTGTAGAATGGGGATAATCATAGTATCTGCTCCCTAGTATTGCTGAGAGGTTTCAGTGACAGAACGCATATGAAAACCTCAGCATAGGGCCTGGGACATAGCAAGCACTCAATAAATATTAGCTGCTATTATTGTTGAAGTGATACAATGTGAACTGTAGACCAAGAGCTATGAAACTTTTTAAAATTTATGTTGAGGTTTGACTTATACATAGCAAAAAGCGCAAATCATGAAGTGTTCAGCTTGATGAAATTTTACAACTAGAAATGCTCATGTCATTACCACTCACGTAAAGATATGTACCTGGCACCCCAGAAAGCCCCTGCATTCCCCCTGAGACGTTACCGCTCTGTGGCCCCACCAGCGCCACTGATGAGATGAGTTTGTACACCCAGCCCGGTGGTCCCACATCCTCAGCACTATCAACACTATGAGCTTTACCGCAAGGACACAACCAGCCTGGGGCTTAGGTCAGCTCCCTAATGCCAATGAGGACCCACAGTCCATACAGAAAGGCGGAGAGATGGGGGCATGGCCCACAGGAAAGGACTTGCAGCGCCATGCGCCCCATCCAGTCGATGCCCGTCTTCTTCTGCCTGCACCTCTGCAGGCACCTGCTAACTGCTCTCCCTGCTTCCAGAACTGGCCCTTCCCGAGCCGCCTGGCACATTGCTACAGAGTTCTCTCTCTGATGCACAGATTAAATTGTACTGTTCCATACACAGACACCGGTAACAGCTCCACAGTCAGGGACTTTATCCTCTTGGCTGGTTTTGCCCACCCGGCATTGGATCCCCTCCTTTTGGAAACAGAGCCCTGATCAAACATCTTTTCCACCATCAGCCCACGCAGATCCTGGGACCGAATTCACCCCTGACTCCAGGGAGGGGAACGTGATCAGGCCTGGCCGGCCAGAGGGTCCAGATTGCCCTGGCCTCAGCGATTGGCTCAGAGGCAGACATGTGGCCCAGGCCTGGCCCATCAGTGTGTTTCATAAATGCTGGTCACAGTGGTTGGTTCAGGGTCAGACGTGTGACCCATGTCCCAACCCTGGCACGCTTGACATTCTATAAAAGGAGAATGCAGTTGCATGTAATCAACACTGAACTCAAACTGCATTGATTTTCTTTAAGGAGAAGTTATTGGCTCCCAGCATTGAAGAGCACAAAGGTGGAGCTTCAGGCGTAGCTGGATCCAGGCAGTCAGGCAGCGTCCTGTCCTGGCTGTGCTTCCCGGTTTTGGCTCCATTCTCTGACAAGCTTCCTGCTCACCTGACAAAATGGCCAGTAGTGGTTCCATTCTTACCTCCTGTTCTCTTAGTGGGCCCAGTGCTGAGGGGTAGGGACGACAAAAGCCTTGAGATCAAGGTCTTTGGTCCAGCTTGGGTCATATGCCCACCCCTGTGACTAGGGCTTGTGGAGTACACTGATTGGCCAGATTGAGTCACATGTCTGTCTCTGAGCCAATTGCCCAGGCCAGGAGAATCCGAAGCCCTCTGATTGGCCAGGCCCAGTCACATGCCCCTCCCTGGAGTAGGGGGTGAATTGGGTCCCCAGGATCTGCACGGGCTGGTGGTGGAATAGACGTACGATCAGGGCTGTTTCCAGGAGGGGACAGATGCCCGGCAGGCAGAAACAGCAAATGTCCCCTGCACAGGGCTCCCTAACCCTCTCTGCATCGGGCACAAGCTTATCATTACTACAGCAGTTACTGATATTTGTCATTGCACTGAGCAGACAAATAGAAGCGGCTGCTCCCAGATGCCAGCCAGCGGCCTGGGCCTCCACGTCCAGCCACCTGTGACTGACAAGGCCCATGTCTCAGCCCACCTGTGTGGCAGCGTCCTGCTCGGCCCTCAGTCAAGGCCACTGACATTCCATCATCCCCTGCCTGTCCTCCCTCCTGCCATTCCTGGACCAGGTGCCTTCCTTGGACTATGCCAACATACTTT
>CM052443.1:125790485-125810052 GCA_028533085.1 Varecia variegata
CCACCATGCCCGGCTAATTTTTTCTATATATTTTTAGTTGGCCAGATCATTTCTTTCTATTTTTAGTAGAGACGGGGTCTCGCTCTTGCTCAGGCTGGTCTCGAACTCCTGAGCTCAAACAATCCGCCCGCCTCGGCCTCCCAGAGTGCTAGGATTACAGGCGTGAGCCACCGCGCCCGGCCCACAGAACTTTTTCATCTTCCCAAACTGAACCTCTGTCCCCGTTAAACACTAACTCCTCCTGTCCCTCCCCCCAGATCTTGGTAAACGTCATTCCACTTTCTGTTTCTATGAATTCGACTATTCTAGGTAGCTCATGTAAGTGGAATCCTACAATATTTGCCCTTTTGTGTCTGGCTTATTTCATTTACCATAACGCCCTCAGGGTTCATCCATGTTGTGGCATGTATTGGAATTCCATTCCTCTTTAAGGCTCAGTAATATTCCCTCGTATGGATAAACCACATTCTCTTTGCCCACTCATCCGCTGATGGACATTGTGTGGTTTCCACCTTTTGGCTGTTGTGAAAAGTGCTGCTGGGAACACGGGTGTACAAATGCCTGTCTGAGTCCCTGCTTTCAGTTCTTTTGGGTCTATAAACAGAAGTGGAATTGCTGGATCGCATGGTAATTCCATGTTTAACTTTTGAGGACCCGCCACGCTATTCCCCACGGGGTGTGCGGCCGTACTTTTGCACGGCCTCTCATGCGTGGGCCTCGCCTACTCACGCTGCGAAGTTCAGCTCAGCACCCCCTCTTTCCCACCTCCCATGGCCGCAAATACTAGGCACATCTTTTGCCAGAAATGCATTTCCATTCCCCTTAAACCCTGGAAGGTGACACTGGAGACACACTGGAAAGTCACCTCTGGCTGGATTAACTAATCACCTGCACACCATACTTTCCCCAGCTCTGAAACCACCCTCAAGTGGGTCCCTCCAAGGTGTCTCCATGATTTTCACCAGCTCATCGGGCTCTTCTTGTGCGGCTCCGCAGCCTTGCTCCTGTAGACTTTCTGGGGCAGAGAGGAACAGGGACGCCATGCCGGGCACTAGATCACTAGATCAGTCCATGCTGGTGACCGAGTGTCTCAAAGACAGTGTGGTGTCAGGGAGGAGCCCTGGGTCAGGAGTCGGCCTGGGTGCTAGTCCCAGTTTTGTCCCCAACTCTCCACATAATGTTTCCCAGGGCTCCCACTTCCTCATCCGTGAAAGGGGGTTCCACGAGTAACACACACTAATCACAGCAGCCTGTGATCCTCAGGATGTGCTCTGTCTCTCAGCTTGTATGCAAACCTTCACACCAATTTGTTTTCATTGTCATTCAAACCCTGGGCGGGTGGGCAGGATTACTACCCAGTTGAGGCAGGGAGAGGTTAATTGACCTCCCTAAGTTCATACACCTTTAACATGGCAAGGCTGGGCCTGGATTCCCAACCTAGTATGGTCATATTTAAAAACAGAAAATAACAGACCATATAGGACATCAGCAATCACCTGGTTTGAAGTCCTTATTTAAAATAGAAGAAAATAGAAGGAAGTTCAGAGAGGTGAAGAGAACTTCCCAAGGTCACACAGCAAGTTGTTAACCGAGCCAGGTCTAGAGTCAGGCTGGCAGACTCCTTATCCAGTGCTCTGTGCTCTGTGTCCTGCCCCCTTGGGTCTGAGGTGCTATGTGAACACCCACAGTTTCTGGTCCTCGGGCTAAGGTTTTCCATTTATCGCTTGAGTCAGCTGGGCTTGGAAAAGACATCCATCACCATCCAGCTTTCAATACAGAATCTTAAATTGCTCTAAAACCGAGTGGCCGCAATTCAGGGGAAGGACATGATGAAGTGCCAGCTCTATCTTCTGTGATGGTAAATGGGCTTTGCATATGCAAATTGAATGGATTTTAAAATGGTATTTAATGACAATTTTCGTAGCAGACATTAACATTAATTGCACAAAAATGAAAATGCTGCATTAGGTTGCTGTTAGCAGCAAATATCGTGGCTATAAAGCTTTGTCTTTATCAGCAGCGGCCCCTTCCAATGTGACAGGGCAGCTCGGCAAATTGCAGGCAAAAGGGCTTTTATGGAACAGAAATATCCCCCAAAGCAGGCCCAAATCAGCATCAATTTCCCTTTATTTCTTCGTAAATGGAGGTTAAATGGCTGCTGGAAAAGCTTTTACGGAGATGCCCAACCTGCCTGGAAACACCCTCCCACCTTACGGCATAAATGAGGAGGAACGGTTAAAACACCATCGCCCCTCCCTAATGGGGCTATTACTTTAAAGTTATGGGGCTAAGGCCCGTTCTCTACTGATCACCTTTTACAAGCCTCCTTTGTATTTATTTCTTTACTTTAAAAGCATGTTAAAAAACCAAATCCTATTACGACTGAGGAGTTGTTGGGGCGATTTGGTCCAATAAACAAATAAAGAAACAAACCAGTGCTGTTTACTCACAAGTACAGATGTGAGTCTTAAAAACTCAAGTCCCGCCTCAGACTAACCCCTGAGCACCCACTCTAAGCTAGGACGGAACACAGGGGTCGCTACTGCCTTGAGGGTTAGAATTCCCACCACATCTAGCCCTCCGTCTCTAGCTTTGCAAGGGGTGCGCCCCCTCTTCTCCACACACCTCTAGCCTCCTGCCCACTCGGTCTCTCAATACCAGATGGGATTCACATCCGAATTTGGGATTATTCAATTACTTCCTTTCCAGTTAGCCTGTGTGGTTCCCAATCTATACCAATTTGTCACGGACCATCACTGAATCAGAAAGGCGCGTTTCAATCCGTAAGCCCCTGTGGCTCAAAGGAAAGTGGAGACTCCGCAGTTACCTGGAGAGCGGGGCTGTGTAGACATGCATTCCAGTGGGGCTGTGGCCAGGCCAATCCACAGAGGTGATTGGCCTGTGCAGTAATTTTACAAAAAGAAAAAAGGTTGAAAGAGTCACCATATTTTCTAAAAAGTCAGAAGATTTCATATAAACACCCACCCAGATTTCCTGCTTCTCTTGCAAGATCAGAGCCCGGACAGCTGGGTGTGCACTTGGCCTGGCTCCAAGGGCCAGGGCTGACGGGCAGCGTCCCTTACGGACAGAATCCATGCTCTTCTGTTGTCCCAGCCCCACCGGCCCGGCTCCCCTCATCTTTGTTTCGGGCCTGGTCCGGGTTGCCCTGGATTTGGACCTGCTGCTGTGGACTGACGGCCTTGAGCCCTCCGCTAACCACGGCTTCCGTGCGTCCTCCGGTAACGGTAGGGGCTGCTGCTAACAAAAGCTGCTGCGACTCAAGCTTAAATGCAGCCGCATTTTGCACATGTGCCTGCTAATCCATGCAGCCTTCCCGAGAGGCAGGTATCACTCTGCACGCTCCACAGGCAGGGAAAGGAAGGGTAAGGACCCTCCCCGGGGCAGCAGAGCCTGGGTTTCTACTCGGTCTGGCTGGCTTTGGAGACCACATCGCTAGGATCAGGCAGCTGGAAAGAGCCGGGCATCCTCTCCCTGCCATTTCTCTGTCAAATCTCGGAATTCAAGTCAGGGAAGAATTTCAAATTCTCATTACCAGCGTGCAAGGCCATAACACAGATCTCAAAGCATGCTGCGACCCAGGGTCCAGAAACAGATATGTCTGGAGGCCAGAAATGTAACTATTAAAGGAGCGCTTAATTATTGATGTATTTTAATCAGTGTTTGCAAATGTTCACATGCCCTCAGCACATCTTAATTGTTACTGCTCCTAATTGGTGCAGCCTTGTCGATGACGCTGAGTCAGGGATGGCGGGGAGGGGAGGGGAGGAGAGGCAGCAGCAGCTGGGGCTCCTGGAGGATTCTGGGTGTCCGGGCTCTGCCACCACCCTGCTTGGGAGCCTTGCGCCACACTCAAGACAAGAATGCTAGCGGGAGGATCCATCACTCAGTCCATGAGCAAACAGCCCCTGCGCATCAGTCTGACCTGGGCCAGATGAAAGGTGGGTCGACCCCACGTTGAACTAATAATGGCAACGATGTGTTATTGTTACTGTCACAGGTCAGACGTTGTGCCAGCACCTCAGGTGCATCCTCATTAAATAGCTCTGAATGGCTTAGTGAGTATGAGGTTGAAACTCTTATATCCCCATGTTACAGAAGAGGGGACAGAGGGTCTGAGAGGTGAAGTCATTTGCCCATGGCTGCCCTGCAGTGGGGGGAGGATTAGTGTGGCCTAAACACCTATGACAGTAACCGCAGGTCTGATCTGCCATCCTAACCAACACAGGGGTGGAGGTGACACAGGTGGAGATGCTACTCCTGTTTTTCCTGCAAATGAGGGAGGTTGAGACAGGATAGTGTATGAGGCTGTCCTGTCTGGACTTCTCTTGAAGCTTTAAAACTTCATCTGAACACATCAAAAGAGCCCACTGAGCTTCCCTTCTTCACCTACTCTTTCAGTAGTGCCCACTTCCAGATAAACTCAAACTCCTCGACGGGGCAGCCAGGACCTTCACCCAGGCCTGGTTTTGCTCACTTGGTATCTGTGGTGCCGGCCACAGTGCCTTTGCCCAAGAGGCCATCGGTAAATGTTTGCTGAATGAATACATGAATAAATGGCACATTGGGATCCGTACATAAAGCCAGTAGCAACGTGCAACTTCGGTAGGACCCTTAGCTTTTGTCCTCCAGTTAGTCTGGTGTAGCCCCCGGTCCTGGTCTGAAAGCGTTCAGACCGGGACAGATAAGAAACAGAAGTAGGAAGTGCGGCCGGCCCGCCCCTCTGATTGCAGCTGCTGGCGGTGCCATCAGATGCATCATCAGCCTGACGTTGACAAATGTGAAGGATGGAGAAAATTTTACAAGCTGTTAAAAAAATGTTTGCTGCCTGACAGGTTTTTTGAATCTCTCTGCCAAGCTGATTTATTTTACAAATTTACAATGGGCCCATCAATCACCCTGGGTTATTCTGCTTCTATGGCCAAAAACTCGAGCCATCCACCCAAACTCCTATAAAATAATAATAAGCCCCTTCCTGGGCAGCTGTCCCAGGGATCCGAGACGGTTTCTGCAGGGCAAGACTGAGCACGGTGTATCCGTGTCCTGACGTCCGGCTGAGTGAGGCCGGCTGACCACACGGGGGCGCGTGTGGACCTCGCAGAGCCCCGGGGCCTTGGAGCCAGCCGGGCCGTGCCTTCCAGAGCCAAGCCTTCCCCGCCCCTGCGTGGTCTGCTCGGTGGCACCGACCGCAACTGTAGTTAATACCCTCTGCTTTATGCCAGTCTTCACTGGACACTCAGGTCCCCCAGCACAAGGACAATACCAGCTTTGTCCACCACCGTGTCATCAGAGTCTAATCCAATGCCTGGCCCGTCGTGGGCTGGGGAGAAACATGCTCTGGGGCCCTTTAAGACTTTGAGACTTTCATCCGTAAGGTCTGAGCACAAATTAAAAAAAAAACAAAAACACAACTTTGAAACAGAGTTAGTGGAAGTAAAGAGACATTGGCAAGTGATACTGTCACAAAAAATTTTTTTAAAAAGAGAAAGTAAAGAGTGCACTTGAGAGCCAGAGAGGAGATGGTAAAGCCAGACATTCCTGTGTCGTCTCACAGACTCTGCTGTTTCCCCCGGCTGGTGTTACGAATCAGCAGGGCAGTGATGAGGCCTCGAAGAGCGAGTGTGCTCCTCGGCTGCATCAACAGAGGTAGCAAGTTCAGAACACGGGAGCTGACGTCCCTGCTCTTTCCTGCTGCACAGGTCATACTTGGAGCATTAAGTTAAAAAATTCAGGCATCATGTATTAAAGGGAAGGTTCATAAACAGGAAAGTGCCCAGAGGGGGGCGTGGGGTGGCGGGTGGAACAGGGGAGGGAGGCACTGTGTACAAAGAACACGACAAGAAGCGAGGTCTTCCTGGCTGGATGAGAAAAGACACAGCAGCTGTCCTCAGTGACTGACCGGGACAACCTTGAGCACTTTACATGCATCATCTCATCAAATACAACTCTACCCAGTAGCGACCATCATCCCATTTTATAGATGGGGAAACAGGCTCCGAGAGTCACTTGCCCCAGGCCACAGAGCCAGTGGGTGGCAGTGCCAGGATTTGAGCCCCATTTCCTTCTAGAGCTGCTGTCCATACCCACGGCTGACAGCTGCAGGAGGCAGAGCAAGGCCCTGGGTGAGGAAGTCCTTTCTCATCCCGAGCTCCACCCATGGTGGCCGGAGGCAAGTCCTCCCCAGTGGGGTGGAGCCACCAACAACAGCTACAGCCATCAACAGCCAACGCTGAAGAGCACTCATTGGTGTCTGGCTCTCCATGTAGTGACTGGCACCCTCACTGTGGCCCCATTACCTCCATTTACCCATGAGCAAACTGAGGCATGGAGAGGGTCTGTCCCTCAGGAAGGGGTCGAAGGTGATTAGTGGAAGGGGGCCTGGTTCCGCCCAGGCACCTTCCTCTAGGACCTCGCACTCAGCGGCCAGAACAGATTCGTACGGGAGGCGGAGGCGTTGGCTGGCATCGCTGCCCAGCCTGAGCTGCCTCTGCTCGGGCCTTGGGACTCCCCAGCTGGGTCCCTGCGGGTCCCTCCTCCTCAGGGCCAGCTGCTCCTGTGGACCTGGACCTCAAGGGAGTTCTGTTAAAAGGGGTCCAGGCAGGGAGACGCGGCTGGGAGGGGCAGTGATCTGTGGGCCCCCATCTTCTCCCCTTCCGGCCCGGCTGCTCCTGCCACTTCTCTCCCACCTGCTCAGACGCCTGCGGCCCTTCCTCCTCCATGGCAGCTTTGTCGCCAGAGCCAGGACAGAGGCATTTTTCATGCTTCGCCTTGTTTCCCTTTCGGCTCTGCTGTGGCCCAGACAGAGATTTATTCCCGGCCGACACTCGTGGCACCCCGAGCAGGGAGTGCTCAGGGAGGCGCTGATGGGCCGTAATGGATAGGGCCGCCTCTCCCCCGGGGCCCGTCCGGCCCGAACCCCATCCATCAGGAGCAGCTCGGTGCCAAGGTCAGCACTAACGAGGCCGGCCCGGCTGCTCCCCCTCGGGGCTTCCCAGTCACGTCGCACATGCTCCCGCTCCGCTTTTGATTTCTTCCAGAGCTGGGCCCGGCCGTGTGCGTGGGGAGGGGCAGAGAGTGAGCCCCGCCGGGTGCCTGCATCAGAGTCGGGGAGATCCATAAATCATATGTATTTCTTAGTGTGGTTCCATACCCGCAAGTCACTCTGCATGGCAACCCGCTTTTCTCACTCGACGCCTTTGCAGTGTCACCCGGTCCCACCGTCTGAACTGCCCATCCCGGCTCATCTCCCCATCACTCGACCTCCCAGATGTTTCTCATTTCTCCCCACGACATGCCCCGGTAAGCACCGCTGCACACCTGGCGCACCTGTGCGAGCGTCCCGGGGTTGAGTGCGGAAGTGCAGCTGCTGGCTGAAGCAGGGCCTCCTCAACCCCAGCTGGGTGCCCCCTGCTTGCTCCTCCGGGCGCTGGGCCCACCAGCACTCCCATCTCCTCCGTTTCCCACCTTGCCAGTGTCATGGGCCACAGGTAACAGTGAGGAGACGCTCCCCTCTCTGTCCTCCTGGGCAGGCCAACGATGGGCATCTGCGATCACCTCGGGGAAGGGGAAACTGAGGCCCAGAGGAGAGGCACCGCCCTGAGTTACCCTAACTCCCAGTCCACGGCTCTCTGTATCACCTGCACCAGCTCCCCGGCGGGGATGCCCCTCTGCTACGCACCTTGTCCCCAGGTGTCAGGACCCCCTTCTCGGGGGACTTCTGAGTGGTCTAGAGGATCTTCCGCTCTCAACCTTTTGCATCTCAGCTTTGCTGAGCCGTTGCGTCCTCGTGGCTGGCGGCTGGGTGCCTGTGCAGGAACTGCTAATTGAATTCACCCTTGTGAAAAGTGTTAACAAATTGCAAATGACCTCTTAGACAGATTTAGAAGTCAGGAGTGTGCTGCTAACCAAGCCTCCACCTTCTGGTCATTAGCTTTTATGTTGGATCCACAAACAATTAAAAAGTAACCACAAGCCCAGAAGTTCTCTCCTCTAATTAGCTCCAGGAGTCCTGCCAGGGAGAGAGGCTGCGCCTGGACTACCACCCCTTCCTGCACCCCTGATCTCAGACGAGACAGGCCCTCGGGTGACAGGGCACAATTAAGGAAAAGGCAGTGAAGGGTGAGGGTGGACGGAGGAGCCCCCAGGAGCCCGCCCAGCTCCCTGCTGGGAGTGCAGAGGTGCTAGTGGCTGGCAGGTGGAGGGTCCTCTGCCTAGGAAAGGCTCGCAGCTGCAACCTCAAAGGGTGCCAGGGACCAGGTATGCCAGAAACACCTGGTGGGGGGGGGGAAACACACCTTGTTCAAATGCAGATTCCTCAGCCCCACCCCAGGCCTGGTGAGCACCATCTCTACTTGGAATAAGCTCTCTGTGTGGTTCTCACTGCAGACTGAGAATCCCGGGCCTCAACATTAGAGGGGAGAAGAGACTGTGTTAAAATGCAACTTCTGATCCTGCTGAGGCTACAGGACAGCTGGATGCGAGGCCTGGCACCCTCCTTCCCGGGGCTGCGGGACTTCCGCGGGCCCTGGGCACCCTTGCCTTTGTGGGCTCCTTTAAAATACTATTTTGTGGTTGTGCTGGGTTGTTTCTATTTTTTTCTTCTGATTTTAAAAGAAATGTAAACATTTTTGTGGGTTCCTAAAGGTGTCCTGGGGCCCAGGCACTGTGCCTCCTGGGCCTGATGGGTATGTGGGCCCTAGCTCTTCCCTTTGGGCCTCATTGTTCCCTGCCTCCTCGAAGGGAGGTTCCCCGCCTCTCCACCCCTCCCTACCCGTCCTGCACCCCAGTTCCTGCACGGCAGAGATGAAGGCAGAGGGGCATGGAGAACTTGCCTTGAAGCCTTGACTCCAGACACAACGCAGATCTCCCCCACTTCTGAGCTGAGGGACTTTGAGCACCTCACTTAATGTCCATGGGCGCCATTTCTCCATCTCCCAGTGGGGTGGGTACTGTCTCCACCTTTATCAGAAAAAAACGCTGTGATTCATCAGCAAACAGTTCTTTGAGCTCTTGGGAAAAGAGAGACACCAAGTGTTTTTGTTGTTTAAGAGACACAGAGCTGGGATTACAAATTCCCAAGCCTGCGGAGGCCCGGCAGGTCCAAGGGGAAGCTGGCTCTGTGTGAGGTGAGGGGTCGTGGTGGGGATCGTGTCAAACTGGGGCACAGGCTTGATCTAAAGATGGAGGCTCCAGCCAATCGCTGACACCTGGCAATGTGTGCCAATGTCACCAGATAATCCAACCTCTCAGTAAGGAAAGCCAGGCACTTGGATTTGTATGCGAATTCTTCTGCTTTACAAACATATATATTGGTTACATAAGATTTTAAAATGCTACAGGTCAAACTAAGCATGTCTGCAGGCCAGACACGGCCCAGAGTCTGCTATTTACAACCAATTAGTGCAGTAGTTGCCTGATATCCATCCTGAGCAAGAGATTTAACCTTGTTGGACTCCAGTTTCTTTATAAATAAAATGGGGGGTGAGATAATAATAATTCCTACCCAGTAGGTTTCTTGTAAGGAGGAAATGACAGGGTCCCTGGCTGTGAGTGTGGCATGGGAGGGAGGTGGGTGTTGCTACACGGGCCACCAGGGGGCCCCGGTGGGGATGGAAAGTTCCGTGTCTCCACTATGTTGTTGCAGACACAAAACTACACGTGATGAAACTGCACAGAAATGAACACATACACACATACAGAAATGAGCACAAACAAAATTGGGGAAATCTGAGTAAGGTCAGTGTCATCATCCGGTTTGTGATTTTGTTCTACAGTTTTGCAAGACGTTGCCACTGGGGAAACCGGGTAAGAGTGTATAGGGAATCTTTCTGTTGTTTTTTTACAACTGCATATAAATCTGCAATGATCTTGATAAAAATTTCAATTTCAAAAATGCAAAAAGCAAAAAAAAAAAAAAAAAAAAAAAAAGGATTTAGCAGCAGCTTTGGTACCACGTGGGCAATGTCAGAATTGCTTGTTAGAAAAAACAGCAGAGCAACTTTAGGCCCAAGCAAAGTGCTCAGTAAATAGTCCCTGAAGTCACCTGATGGTCGGGCAGATGACCCCATTCGGGAAGCCTCAGGCCCTAAGGAAGAAGGATGGCGCCCCCAGCCCCAAAGCACACGGCGCTGACCAAGACCACAAGGGCAGTTGTTGAGGGACGCCCCCAGGAGGTGGGAGAGAAGGTGGGTCTCCTTAGATGGCGCCACCACTGGGTGTCCCCGTGGGTTGGGTGCTGATTTGGAATCTCAGGGAGGAGCCCAGCCCAGCAGCCCACCACCTGCTCCCTCCCCCCAAACCAGCCCATCCAGGGTCCGAGGCGTGTGCAGATGTCACACCCAGCCTGGAGGCCACTGTCCACTCCTCCGTCCCCTCGTGGCTTTGAGGGCACCGGCTTCTCCTTTGTCCCCTGGGGCCGCGGACTCCTGGCATATTACCGATGGATTTTAATTTCATTTTAACAAAATAGCTGTCTCCACTGGAAGAAGCATCAAGAGCCACACAAGGACCCATCTTGAGTGGAATCGCGTTGAACAGACCTCCGTGCTGTCATTGATTTTCCAGGAAGAAAAAAATTGCCTCTGGCTACTAAACCGAATTAGTAGTCACTGATGACCAATTATTTTAGCCCGCTGTGAACGGAGAGCCGTACTAAAATCCAGTTTGTCAGACCCAAGTCTCCCTTCTGAAACACCTTTCAACAAATGTGTACCTAAAGTCCCTCAGAAGGTTCCTCCAGCTTCCTCTCTTCCGCCAAGTTCTCCAGCTCCACAAAGTTTTAATGAGCAGGGAAGATGAAGATGGGCTGCCATGAAAGGGCCCCTCTAATCCACAGAGCACTCCTGGCAGCGAGGAGCCGCGCCGGCAAATCAGAGCTGTCAGCCCTCATCCCCCGCACGCACAAAGTGTCAGCCTAATGTTTGCAAATGATAATTTCCATTTCCCTTGCACGTCCCCCATGCCTGCACTGGAGATCAACCCCTGGTCTGGGGCATCAATCGCAAAGCAGCGAGGATGGATTGGATTGAACTAATTTGAAGTTTCTGGGAGGCTTACCCCAAGTAGGAGCTGATTTCATTTCATTTCATTCCCCATTTTCTGCTTTATTAGACTTAGTTTTGACACGGTTTTGTTGTTGGTGGGAGCGTTGGGGTGGTGAGGAACTTTTCTGAGAGGTTTCTGCCAGGTTATCAGCAAGTAATTTGTCAAAGCTCTTAGCAGTGGCCCCGCCACCAGGACGGACGCCCAGAGCCCAGCTTTAGAGATGGCAGAGACGGCGAGTGGGAAGCCCTGGCAGGCCTGGGTGTGAGGGCCTGCGCGCCCCGGCGTGGCCCAGCGGGGGGAAAGGGCGAACCAGACTCCTCCGTGCAGAGGAAACTCTGTCTGAAAGGTCCAGGGAAGCAAACTGCAGAACAGCACAACTTAACTCAACGCCTGGGCACAGAGCGGGTCTGTGGGTGGAGCCGGTGACTGCACCCCCACAGAGATGATCGGCCCATTCTGACCCGACGTGGAGTCGCGTTAGCCGTTAGCACACGGCCTCGCGGGGAGGAGCAAACAGCTGTAGCGCCCAGGGACCCTGGATGCGGGACCTGGCTCCACGGCCGGCTACTCTGTGTCCATGTGCAAACCGTGGGCTGGTTGCTTGATTTCTCTGAGCCGTGGCTTCCTCCTCGGAAAGCTGGCAGTGCGCATCGCCATGTCAGCGTGGTGAGGAGCCAGTGAGCCCGCAGGTGGGCGCTCCACGGCCATCCAGATGGGACGTGTTTTTCAATCGCTGTTATTCTTCGGTGCCCACCAGGCCGGTCTAGCACTGCGAGTCCTGCCTTGCTCATGCCACCCCCGTCTGGGGCTCCCTGGCTTCACTTCCCTGCCCGGCTGCCTGCTGCTCGTCCCGGAGCCCCATCGAAGGGCACAGAGTTGACGTCCCTCATCCTGTGCCCTTGCGGAATTAACCCTCGTCTCCTCTGGGCTCCAGCCACGCTGCACGGGCTGTCCACACCCGCACGTGGCCCTGGGCGCTGCCAGGGGCAGGGCTGCAGGGTGGATGCCGCACAGGCTTCCCACTCCAGTGAGTAGCTGCGTGGTCTCAAGCAAGACTCAACTTCCCTGGGCCTCAGATTTCTCATCTGCGAAACGGGGACGTTAATATCAGTGTCTGGAGTTGTGCCAAGGATCGAGGAAGCAGGAGCCGAGATGGTGACTGGGATTTCTGCTGTGTGCTCTGCAACACCACAGTGCAGAGAGCCGTCCGCACGACCCGGGGCATCTGGGAGGGGGCAGGAGAGGGACTGGCCTCGGGGCCTCTCGAATGTCACCTTCCATCTACAAGGCAATGGGAAGCCATTGGTGGGTGCTGAGAAAGACAGGAAGAGATTTGCATTTTCTTAAAAAGCCTCGGCTCACTATGGAGATTTCTCAAAAAACTAAAAATAGAACTACCATGCGATCCAGCCATCTCAGTATGGGTATTTATCCAAAGGGGGAAAGTCCGTACGTCAAAGGGGCATCCGCACTCCATGTTGTCACCGCGCTATCCACAGTAGCAGAGCTACAGAATCAGCTTAAGTCCCCAGCGGCAGATGAATGGATAAAGGAAATGTGGTTTATATACACAATGGAATACTATTTGGCCATAAAAAAGAATGAAATCGTGTCATTTACGGCAACGCGGACGGAACTGGAGGTCATTATGTTAAGTGAAAAAACCCAGGCACAGAAAGACAAACACTGCACGTTCTCACTCATCTGTGGGAACTAAAACCTCGATCGCGTGGGGACAGAGACAGAATGGTACATGCTGGGAGGGGTGGGGGGGGAGGAAGAGAGGGTAGTTGGTGGGTACAAACTTCCAGTTAGAAGAAATAATTCTACTGTTGGATGGTGGACTAGGGTGACTACACTAAGCAATGGTACACGTTTCAGAGTAGCTGGAAGAGAGGATTTGAAATATTAACAACGCACAGAAATGATAAATACTCAAGGTGATGGGCACCCCAAATACCCCAGATTATGCATTCTGTGCACGTTAAAAATACTCACATGTACCCCATAAATATGCAAGATATTATGTATCAATAAAAGAAAAAAACGCCTGAGCTCCTGTGTGGGGGCAAGAGCAGGGGACCAGGGGATGGGGGGCTGTTGCAGGGTCCAGTGACAAGGGACAGTGTCTGGGAAAGTCTGGGGTCCTGCATGAAAACGTCCAGGCCCCTGGATTGGCTCTGTCTGTGGCTGGCTTGCTGGGCAGTCCCGTTCAGCCTCAACTGCCCTCCCCTTCTCGAAAGTGATTCAAGTTCTCTCGGCTGGAGACGCTGTGGCCCGAGGGATGGGAGTCCAGGCTTTGCTACTGGAGCGTGCTGTGTGACCCTGGGCAAGCCCTCTGACCTCTCTGGGCCTCGGCTTCCCCACTCTCGCCTTTCCCAGGCTCATTTAGTGGGGATAAATAATTAATATCTTCAGTGTGAACCCCTCCAGCTCCTCAAAAGAAAGCTGCAGAAAGGATGGCTGTAATGGTTAGCACCGGGATCTCAGCCCGTGGCAAACATCATCCATTTGGCCGTGGGAAAATGCCTTTTTATACTATAAAGAACTACATTTGGGTTTTTTGGTTTGTTTTTGCTTTGTAAGGTAGCAGCAAAAAACAGTTGTCAAACAAAACAGGAAAAAATGACTCCTAAAGATGCATCCTAGACAGGTCAAGAACGTAAGGAAAATACTAGAAATCCCCAGCGCATGATAGCACAGGGCTGGGTGCTGGCCAAGACCTGCCCCCGCCCCCGCCCCCTGCCCCCTGGCCCCAGGAAGGCAGGACCACCCTCAGCTGCTTGTGGTGGAAAACAAACAGCCCGGAGAGTTCTGGTCGGATGTTCAGTGTGGTTTGCGCGTGACAGGTGAAGGGGGGCCACGTGCCCTGACACCAGGTCTGGGGGTCCAGATTCATCACCCCCACCACGGACTCACATGGCCCCTGGGACTCAGAATCCTTTTTTTATTTCTTTATTCACTGCAGAGGTGTCGTATAAAGTCACTAAGTGGACTGAAAGATGGGAAGTCCCCTGACCCCAACCTCCGGTTCTGCTCCCCTCCCCGAGCCTCACCGCAGCCGTCCTTGGGGGGCTTCCTTCCGGGCTTTTCCCATCCACTCACCTTGCATCCAGGGACTTGTACCTGTGCATCTCTTTCCTCTTGACTTGTTTTTCACGCTGGACGTGTCTTGGAGATCTCTCTGGGTCATTACACACACAGCCACTTCGTTCTTTTTGGCAGCTGTATAATATTTCATCATAAAGACAAGCCAGCACGCTTACAAATGTGACCAGCTCGGTGAACAACTCGGAGGTGCTGGGGGACCCGAGAACACCTCAGCCCTTGACTGCAGGGCCTGTTCAAACCTGCTCTGAGGGGTGACTTCCTTCCTGGTCCCTTGGGCGAAATTTCAGGCATCCTGGGCTTTTCTGGTCACTTCTAATTACCGAAGGCAATCTCCGTGCACTAGTTAGTATGTCCAGACTAGCGTATCATCAAAACTCCCGACTTCACTGAGAGGCAAGTTTCTTTCCTCCCCAGGCCAGCTGCTCAGGGGGAAGCGGCAGGGAGCCGGTGTGTCTGTTTGTCGGGGTAGATGGAGGGCATCGTATTGATAATAGAGTCTCGAGCTGTTCATACATTGTCCCATGTGATTTGGTACTATTTTATTTAGTCTCCTTGTCTTCATCTGTGATCATAAAATGACTTGGAAAGCTGCTTTAGAAAGAATTCTGGAAAGTTCTGGAATCCTTTCTGTAGCACAGTTGGGAGAGCTCGTGTGTGCAAGTGCCTGGGCCTGGTTCCCATGGCTCTATTCAAGTTTTGTATGTGTACTTCAGTCCACTTTGACCTTTTATATTTTCCTAGAAAAATCACCCATTTTGTTTTGATTTTCACATTTATTGGCACAAAGTTGTGCATAAACAAACCCTGCACTCAGGGTCAGCTCCAGATTTCGTGAGGTCTGGAGCTTACTCAAGCTTGGGGGCCCCCTGAGAAAACAAGTTCAAAATCTTGAATACAAATTGAAGCACAAAACCTAATACTTATTTAGGATGAGAAAAGAAATCAGAAAAAATTACAAATTTATATAAGCTAACAAATACACAAATTCATAGACCACAAAAATCCAGAAAAATAACATACTTCAAAAAAAAAAGGACACATCCATATTGATTTTTCCCCTACATCTTTTGGCTCCATACTCTTTGATTACCTCTTCATATGATAGCAATTTTGTAACATTTTTCTGTAAAGCAGAAAGCGATTTCAGTCTTTTCTCTAGTATGCTTGATTGATAGATATATAAAAATGTTTTCCCTTTGAAATATAGAGTCACAGAAAGTTGCACAAAGTAGTGCAAAGAGATATACTCTTTGTCCAGTTCCCCCCAATGAGAAAATTTCACATATAACTAGAGTGCAAAATGAAAACCAAAAATGGGCATTGGAACAGCACACAGACTTCGTTCAGACTTCACCGGTTTTACATGTCCTCATTTGTGTGTGTGTGTTCTATTAATATATTTAGTTCTTTCAATTTATCACATGTGTAGGTTTAACACAATCAAGAAACAAAACTGTTCTGTCATCCCAAAGGTCTTCCTCACACTACCCCATAGTGACCCCTAATCCCTGGAAAATTTCAAGAATGTTATATATACGGAATCGTAATAGTGTGTAACCTTTTGAGATTGGCCTTTTTCGCTCAGCATAAAGGCCTCGAGGCCCATCCAAATTGTTGCATGTTTCAGTAGCTCATTCCTTTTCATTGCTGAGTAGTATTCCAGAGCATGGATATACCAGTCTGTTTAACTATTCACTTGTTGAAGGACATTTTGGTTGTTCCAGTTTTGGGGCTATTACAAAAAAAGCTGCTGTTGATATTTCCGAGTAAGTTTTGTGTAGACCTAAGTTTTCATCTGTCTGGAATAAATGCCCAGGAGTGCAATTGCTGGCTGTACGTATGGTACGCATATGTTTAGTTTTTTAAGAAACTGCCAAACTGTTTGCGAGAGTAAGGGCGCCATTTTACACTCCCACCACCACAGCACAAGAGGCTTAGTTGCTCGAGTTCTTGCCAGCGTTTGGCAGTGTCACTGTTAGTTTAGCTGTATGATAGGCGCATAGTGATATCATTGTCTTAATTTGCACATCCCTAATGGCCAGAGATGTTGCCTATTTTCTCATACGTTTGCCATCCATATATCCTCTTTGATGAAATATCTCTTCCTGTTTTTTGCCTATTTTCTAATTGGATTGTTGGGGTTTTTTCACTACTGAGTTTTGAGAGTTCTCTATTCCAGATTCCAGGCCTTTGCCAGTTGTGTGGTTTGCAGGCGTTTGCTTCCATTCTGTAGCTTCTCTTTGTTAACAGGGCCTGTCAGAGCCAACGGTTTACTTTTGAGTAAGGTCAATTTACCCGGTTTTTTAAAATGGCTTATATTGTTGGTGTCAAGTCTAAAACACTCTTTATCAGGCCTTAGATCCCAAAGGTTTTCTCCTAAGTTTTCTTCTAAAAGTTGTAAGTTGAACATTTTGTATTTAAATCCATGATCCATTTGAGTTAATTCTTATATAAGGTATGGGCCTTGGGTGGAGGTTTTGTTTTTTGTTTGTTTGATTTGTCTAAGATGTTCCAGCACCATTTGTTGAAGACTATCCTTCCTCCATTGAATTGCAATTTCCATCATTTACTTCCTTTAATTTATTATAATGCATACATAGCCTAATTTATGATACCTGAATGATAAAAACTATGTCTCCTAAAATTTTACCTAGTTTCTCTGTCTCCTTCCCTCCTGCTCTCTCCTCCCATTATCCCCGCCCCCCTCATTCTTTTCAGCAGCAGGTAATCACCGAGAGCGCTACCACCCCAGTTCCTGCCAGACATAAACCATTCCAGCCCTTGTGGCGCTGGCAGTCAGTGACAATCCAAGACCCAGCGTAAACCAGTAAACAAATGAGCGAGAGGCCCCAAATGGGAGGGTGTCCGGCACGGCTGTCTTAGGGTGGGCTGGCTGGGGACAGGCCCTGAGGAGGTGACCCCACAACCGAGAGCTGAGGGCAAAGGGGAAGCGGAGCGTGTGCTGAGCGGGAGGGAGGCAGGAGCCGGCAGGATGGGCCCTGCGGCCTGGGCCACACGTCTGGGCTTAGTCAAGAACAGGAGGCCACTGAGGGTGTTTCAAGCAAGGATGATATGACCCGATTTGCATCTTGAGTTTGCCCATGTCATGGCAGCCTCTCCACCTTCCTACCCAGGTTCCTGAGCCACAGAAGAGACGGCACAGCTGCTGGTGTCCTTCAGACAACCAGGCGGGGCCACCGAGACCCCCAGCATGTGTCAGCTACTCTCGTGCCAGGAGCCCCTTCCTGCCTCTTTCCCGGTGACAAGAACCGCTGGCCAGAGTGGGGCACAGAGCGGACACAGCTGGCCAGCAGAGGCTGCAGGAGGGCTGGATGCATGGGGGCCGCGGGGAAGAGGGCTTTTCTGTTGCGAACAGCCTCTTGGGGTAGATATTTCCAGATTACGGATCTAGTGTCATTAGAAAACACAGCTATAAATTAGGCTGCTCAGAAGCATGGGGTGTGTAATAATTAAGTAATAAAAGTCACCACAGGGGTAAAGGAGCTGCAAAACAAAGAGCCGCTGTTTGTGGGCGAGCACAGGCTGCTCTGGGAAGAGACCTCCGAGCGGAGGTGGCGGCCCAAAGCCGCTGGGCCTCCACCCAAACGCGGCTCCGCCCGGCCCCAAGGAGCGCCCTGCACCGGGAGGCAGGCCGTGCCAGGACACCTGGGGTCCAGCCCAGCTCTGCATCTGTCTCTGGGGCCACCTCAGATACCTGGAGGGCCCACCAGATAGAGACAGGGGCGCAGACTCACGTTGTCAAAACCTTTCAAGACAATTGAGAAAGTTATTGTTTTCTAAATGTAAAATTTTCCAATTTTTAAGAGGTGACAACCATTTCGAAGTCTTTTAAGACAAAGCCAGAGGCTCAGGTGTGCAGTCTCGGGTGCTTAGCTGGGGGTCCACTTCCTTACGCCTTCCTCTGGGAAACACAGTCACGGGGTAAGGTCTGAGGTTGGAACCTGTCCTGGGCACTTGCAGCTTTGACGAGCTGGTGAAAGGTACGGACCCTCCTCAGACAAGGTGTCTTTAGACGGCTGCTCAGAAGGGATGGTCTGCAACTTGGTGGGAATTCAGGGCGCTAAGAGCCTGGAGTTCGATGGTCTCCAAGGCCTTGAGCCAGGGCCCCACGTGCCGCGCCTTGGCCACCCACCTGGCTGAGTCGGGGGGTCCTGGACGAGAGCCCCAGTGGCAGTTCGAGAGCCCTGAAGGACTCTCTGCAGTTCCTGGTCGTTGGGCCTGCTCTGGATGCGCATCCGGACAGCGGTCCGGCATTTCCCAAGGCACAGGCCGAGGAGCCCCTGCGTAGGACTGTCCCGTGGCTGCCGTAATGAATTACCACAAACGTGGCAGCTTAGAACAACAGGAAATTACTCTCTCAGTTCTGGAGGCCAGAGGTTTGCAATCAAGGTGTCCCGGGGCTGCATTCCCTCCCGAGGCTCCAGGCAGGATCCGTCCTCACTCCCCCAGCGTCTGGTGGCTCCAGGCCCTCCCCGACTTGCAGCGACGTGGTGGCTTACACTGTGTCACCTCCCGTTCACCTTGGGGTTTGTTTCCCAGACGTCTTTGGTAGCTGGTCCTGTGTCTCCTATCACGTCACTTCCAGCACAAGGTCTGCCTGTCACTGTCAGGGGTGTTAAGATTGATCAGTGGGGTAAATTTTATGTCATGTATGTTTTTACCACAATAATAAAATAATGATAATAATAAGGTTGGTCATTCGGGTCAGCTGCTGCAGCATGACCGATCAGCTGTGCAGTGCCCCATCAGCTTCCACCTGATCATGTTAGTGGCCTCTGATGGGCATTACCTAGATCAGCTATTTCATTAGGAGTCGCGAATCGGCAATTTCCCCACTCATTCTATCGTTCCTCTTGTGTTGATGAGCTCTGGTTCTTCTATCAAGAATTTCCCCTCATCCCCTATTTGATTACCCTGAAATGCAGTTTGTGCAGGAAAGGCAGGAGGATGCTTCCTTGTTTATGGTCAGGAGAATGATTTTGTGGCCTAGCAACCTCCACACTGATCAAAGAGGTTTTCCTTTTTTCCCCCATCAGTGATACACACGCATATATGTGCACATATGCGTACATCATATACACATGTATGTGACGTATTCCAGCTCAAGGCAGTCATTAAAGCCCTGATTGTCCTGTCTTTGGCCCCTTCAGCCTGGCCCCTATGTTCTATTGCCACATCCTCCAACTGTCCCTGCTGGCGCAGGGGACCAGCCATCTCTCCAGTGAGCCCAGTTCTTTTGAGTGGGGTGCGGCACTTACAGACCACAGTCTGGGCACAAGGGCGCTTATTGTTACTGAGTTATGTGCACTTCCAGACCTCTACAGTGGACAGAGCTAGGGAATGTCTTAATGTTTTGAAAGAGGAAAACGAGTGA
>CM052443.1:125810552-125830198 GCA_028533085.1 Varecia variegata
AAGACAGCTGCACAAAGCAACGTTCCTGGCCAGCCCGGCCTGGCTGCTGTGTTGAGTTAAACTGCAATTTAGACAATGAAGGGGCCGGTGCCTTCCTGAGCCTAATGCACTTGAACAAGCTGCCGAGCTTCGCTGGAGAAACCTGCTTTGCTCCCCCGACGCAGCCTCTCAGCTCCTGCCCAAGTGGCCTCCACCAGCATATGTCAGTGACCATGCGCCCTGCCGCCCGTCAGCCTGCTGCCACCGCGCACGCAGCAAATGTCAAGGAAAGAACAGGGCTGAGCGCCGTTCAAGGCTGGTGGGAGTCGGCCTTGGAGCCCCTCTCACCACCCGGGCCACCCTGACAGCGAGACGCATCTCTGGCTTCTCCGTCTCTCTCCGTTTCCTGCCCTTTCAAACCACAGCCCTCCTCTCTGCTCGTCTCTTGCGCACGCAGCGCACTCCGTCCACGGCCTCCGTCCTGGCCCTGCGGTTGCCTTTCCTCCCTTGCTCTTTTGTGACAGCCCCTGCCATCACGGACACCCAGTGCTCCATGGGCACGAGCTTCCCCCACGGCCCCTCCCAGCCCCCTCGTCTCTGTTTGGAGTCCGCGGCTGTGGACACAGGAGGCTCAGGTGGTCTCCCGCCAGGCAGCACTGACACTCCTGTGCTGGGGGCTCCTGCCGTGTCCCCACAGCGCCTGGCCCAGCACAGGAACCAAACGCAGAAATAAACCAATGTGCTTCTATTTTCAAAAAGGGATCTGACTCAGCTGAGCACGAGTCTCTTCCAGCCCATAGATTGTTCTAAAACACTGTCACGAGCAGCAGCAAACCGGTAATAATAATCTCTCGTTCGGCGCCAGGCACCGTGCGAAGTTGCTTGCGCGTGTAGCTGCATTTCGTCCTCAGAGCGAGCACCCGACTCCGCTGCAGGGCTGAGAGGCAGGGTTAGCGCCTTCCTCGCCGGCAAGTGGCGAGGCCTGGAACACGGGCTTGCCGGATGGCAGGGCCAGGCTGGGATGCACTCCCCATCGTGCCACAGAAATAACAAGGAAGACAGTAAAAATGCAAGCCTGGTATTAACTGGGTGTTTGTCATCTTTCCCAAGGATGTTCAGAGGATCCTGGCAGCTAAAGCTGCAGGCTGTCACCCCCGTCCTATGGGCAGGAACCTGAGGCCAAGGACTCCCAGAGCAGCCTCCTCCCCAGGCGCTGCCCTGTACAACCCAGCAGGGACCCTTAGACCCAGAGCGCTGCCGTTATGGATGTCACACGCAGGCCCTCCCTGCCCCTCCAGGAAGTAACGCCAACGAAAGGTATTTACTGAGCCCTTACTGTGTGCCAGGCACTGAACAAGCATTATTTCAGCGATCGTGGCCCCATTGTGCTGATGTGGAAACTGAGGCTCAGAGGGGTAAGAAGTGGACCCTGGATCCATGCCAGCCCCAGGACGTGCTGCCCTCCCTCCCCTCCAGGCCCCACCTCCCGCCCCCCTCTCACCACCAAAGGGCTCCTTTCTTCCCCATTGAGGCACTTGTCAACTTTGCAATTAATTAATTAACCGGGCAATTTTTCACCTTGCCCAGAAAGTGTGAGCCCACAAGGACCATGTCCCCAGAGCCTAGCAGGGCACTGGCACAGAGAGGCACTGGCACAGAGTAGGGGGTGAGTCAACGTGTGTGGAATGAAAGAATGAGTGGACCAAAGAACGGACGACCAGTAGAGCCCAGAATGACAGAAGAATTTACAAGCCTTTCGCAGAGCCCACGAAACCCCCTTCCCGACCCGCACACCCAAGACCCACCACCCCTCGAAGCTGGCGAGTGGGTGTGGGCTCAGAGGCCCGCGGCTGCCCACAGGCCTGTCACGTGTGGAGCCCCGGGAGGGTCTTTGTCTGGGCCTCGTGTGCCACTGATCTGCCGCCCCCACCCCGGCCCCATTATGGAAGGAAAAGCGCTTCCAAAAAAGTTGAACCTGTCACGGTGATGGATAACCTAAATGGACTCTCCCCGCTCACGAACAGATGTCGCCGCTGAACTCTGTCAGAAATAATTAAACACCTTTCACACGGAAAAGCAGCAGGCAGGGCGCGGCTTTCTGCACCACTCAGCCAGCCACGAGGGGGCTGCCCTGCGAGAGGGGCCTCCGAGACCCCCACCCCGGCCTGCACGGACCAGTTATGGAGTCGAGAGCGGAGAGGGACCAAGGAAGGGAGAGGACACGTCCCCCAGAAGGCAGGGCCACTGGGCAGTGCCTGCGCCCCTGTCCGGTCTGTGCCACCAGCAACTGCCACGGGTGGCCAGTGTCCAGGACGGGGGTGGGGGCTCTCCAGGCCTCAGTTTCCTCATCTGAAAATGAGGGGTTAGGACTAGTTCTCGAGGGTCCCTTCTCATCCAGGATTCCGTGATTCTGAGTGCACCGGCCAAGGAGCCATGTGGGAGGGATGGGGGCTCTTGGAGGTGTGGACCCCAAACCCAGAGTGAACTGGCAGGGGGAGCAGCTCAGACCATTCCTCAGGCTCCATGTGGGCAGGGGACGTGGACTCGTTTCCCCTCCCTGGGCTCGGACCCATGCTCTCGGTGCCCGGGGCAGGGCGACTGTCTCCTGCCCTTCGGCAAGGTGGGCTGGGGTCTGCAGGGCAGAGAGCTCGGCCGGCGGGAAGGGAGGAGGGAAGCTGCGGGGTATGTCCGTGTGTGCCCATGACTGCAGGGTCAGCCAGACAGGGGCCGAGTGGTGACCCTGCCACTCCCTACCTGTCAGGTGGCCCTACCTGTCTAAGACCCACCTCCTCTTCCATAACACGGGCTAACGGTGCTCTCCTGGGAGGGCTCCTGGATTTGTCGAGCACACGGGTGTACAGCATTTAGCAACGTGCCTGGCCAACGTGCCTGGCCCATAAATGGCAGCTGCCGAGAAGGTGGCCATGGTGGTCATTCATTCACTCATTCACAAATCTTTCCCATGAGCCTGGTCATGCCAGCCCCTTGTTTTTGGCACCAGTGATGTGGTGAACAAGCCAGACTAAGGTTTTACGGCTCTGTGGGGCTGCCGGCCACTGGCACGGAGTGAGAGGGACAGTAACTGCGCAGGTGGACGCCAGACGGGGCAGTCTGAAGAAGCCCCACGCCCCGGTGTCCAGGGTTCGCAGCCTGAAATGGTAAGGAGACACCAACCTTAGCTGGCAGCCCCGAGTTCAGGGGGTGGGACGATTCCCTAGAGATGACACTGTTACACTCAAGCCTTATGGACTGGCCCTGCTCACGTGCCTTCTGTGGAAACCTCAGGGTTCCCCCTGGGCGGGTCCAGACCCCCCAGCCACCCAGGCCGCCCTCCCCTGGGGGGCTGAGAGGCCCGGTTATTAACAGCAGCCCCTTTGCTCTCGGGAGTGACGCTGTCAGAGCCACCCGATCTGCGGCCGCCTAAGCATGAGCCCTGAGAAGCAGATGGCTCCTCCTTCTGCCCAAAGACCGAGGGGCAAACGCCCCCCAGTGCTTACGGAGTTAGACAGCGAGATACCACACAGCCACGGAAAACCACGGCTTCGATCCCGCTCACTGACACTGCAATAACACGTTATTGGGCAAAAGAGTCTGTGCGCGTGACCCCCCGGGTGGCAGCCCCCGAGCGTCTTTATGTGTCTGCAGGATGGACGCAGACTCCAGAGGGAGGGCTGGGCAGTGACAGTGGCGCTCCTTGGGGGTTGAGGTCGAGTCTCAGTTTTACTCTCTCTGATGCTGTTCTCTGCATTGTTGGAATTTTTGCAATGAGTGCCTGCAACTTTTGCAAAGCCAGCAGGGCTATTTTAAAGAACGTTTCCGAAGGGTAGAGCTTCCGCTTCTTCCCCAGCTGTTCTTCCCAGCGTTCACCCTCATCGAGCCCGTTCTTCCCGGGGCCTCACGGGACGCTCACTCGCTGCCGGCCCAGCCTGGCTGCTCTGCTCAGTTTCCGGCAGGCGCGAAGGTGACTGCCGGAGTCTGGGTCTGTACGGCCAAGTCCGTGTTGCTCTTGGAGACCCAACATCCATTTCATTTCATTCATTCATTCATTCATTCATTTATTTATTTTTTTGGAGACAGAGTCTCGCTCTCCAACATCTGTTTGAGAAGGGGGTTTGCCCGAGCACTTCGGGGTCTCCACCCCACCCCCACAGGAGAGATCCAACATTACACAGTCATTCAGTCACTAAAGTATGAACAAATTGTCTACATTTTCATTTGGCTTTTGTTTTCAGCCCCACTGCTTTAGAATAATGGCCCAAGCTATTAAGCTAACCGTTTGATTTACAAGCTCTTGTGCTCTGAACGCTGGGATCAGACTCCTCTCTTTGTGGAAGACTAACCCTGCCTCGGGTCTCCTGGGCCCCTGGCTCCCTAATAGAACAGGAGACGGAGGGAAAAAGTATATCAGCAGTCAGCCAAGCGGTGACACCCAGAGATGCAGCTGATTAGCGAAAGCTGCTGAATCTAAGAAAAGGGTTTTCTCTGCCACCTTTAAGCTCTCGTACAAATCATAGCTGGCTGCAAAGTTAACTCTCTGTTAAACCCCTGGAGCAGGTTCCTAGCCCGGCCACCCCGTTGCCTCTGCCTCTGCGAAGGGCTTGCCCGGCTGAAATGAAGGTGTGTCTGACCCCAGAGTCACATTTTCCAGACCCAAGAAGGACAATGTCAGATCTGCTGCCCCTCCCAAGGGTCTCTGCACAGTGATATATTTTAAGAATCCTGTTGCTCTCTTGCATCAGAATGAGAATCGTCCTATGTCCCCGTGTAGGGCACCGAGTGCAGGAATGGAATCTGTCACATGCAGAAACAGGGCAACAGGAAGAATGATTCAGAGGCCCTGATGCAGTTGACATTCCTTCCCTAAATACAGATACCCCCGTTATAAATCGATTAGTATGCAGAAGAGCTGACTCGCCGAACGGATAAAAGCAGCAGCTTCATTGGTTTTACATAATCTGGCACCTCGGAGGTACAGAATTTTTAGGCACCTGCTCACGAGGTGACATTGCTGCGCAAATACTGGCAAGTCACAAATAGCCAGAGCCAGGAACAAGGGGAAAGGAGGCGTGGGTCTGGGGGCTAGCGGCAAGTTCCCAGAGCAGCACGAGAAGTCTGGGGCATCCTAAGGTGGGTCTGCAGAGGCCAACAGCGAAGGGAGGGCCGAGTGTGGCCCCTCCCGCAGGACCCCCCCGAATCCCTCCAGTTCCAGGGGATTTTCAGTCTAATTCAGAAGGCTCTTCTCCCACACTGGGTATGAAAATATTTCAATTTTTGTATTGAACACCAACCAGAAAACAGAGTAAGACGGCTGGTTTGTGCATTAGTTATATATTTCTAATCTCTAGAGACAGCAAGCATCTCATGGAATTTGGGGAGTTGATGGATCTTTGGGGGTCCCCAGTTTGTTCTTTCAGCTTCCAGCTCATCCCCAAGAGAATGAATCCTTGATGAGCTAAGGAGAATCCCGCTGGCTCAGGGAGGGGTTTGGGCCACATCTTCCACCCCTGGAATGATTTCCTCAACATCTCCTTGAATCCCTCTGGCCCCCTGGTTTCTGAGTGTCCCCACTGTCAGCCTGTCACTGGCACCAACGCGGACGGTGTGATGGGGCGGAAAGCTGCAGGCCCTGGCAGATGAACAACATTAGACGATCTCCTGGGGTAAACTCAGGGTCCATTCGAATGAAACACATCGAGACCTCGCTGCTTCCCCTCGGACACGGGACGTGCACTGGAATCCGAGAACATGCTGGGAGGACGTACGAAAACGGGGAGGTTTTTCTGGCCTCTCCCCTTCCTCTCCTCGAAGAAGTCCTGGGAAACGATGCCTTAGAGTGGTGCAAAAGAAAAAAAAACTGTGGGCAGTTTGACCAAAGGCTGGAAGAGTAGAGGGAAGAAGTTATTCTAAAGGTGGAGTTCCCAGGTGGCAGCAGTGACAACTTCCACAGCCCACACACCTGGAGTCCTTCCTAGATGCCAGCCTGGGTGCTTTTGGGAATCATCCCATCTCGATGACCCCACGTGGTAGAGTTGAGTATCCCCGTCTCAGAGGTGAGGAGGCTAAGCTGGAAGGTTAAAGTCACCTGCCTGAGGTTAATAGCCAGCAAGTGGCCGAGCGGGGACCTGGCCCCCGGCTGGCTGCCTCCAGGCCTCAGGCACTGGAATTGCCGATAAATACTAAGGACCTGCAACTGGGGCCAGGGGCCAGGGGGCCCAATGCAGGAGCTGGGAAGGAAAGCAAAGGGCGGTCAGGAATGAGGCTTTTATGGGTGTCCAGAGGGTCGTGGCCAGCCCTGCTCTGGCTGATTTAAGTCCTTGCAATAAACTAAACTTCCCACTGCCCTGAAAGCCTGTAGACCTTGGTAAAACCTAGAGCATCTTTTAAATTGCAGTTTGGCCCCAAGGCTAAAGAGGAAAGAGGCCGCTGATGCCGGGCTCAGGCTGGCTGGACTAAGACGGCAGGCGAGACGGAGCCCAGCAGGAGGGCCGAGGCTGTGGGCTCCAGGACCCAGCCTACATCTGTGAAGTGGGGACGGTGACAGAGGGGGCCCAGTGCCGCTGTGTGTGAGGCGCCCGGCGTGGGCCTGGCTAGGGGAAAGTCTTGGAGCAGCAGGTCCCTGTGCCGGGCAAGGCCCGAGCGTCTGCTCCTGCAGGGCAGTTGTTCTAAGGCTGGGCTGTGTCTGGGGTCCTATGCGGAGAGGTTTAAATGCAGACTCTGGGCCTCCACCCAGGATCCGGATCCAGTGGGTCTGGGGTAGGCGCCAAACCTACATTTTTAGCAAGCACCTCCCAGGGTCAATGTGAACTCCACTCTTCCACAGTCATGATTGAAGTATAGATTTAGATGCCAGGTGGGTGCACTTTTGTAGCTTGATAGGAAGCACGCTGGGGCCTCCAAAAGAAAACGTGCCTGTTGGGGACGTGTCCATCTGTTAAACAGCCCTAACGACTAGGAACTTCTGTCTCGGTCTGCTCAGGCTGCTCTAACAAAACTCCACAGACCAAGCAGCTTAAACAGGCATTTGTTTCTCTCAGATTTGGAGGCTGCAAGTCCAAGATCAGGGTGCCACGCCCAATCCACAGCAAGCTCTTTCTCAAGTTCAGCCGAAACCTGCCCCTCCTACCTTCCACCTCCTGGTTCTGTTTCTCGCTTCTGGAGCCCCGTGGAGTCCCCTGCTCTTCCTTCTATGAGACAGCCCCGCAAGTTCCCGAAGTCAGATCCTGTTTCCGAGTGGATGCCCGGGCTCCTGACTGTCCCCGAGAGCAGAGTTCTGAAGGCCAGAAGGCAGAGCCCTGTGCTGCAGGGACAGCAGACGGCCCAGGTGCCAGGACCTCTGCTGGCCTCTCCTTTCGTCCACAGTTACGGGACACCTGTCAGTCTGAACTGTATTTCTAAATATTTTCAGACAAAGCTGTGGTTGAAGATGCCATCATGCCACTTGAATCGCTTAGTGTAAAAATCTGTGTAAAAAGTCCTTGCTGGAGGACAATTTCAGGAGGAAGTTGCAGCCAGACTTGTGTGCCACTAATAGTAGTGACAACAGTACGAGCCACCACGTCTTGAACACCTGCCGTGTGTGCCAGGCACCGTGCCAGGGCCCTGGTGATGACCCCGTGGGATGGGTAGGGGGCCCTTGCTTTGCAGGTGAGAGGCTGAGGCCCCGGTCACTCAGCTAGAGAGTGATAACCCTGCAGTGCAACTGTTGTCCCTTCCGCTGAGGAAAAGTTACCGCCAACATGATGGAACGTGCTCCTTTTTGCCTCGTGTGGCAGGAACTGAGCGAGAGTTAGAATCTGTTCCACGCAGGGGCCCAGGATTCTCTACACTTTTCAGTCTCTGCTTTGTGCAACCCTTAAACCTCTCATTCCATGTCGTGTGCAACTCACTGGACACCTTCAAATCACTTGGAAGCAGACAGGGAACAAATGTTGAAGAAAATAAAACACCTCTTCTACTTAGAATTTAAGCTGAGCAAAGCAGACGGACGGGGTCTTCAGGATGCTTGGATCTCAGGTGCATTTGCAAGGGCTCTGTTGTCTTGGCCCAGGCTGCCAACCCCTTCATCTGTCCACCGGCTCGTCCTCAGCCCTCTCAGCCCTCTGTCCCTCTGTTTACTCATCCAGCTGCCAGCCAAGGCTTCACGATTTGTTGAGTGTCTACTGGGTGCCTCTTACACTAGAGTGACCCCGAGGCCTTTGGAGGTCTCCTGCCTGCTGACATTTCCCTAGAACAATGCCCAGAACGGGGCGTTAATGTCCTTGCTGGCTGAGGACACTTCACTCTAATAGTCCTGCTTGTGACCTGACAGGCTCAGCCTCATCAACCACAGAAAGGTTCTGTTCCTTCTAAAAAGATACCAGAAAAAATTCTTCCTGCTTATTATTCCAATAAGATAAAAGGGGAACGACAACACTGAGCCCCACTGGGCTGTGCTCTCCACCCGAGTGGGCTGAGGACACCAGACATCTGAGTGTGTTCCGGCTTTCCTGGGCCGGAACCTTCCCCGCAGCCTGCGTGAATAAGCGGTAAGGTGCTGCACCGTGTGGACAGCCAGCAAAGGACTTAATTTGCAACCAAGCACAAAATCAAAGACTCTGTCAACCGAGGAACCATGTGCCTGCATAACCACCTTGCGCTACCTGAGAAAACATCGTCAGGTAAATTTCCAGAGAAAGTAATTAAGGAAGCCCCATTGTCTACATTCCATGGCAAAATTTGGAGCTCAGGAATTTGACGTTCACCAGGGATCTGGTGTCTCCTCCCAGCCCGATCTTTCATCAAAACGAACAGTGCAGGTTGATGAGGGGATCAGCTGGCGTGTCCCCCGCCCCCGCCCTAACGTGCCCCTCCAGCAGTGTGTCCTGCATGTGTTGTCTTGTCAAAGAAGCAGTAAGCAGCAAATAAGATCACTGCTTCTTGCGATGAGGGTGAGATTAATACACACGTACGCAGGCCTGCGATCTGGCAAGAGCCAATTAATATTTATCAAGTACCCACGGTGCCCATGATACTGAGAATCAACATGCAAAACATACCGTCCCTGGCATCAGGGAGTCTACACTCAGATTCACACACGGGTTCTACACGCACATAGATGCTCCGTGCGCTTGGAGGCACCTGCCCTGGTGGGAGCATCTACACGAGCAGCTTCTTCTTACCGAGGTAACGCCAGATTCTCACCCAGGCGCCATCAGCACCATGGCCTGCGCGGGGTGGGGGTGGGGGCACGCTGCTGAGACACCAGCCCAAACCACTAGGGGCTGTCCCCTTCGTGAAGACTCCTCCAAAGGGTCCCATTAACATAATCCCTTCACTAACTCCTTGGTTCTCACTCGAGCTTCGAATGAAAGAGAAAGCCCTGCTCTCCACTGAATATCAGAGTCTGCTCCGACGTCCCCTCTCCCGGTGT
Organism: Varecia variegata; assembly: GCA_028533085.1. Classification (NCBI taxonomy): domain Eukaryota; kingdom Metazoa; phylum Chordata; class Mammalia; order Primates; family Lemuridae; genus Varecia; species Varecia variegata. The sequence continues at coordinate 125,819,941 of CM052443.1, forward strand.
CCCTCCGAGGGGCGGGCTGGAGCCGGGGCACCCGCTGGAGGAGCCCGCAGCCCATGTGCCGGCTGAGCCCCTCCAGCCAGACGCCCCGGGGCCCCTCCCAGAAGAACAGAGCCGAGCAGGCTCCCATCATCTGGGCTCTGAAAAGGGAAGGGGCAACCCCCCTTCCTGGCGGCTCCGCTTGTCACGGCATTTGTTGACAAGCCCATTGAAAACAGACCTCACCGCCGCTGTGAAGTTCGCTCCGTCTCCCATTCACTCCTCTCTCAGACAGTTTTTGAAAGGCGAAAAGTCTGGAAAACACGCACACGCTCCCACCCCACCCCCGAAGCCCCATCACGCAGAGGGAGAGAGAGACGAGCCTCCTCACCTGGCCCCACAGTGCACCGCCTCCAATTAAATCAAAATGGTTTGTTTTTAATGGTCTTTTACACTGACAAGTGGGCGATCATTTCGGGCCCACCAGCTGTCAGGGAACTGAGGCAAATCCTCCGTTGATAATGCCCAATGCTTCCAATTAGGAGCCGCGGCCGCTCCTGGAGCGCTAACGATTCCCCAGCCGTCCCCCAGGCCCCTTTGGCGCTGGCTGTTTCTTCTCGCCTCCTCCGCCGCAAATTACTGACACAAAACGGAAGGCCCCGCGTCTCCGCCGCCACGCCAGGCCCGGGCCCTGTTGGGTTTAATGAGCCGATGGAAGTTTCGTGGCTCCGGCGCTAAATTCTTTTCTTGTTTGACAGCTGCTCAGCTAAGGCGAGTGTTGACCTTATAAAAGATTTAGTGTTTCTCATTATTTTCTGTCAAGCTTCACAAGTGATGGCTCGGCGGTTATCATTTGCATCCTGGGTGCGTGTGTGCAAGCGCGTGTGCGCACGTGTGTGCTGACTCCGACGGGGGCTCCAAGGTGGCGACGGGAACAGGAAGGGGTCTCTCTCCCTCCGGTGTTTGGCCTCTGCACCGCAGCTTCCAGGGTGACATTCTCCTGGGCTGCGGTTTCAAAGAGCGGCCAAGATGCGCGGCCAAGATGATGGGTGGTTTGACGGCTTCCCGGCCTCCCGATGGAGCTAGGGCCCTGGGGGGACGCAGGACAGAGCCCTGCGTGCCCCGAGTTTGGTCGACCCCCAGAGCCTGCCGGACCACCGCTCAGGCAAGAGGGCAGTTTTAGGGCCACACTCAAGATTTCATCGGGAGGAACTCACTCTACCCTTACAGGGCCCGGCTAAGGCTGCCTCCCAAAAGCTTCCTCCTTCTGCTCTGCCCCCTCTACAAGGACGTAATGGATTTAAAAAGCAGAACTTTTTTCTTAAGCGACACGCATTATCCTCCCCGAGGTGACGCTGGGAGCACGTGTTAGTCCTTACTCTGTTTGGCGCCTGTGCCAAATTGAGGCTGCTCTGTAACTAACAAGCTCCAGGGTGTCCACGCGGCGCCTTTGCAGCCCCCTGGCCTCCCCATCTCTTTTCTTTCCATCTCTGTGTTCTCCCCTCGCTCCTACGCACCCGCTGGCCATCCCAGACACAGGTGACCCGAGGTTGCATAAAGAGGAGGAGGGAGTTGAGGGCAGAGGGACGTGTGGCTGTCTCTCCCTGGGGTCTGTGTGCATCATTGTTACCATGGGAGACTCTATTTTGATCTCTTAGAGCAAACTCATGGCACCGTCTCCCTCCTGTGCCCGTGGCAGACCTTGCCAATCAACCATTGCATACTTTTTTCACGAGCCTAAATTCAGCCTTAGAATAGTTTGTGACAGAGTTGCAGCCATCAGCCACATCAGTCTAGTGGAGCCGATAAGTGAAATGAAATGTCACCTCCTAGCCATCCCTGCCTTGGAGGGGCCACGTAAGTGACTTGCTAAGTATTCTTAAAATCCCTCTTCTTTTTATGCTACATTAAAATGATATTTATATAAAAGGAAATAAAATATAGCCCACTACAGAAAAATAGATAAATTGCGCTTTATCAAAATTAAAAAGTTTTATACTTCAAATGATACTTTCAAGAAAGTGAAAAGACAACCCACAGAATGGGACAAAATATTTTCAAATCATGTATCAGATAAGGGACTTGTATCTATGAATATATATATTACTCTTACAACTCAGCAATAAAAAGATAAATAATTTAAAAATGGGCAAAGGCTATGAATAGACATTTCTCCAAAGCTGATGCACAAATAAACACATGAAAAGATGTTCAACATCATTAGCCATCAGGGAAACGAAAATCAAAATCACAATGAGATATGACTTTGTACCCACTAGGATGGCCACAATAATAATGACAGACAATAACAAGTGTCGGCAAGGATTTGGACAAATTGGACACTTGTACATTGCTGCTGGGAATAAAGAATGGGGCAGCCACTTTAGAAAACACTCTGCAGTTCTCCAAAAGGCTAAACATGCAGTTTCCATGTGACCCAGCGATTCTACTCTTAGGTATTATCTCCCCCAGAGAAATAAAAGCATACATCCACACAAAAACACGTACATGAACATTGCTAGCCACATTATTCATACTGGTTAAAAATCGGAAACAATTTAAACGTCCATCAACTGATGAATGGGCAAAATGTGGTCTCTCCATGCAGTGGAATATTATTTAGCCATGGAAAGGAATTAAGTGCTGTTGTTACAGGCTACCACCTGGAGGAGCCTGGAAAACATTATGCTGAGTGAAAACAACCAGACACAAAAGACCATACGTCGTATGGTTCCATTACACGAAACGTCCGAAATAGGCAAATGCACACAAATAGGAAGCAGATTAATGGAGGAGGAGGAGGGGATGACTGCTAATAGGTATGAGGTTTCTTTTTGGGGTGATGAAAATGTTCCGAACTTAGATTGCGGCGGTGGTTGTACAATGCTATGAACACATTAAAATTGTGGTTTTATACACTTAAAACAGGTGAATTTTATGCTATATGAATTATTTCTCAATAAAGTTGTTTTTTAAAAAATCCAAGCCACTTGCAAAAGAACTAGCTCACTTGAGTTAGATGAGTGATCACTGCCGGGATTCTGTCTTTGGAGGCTGGAACAGGGTGACAATTGGCCACGATGATGCAGTCTCAGATGATGAGGGAGGGTCTGGTGTGTCCTCAGCGCACCCCCCCACCCCCTATTATCCACTCTGACTCTCATTCACCTGAAACCTCTTGAACTTAGAAGCTGAAGGAGCAGTGACGCCCTGACCTGGAAGTTTTGGGACGATCAGACACACACCCGACCTTGGGACTGGTGTGACCCTGTTATTTTTCTACTAGCATCTAGCAAACAGCTTCACTGTTCAATTTTGATTTCTACCGCTGCTGCCTGGCCTTAGCTAATCCTTGGTCTGGAGATACTGGTTTGGCTTCTGGAGATAGCAAATTGATTTCTGTTTCCAAAGGCACGAATGCTGCCTACCTTTTCTTCTGCCCCAGCAAGTCCCACAGGCCCTACAGGGAGTGGAGCACAAACCTGGATTCCCGTTCTGGCTTTGTGTCTTAGGAGCTTAGCCGCTGGGTCTCCTTGGGCCAGTGTCTTAACCTTCCTGAGCCTCAGCTCCTCTCCAGCGAGGAGGCCCCTCCGCAACCCTGGAAGGTCGCTGCTCTTCCCCATTCACCCGGTGCGGTTTGCCAAGGTTGGTGCAAGTGCCAGCTAAGAGCCCACGGTAGACCTTGTGGGGAGGCAGGAAGTTTGTTGTCTGAGCTGGAGTTTGGATGTTCTTTGAAATCGCAGCATGTGTCAGCAGGGAGGGTCAGGCCCCGTGTCCTTGTTCCATCTATTTTTGGACCACAGAGGAATTAGAGCCAGCAGCAGAATAACAATTTAGGGAACCAGATGTCTCAGGAGAGATTGTTACCCTTGTTAATTACTTAAACTACAACCTGCTACATCAGAGCTTCGGCCCGGCCTGTGCGCTGATGGTGTCTCGCGTCCCACCAGGGCCCCTGACCTCCGGCTGCCCCAAACGTGACAGAATTACTGACCTGGGACTGAGCCATAATTTTCAAGTGCCTCTCATTAGAGGAGACAGCCTCTCAATCTTTTACAGCAAAATTTCTCTTCCAGTCACCTGAGCAATTGTCATTTAAAAAAAACTAAACTAAAATCTCTATGGCTGTCATTTTTTTCTTAGCTCTTCGGCAGATTTCTTTTTGTTGTTTTTAATCTGGTAATTTCTTCTCAAATCATCCCTTTTGCCTTCTGTCCCCGGGAAGCTTGGTGTCCAGCTGGGGGACCAGAGTGTGGCTCAAGAGTGGCGACCAGCATCCGCTGGCCCAGCTACTGTGCGGTGGGGCCGGGTCAGAGGCCACACACATGCTTGAACAATCCAGGGAATCATCTTCTATGTTTTAAGCTTTTCTTATAAATGGAATCATGCTCATGTACCATTCTGTAAGTTTTCTGTAACTTTTTTTCTCTCGAAACATTGGGTTTTGAGATGCATACGTGTTGGTTCAGAGCGATCTGGAGCAGTGCTGTCAGACAGAACTCTCCGCGATGGGAAGGTTCTACCCCCACCTGTTCACTGCAGTGGCCACTGGCCACGAGGGCCCATTGAGCACTTGGAATGTGGGTGGTGTGAGGGACTGAATGTTTAATTTGATTTAGTTTTAGTTCATTGAAATGGAAATGGCCACATGTGGCTGGGGGCCGCCATGTTGGACAGCGCCTCCCGGAGCGATCATTCCAGCTGACGCGGAGCGTCCCCCGTGTGGGTTTGCCGCCCTTCGTCAGTTCAGACCCTGGTGATGGACACACAGTTGTCTCCACGTTTGTCGTCACGTTACTATCCTAGGTTTCCTTATACACATCTCTCAGTGGATGTTTCTGAAAGTTTCTCCAAGGTGTCTATGCAAACCTGGACTCGTTGGTTCACAGGGCCTGCACACGTCCCGCCTTTCTCGCCAACGCCAAACCCTTCTCCGAGTGGCTGTACCAACTAACACTCTCGCAGTAGTGTCACACTTATTACTGTTAGTACCAATCTGATGGGCATGAAATGGTATTTTGCTTAATGTGCTGTTCCCTGATTACACATTGGGTTGAGCATCTTTTCCCCTTTGGCGGCCATTCAGATTTCCTCCCTGAGAACTGCCTGTTTGTGTCTTCGCCCGTTCTGCCGTTGTGGGACCCCGAGCCACCTCCCCTGCCCAGCTCCGCTGATCTTCGAGCTTCTGTTCGTGTGTCCTTTCTTCAGGGAGGCCTTGTCTGGCCTCAGACAAGAGTTTGAGTCTCTGTGTTACAAACTCTTATGGAACCTGGTGTTCTCTTAATACTTAGCATAACTCAAATTGAATAATTAGTTGTGTCGTTATATTTTTATTACTAGTCTCCTGGCCCCATGACAGCAGCAGCTTTCTAAATCCTCACTGTGTCCCGGGCCCCAGCACCACGTCTGGCACACAGTGGACGGCCCATAAACACGCACTGAGTGAATAACGAACACCTACAGCCTGAGCAAGAGCAAGACCCCGTCTCTACCAAAAATAGAAAAAATTAGCCAGGCGTGGTGCCCGCACCTGTAGTTCCCAGCTGCTCGGGAGGCTGAGGCCGGAGGATCACTTGAGCCCAGGAGTTTGAGCTTGCAGTGAACAGTGATCGCGCCACTGAACTCTAGCCTGGGCGTCAGAGCAAGACTCTGCCTCAAAAATAAATAAGTGAATAAAATAAACAGTAACGAACACATAAATAAAAGGACAAGGGCCACATCTTATCCTTTAGCCCAGGTCACGTGGACACCTTCTCTATGATGGTGCCAGTTCATTCCATATGGGGATTTTCTGTTGAAAGTAGAACAGACTTTTCATGCAAGAGTACAAAGCAAGATCTCACTCAAGAAATGCCAAAGGGTCTCATTTGTGCAGATTACTTTGGCACCAAAGAAACCAAATTAGAAATCAGTACGAAACTTAACTGATAAAATTGCCTGGAAATGTAAAACAATACTTATAAATAACTTCGGGATCAAAGGAGAGATCCAACCAGCAATTAGATTAAAAGAGACTGAGCAAAAGTGTAGTCAAAACTTGTGCGATGAGCTGGAAGAGTTTAGAGGGAAACAGTTACTCATACTAGCTTGTATAAATGCAAATATTAGGAGAGAAGAAGGATGAAGAGGTAATTAGTGAAGCCTACAACTCTAGATGCCAGAAAATGAAGAGTAGAGTAAACTCAAAGAAAGGCGGAAAGGAAATAAAGAAGTTAAGAGCAAAATTAGGGAAATGTCAAAGGAACGATTAAGGGTATCAGTCAAGTGAAAGATTAGTTCACTGAAAGCGTTTTAGAAAAGTGCAGATGCTTTCAGAGGAACTAGGACATGGCGCGTGCGCGGGGCCCCAGGCACAGGGCCAAGGGAGACCACGGCGGCGGGGGGGGGGCACGTTGCAGAGCTGAGGAAAGGCGTGAATGACTCGTGGGAGACCTGGGAGAGTCGCTTCCCACCTGGGCCTCGGATTTTACATCTGTGGTGTGGGAGAGTTGGATTCGGGGATCCCTAAGGTCCCCTCCAACCCTAACTCTTTGGGAATCTTTTATTCCAATCCAGGTGGGACAGGTAGAGGATGTGGCCCAGGAGGAGACCCTGACTCCCCAGGTGCGAGTACAAATCTCTTCTAAGACCTGGTGGCTGCTCACTCAGTGCCCTGCTGTGGTCCTGCGTGCCCAGCTCCACATCTGCTCTCATTCCCTAGAACTCGCCCAGTTCCGCCACCTCGGGGTGCTGGCAGATCTCCAGCGCCTGGGACACTTCCCTTTTTCCTTTTCCCCTGGACAGACCTTCCCAACCCCCAGGTGGAGTTAGATTTCCCCAGGCCACAACCTTATAAAATAGCTCTGGTTTACCGGTCATTAAACAACTGTGTGTGTGGTGCATTGACTGACTGTCTCCCTTGATATCCTGCTGGGTCCGTGTGAGCAAGGGCCTGGCCTGTGTTCCTCACCCGTGTATTTCCAGGGCATTGCACAGTGGTGGCGCTCAGTCCTTATTTGTGCAATGCTATTTAGATTTAGATTTAGATTTATGCAATGTTATTTAAATTCAAACAGGACCCACACCTTTGCCAACCAGGGTGCCCCACCCCGCCCGCCCGGCTCCCAGGGCTGCTGGCAGGCTGTGGCACCCGCCTCTTATTTACCTGCATTGACCTTAGCGTGGCTCAGAGCTCCATTCAGCAAAGCTGTCTCCTGCCAAAGCTGTGACAATTTCTTAGCTCCAGGCGGAGACAGACCACAGATGGCTTAATTTAGAAGCATCTCAGAAGGAGTTTCTTGCTCCATAGCTCTTCAGCCTTTGACTCCGGGGGTCTGCGGGGTCGTGACCACACAGGGGCTTGAGGCCTGACTTGTAATGAGGCTCATCTGCGGCTGAGCTGCTCTGGTAGGAGGGGGAGCGAGCATGCGGGAGCAGCGACAACCTTGCAGACGCTGACTTCCTCTCCCTCACTCACCAGCATGTATCGGCAGATGATGGAGCTCGTCTGGAGAGCTTGGGACCTCAAGTCCCGCAGCCCTGGGTTCAGTCCGTGAAACCCTGGGCAAGTGACTTAACCTTCTGGGACCTCCCCTTTCCCATCTGTAAAATGGAAACAGTGGCGGTGCCAACCTCATTGGGGCATTCCGAGGCTTATGTGAAGTCAATGCTCAGCACCTGGCAAATAGCAAGTCTGTGCTTATTCCAACGCTGCCATTGATGAGAAGGGGCTGAACACGCCAGTTCTGGGCCTTCAGGACAAACTTTGCAGAGAGGTGCCCAGCTATGTGGGCTTGGCGAGGACTGGAACTCCCCTCTCCGTTTTTTGGTTTGGGATTGGGGTGCAGAATAGGCCCAATCTCCCTTCTCTTTCTAAAGGCCTCCCCTCCGGGCGGAAGCTTTTGCCTGAGTTCACGTTCAGGAGTCTGCAGGCCCAGACGCTGCAGCGTCTCCACCGGTGCTCACCTCCACACGCAGCGCCTTACCAGGCCCAGGAGGCACGGCCCGCCCACCTCTGCTGACGCCACTTCCCCTCGGCCCACCCCCCCATCTCCATCCTTCCAGGCAGTTCAAGTCCCACCTGGCCCGAGAAGCTGGACCACCTGAGGCCACTGTTCATTCATCATTCATTCACTCGTTTGCTCACCCAGCTGACCTTGATCAAACGCTTCTCAGATGCCAGGTGCTGTGGGTCCCTCGGGGAACGGGCCAGGAGCAGACCCCGCCTCACAGAGGCTGGGCGCTTGCTTGAGTACCCCTCTGGGATGACATAACTCCATGAGATTCCACTTGGAATGGGAATTCCTCAGTGGCAGAGACCGCAGGCGACAGGCTTTCTGTCTCCCCAGTGTCAGCCCACGGTGGGTGCCAGCGGTGTGTGGCCAGTCACTGGAGAGATCCTCGCACGCCCAACACACCCCTTAGAAAACCAAGGGGGAAATGGAATTTGCAGTTCTGAAGTGCAAGGGATGTGTGCTCAGCAGTCCCTGGCACATAGTAGGTGCTTAATCAGTATTTTTTAGATAGATGGGTGAATGAATGTTTCTGCCTTGGTGAAGTTTCTAAGTAAATGGAGATTGCAAAAAAAGAAAATTTCTAATCAGGCTTCTCTTTTGTCCATGGGTGGTCAAGGGCTTCCATCCACCCGCCTCCTCCTTGCGAGACGAGATGAGTGAGCTCAGGACCCTCCACAGCAGCGCTACCCGGGGCACTGCCCACCACCCTGCACGCTGATCTGTCCAGGGCATGGCTCGAGGGCTGCATTAGTGTCCTGGGCTGCCGTAACAAATTGCCACAAACTCGGTGGCTTAAAGCAATATAAGTTTATTCCTTCACAATTCTGGAGGCCAGAAATCCGAAATCAAGGCGTGGGCAGGGCCACGCTCCCTCCGAGGGCTCATGGGAAGGGTCCCTCCTCCCCTCTTCCAGCTTCTGCCACCTCCCAGCGATCCTTGGCTGTGGCTGCATCACTCCAGTCTCTGCCTCCGTCTTCACGTGGCTGCCCCCTGTGTCTTCTATCCCTTATAAAGTGCTTGTGATTGGATTCAGGGCCCACGTGAATAAATCAGGATGCTCTCCTCTCAAGATCCTTAATTACATCTGCAAAGACTGTTTTCCCAAGTAAGGTCGTGTTCACAGTTCTAAGTTCACTTGCCAGAGCGCACAGAAAGGCTTCACCTGGAAGCCCTTTGTTTACTGGCTCTTTGCTACCTGCTCATTGTGCAGGGTCTTCTCCTTCTCTACAACTTTAGTGAGGCCGCTTGGGGACTTTCCTGAAACGTGGAGATTGAGCCAAGAATAAGACCACGGTGTGACTGATCACAATGAGAACAGTCCCCACATTTAGCCCTGGGTCCGGTGGGCATCAGGTGCCTGTTAAGGGCCCATCCTGGTGGGCTCAATGGCTTTGGGGTTGGGCTCTGGAGCCTCCCTGGGTGACCGGAGCCCCAAGGCAATTCTGGTGACCCAAAAAGTCCCACCCTCGAGGCTGGGGCTGAGGTTGGGTAATGTCACAGAGCGTCCACAGGGGGACTCGCAAAGGGCCCGTGAACCTCCTGAAATGACCTGCACTGATTGTTATATAAGAATGTGGGGGGGTGTTTTCCTCCCAGAGGAAGACAGTCCAGGGCTGTCCCCAGAGTCCACATCCCCTGGGAGTAAAGAACGTGGCCATGCTGGAATAACTGAATCTGCTCTCTGCCCACAGGTGGGCCGGCATCTCGATACCTTCCCCACAGAGGCAGATCGTCAGAGGGCGTTCAAAGCCCACCGGGAAGAGCACGCCGTGCGCCAGGGCACCCTGCGGCTGGGCAACTACACCCACCCCTAGCCCCTCACCCGCCATGGGAAGCCTGAAGGACACACCTTTCTTGCCCCAACTCCTGCACTACTCCCTGTTCATGCAGGTGCTGCTGCTGCGAGGACCTCAGACTCGGGTCTTAGGTTAATTATTTCTGGTTAAGAGTCTCCCTTTTTAGGTTAGCCAACACTAGTCTTACCGTGGCCCCAGTGACCCTCCCTGGGGACGACTCCCCCTCCTCCTCGGGCAGGCTCACCTGCCTCTCTTCTCGAGCCCACGGCTGACAAGATAAACCCAAATTACAAGGCAGTTTTTTAGACTCCAGGCTCAGGGTCGACTCCATGGCTCTGCCCATTAAGTGTTAAGAACAACCCGTGTATTTCCTGCAGAAAGCGTGACAGTGACATGCTTTGAAAGCCCTCATTTTATATTCCAAACATGAGTTTTAATTGCTCTTTTTGGGATGCCTGATGTCTCACCACGGCAGTATCATCTCTCTGGGAC
>CM052443.1:125830698-125856761 GCA_028533085.1 Varecia variegata
GGCCAGACTCCTGGGGGCTTCCTCCCTCCGTCTTCCTATGTGTTCTTTGGCTTCCCACAAATTATATGCTGGTCTATTTTAAATTTAAAATGCTATTTGTCTCCCTCCTTTTGTGCCTTTATTTGAAAACCAGTAAACCTATAACTGGTGAATGAACCAGCCTAAGATTCATCAGACAAGGGCGCTACCCCACGGAAACTTTTCAAGGTAGACGGGAACCTCCAAGGCATCCTAACAACGCCTTTTCTGAGGGAGGCAAAACCTCAAGTTTTATATTCCAGTTCTCTTCTGAGGATTGCCGAGAGTGGATCTTCAGCCTGGCGCTCTCCCCCGAGCTCCAGGTTTATTCATCCAACAATTGCTCTCGAGGATTCTCCACTCGGGTCCTGGTGTTCGTCTCTAACCAACACGGCCAAGACAAAACGCTGATTTTTCCACCCAGCCTGCTTCTCCCTCCGTCTTTCCCATTTCGTAAATGAGACCACCATCCACCCAGCCGCTGGGGCCAAAACCCCTCACTAGTCCGTTTCCTCCGTCTCTCACATCTAGTCCAGCAACGAGCCTGCCAGTGTTGCTTCCGAAAACACGCCCCGATCCATCCTCTCCCGCGCCCCAAGCCCGAGCCCTCTTCTCTAGGGAGAGCTGCTGTAGGTTCCCCCCCGCCCCCGCCACAGTCCCTTTGCCGCCGAGTGGCCCTGAGCTCTACAGTCAAACCCCCAGTCCTGCCGGTGAGGCCTCACCCTCCTGCCTTAGTCTTCAGGCTTCTTTTTCCCTTTGCCTGGAGCCCTTGGGCCTCGGACTGTCACCTGCCTCCTCCTCCTCCGTGTTATTTAGGTTTTAGCTCAGAAGTCAAGCCCCTACTCAAAAGGCCTTCCTGGAAATCGCCCCAGTTCAATCCACATTGATCCCACGGGGAGTTTGTTGAGGGCCCGTCTTCCCCTCTAAAGGGAAGCTGCCCGGGATCAGGGGTCTAAGACCCGGGGCCCATATCCCAAGGGTCGCACATCCCAGGGGTGCTCAGCGATGTCTGTGCCACGGATCACACCCCCGCAGGCCGGGCAGGGAGCATCCCTCAGCCTCAGTGACTGTCCAGGGGCCCGAACCGTTGTGGTGCCACAGACCTGAGCCACAGACCTGCGTGGGCTTCTTGATCAGCTGTCTCCCCTCCCCCCACCGCACTGCAGCTCATTGGAAGCCAATTCCATCAAAATGCCACATTAGCCCCTTGACAGACCTGTCCTGCCCCAGGGGCCCGAAATGCCCTCCCACCACACAAACCAGAGGGAAACAAGCATCCTCACTCATCTAGACTAAAGTAAAGAAATTTAGAGTTGAGCCCACTGTTTTGCTCAGAAAGCCCCTGTGGGAAGGGGAGGGAGGCACACCTGGAGGCAGAAGAGTTTTCTGAAGGACCCCAAATTGGTCCCTGATCACCAAGGGGTGGGGCAAGTCCCCTCTGGCAATGAGAGAGATGCCCCCTGTAAGTGGCCCCCCCAGGCCTGCTTGCCCGAGGCCCCGGTGGGGGCGGAGAGTATGGGCTCAGCCAGAAGCAGCTACGGGAAGTCTCTGTCCAGTCACTCCTCACCCCACGCACTGTGGACTCACTAGGGCTGTGACAGATGCCCTGGGAGCACCACCCTGGATGCTCTCTGGAGTCCTCTGGGTGCTCCCAGTCCAGGCTGGCAGCAGCTCTCAACGGAGACAACCTCAGCTCCTTGTCCTACAGCGCCACCCGCTGGCGAGTCTGAGTCAGAGGCCACGGAGGTTCCCAGCCCTTCCCTCCCCTGGCTTCCTTCTTCCCTCATTAATTATTCGTGTCTACTTCTGGTCTGATTCCACCTTCCTGGGTATCCTGTCACAGTTGGGCTGACCGTGCCTGGGCTCTTCGTGACCCGGATAGGGTCCCCAGAGGGCCCAGCCTGAGAGGCCTCGGGTATCATCTTGGTAGTCTCCCTCCATCGCCGTCCCCCAGCTTCACAGACGGACAAGAGCTGGCGAGGGAAGCCCGAGGCCATGCGATAAGCTGGGCCAGCACGCCATCCCAGGCCAGCTACGTGTTCCAGAGGCTGCCCCCAAACTGCTTCTCAATTAAAGACGGACAGAAATGGGGTGAGCTTAGCTTTTCATCCCAAGTCCTCCTAATCACACACCAACAAATGCCACGTGAGGTGGGTGTCATCGGAGGCATGACCTTGTGCCCCTGTTTCGGCTAAGTTCACGTAGGGACATTCTACCTCCTGGTCGGGCTCCTTAGCAGCTCCCCATCAGAGATTTAACCAAACAGTGAGGCCCACGGGTGCTGTCTCCATGAGCCACAGGGAGGGGGCTGCCCTGGACCTCACCTGGTCTACTTGAGATTCTTTGAAGTCCCCTCCGAGGTGAGGGGGACGCAGTGCTGTGCTGATGTGCCCTTGGCGGGCAGGGGTGGGGGTGCCCAGTGCCCAACTGGGGTGCAAGAGCAGCGCAGAGAGGGGGTCTTTGGGAAAGGGACTTATGAAAACAGAAGGGGCTTGAAGCCACCGAGAGCTGCCAGAGAAGGCAGAGGGGTGTAGAGCCACTTAGCAGCAAGACCAGGATGGGAACAGACCTGGATGGAAGCTGTCCCTTCACACCGACCCGCTGACTCCAGTCTGTGTCCAGATTTTTAAACTAGAGCCCAAACCTCATTCACTCTCTCCCTATTTCCCTCTCCCCCCCGCCATCGCTATCGCTACCTCTAGCTCTCAGATATAATCAGAAAATTAATAGTTTTCTTGGCCAGAAGAATGGAGTCTGGCTGTCGCACAGGACGGTAGGCACGAGCCGACAGCCACGTCTGCTGCCTGCCCGGTGGGGCTCCTAGAAGCCTGAGGAGGAGGCACCGCTCTCTCGCAGGCTACCGATCCAATTTCAGTTCCTGGGGAGGTCCCCAGATCCAGAGAGCGACGACGACGGTTTGGCTCTTTTATTCACCCATCCCAGCACCCCAATGAGTGCTGGTTTGGAACAACAGATGTCGGGGACCAGAGAAGGCTCATCTCCCCGCAGCAGGCACCCAGCCCGGTGCCGTGGGAGCCAGACAGGTCTGTGTCTCCAGGGAAGCACCTTGTCTTGCATTTATCCTCATGGACCCAAACATCCTTTTTATTGCATTTCTTTTTACTTGGGAAACGCTTTGATGCTTGAAATCATTAGTAAGGGAGGGGGGAAACTAGGTTGTCTCTTTATACAGGTTCCTAGAACTGAATGCAGGAACTGATAGACTTGAGTCCACGAAGGGGAAACTATCTATGAGGGGGACTTGGAGCGAGGGCATCACTGCATTCTGTGAGCTCCACGAGGGTGGGGCGCCCTGCCATGCTCTCCAGGACTCACCAGCACCCAGCACCCAGCACCCAGCACCCAGCACGGGACAGAGCATGCGCTTGGAGGGAGGGAGGGAGGGAAGGAGGGAGGAAAAGAAAAAATATGTTCTCTTCCTGGTTTCAGGAGTTCCATGGGTTTTTAGTTAAACACACACAAATGGTTGAGAACAGTGTGACCTTGAAGCCCATAAATTGTCCAAATCCTTGTCCAACCCATCTGTTTGCAGAACAGAGAAATATTAGCGCCCAGCCCTGGCCTATACCATCCCAATCCTCTGCCCACTCCACCATAAAAACTGGTTTTGGTGGAAGGCCCTGGGCAAAGGTGGGAGCTGACTTTTCTAGAGAGGGCTGGGGAGACGAGCCTGGGGGCTCTAACTCACCAGAGGAAAAAAGCTCCAGCTATGAGCGGCAGTCGCTGTGCTGCAAACTGCATACCTGCTGTTCACTCTGACTGCATGACATGGGCGGCATCATCTTCATCTTACAGCAGGGGAAAAAAAGCTCAGAAAGCAGCGATTTGCTTAAAATTAAAAACAGAAAAGAAAAGAAAAGAAATGGGACTACAGGTGTGCACCACCACTCCTGGCTAATTTAAAATAAAAACAAAAATGAGAACGGTTCCATGGTGTAATGGTTAGCACTCTGGACTCTAAAAGAAAAGAAAAGAAAAGAAAGAGATTTGAAGGTCACAGAGTAGGGCCTGGACTAGGGGGAAAGGGCGAGGCACTTGCCCAAAGCACAAAATTAAAGGGGGTGCCAAAAAGCTTGGTAACCAAGACAAATGATATTTTAATACAATTTTTTTTTGAGACAGAGTTTCACTCTGTCGCCCTGGGTAGAGTGCAGTGGCATCCTCATAGCTCACTGCAACCTCCAACTCCTGGGCTCAAGCCATCCTCCTGCCTCAGCCTCCTGAATAGCTGGGACTACAGACACATGCTATGACACCCAGCTTATTTTTTTCTATTTTTGTTAGAAACGGAGTCTTGCTCTTGCTCAGGCTGGTCTCGAACTCCCGAGCTCAAGCGATCCTCCCACCTTGGCCTCCCAGAGTGCTAGGATTACAGGCATGAGCCACTGCACCCCACCTTTAATACAATATTTTTAAATCAAAATTTAAAAATCCACGGTGGATAAAATGCCAACATTTAAAATAAAGACTTATGTGACTCACCTCATTTGCTTTACCGTAGTCCCAGCCCTGGATTCTAGAGCCAGGTTCTAACTCAAGTCTGGTGAGTTCCGAGTCTGTATCCATAAAGGAGACCCAGCTACTCAGAAGCTTGAATGGTGTCCTTTAAGCCACAGTTCAAATGGCAGCAGAGACCACCTAGGATCACTCTCAAAAGGCTTTGAGCAGGCTCTCTGAGAGGCTCTGCCTGCTCAGCAAGGTGAGCAAAACCAGCCAAAGCAGCCCTTTCTCTAGCTCCAGGGCTGAGGGGTATCAGTGCAGAGAGGGGAGGGCCTGGGAGAAGGAGTGTTGGCAAGAGGCATGGCCTAGCCAGGGCACAGGCTCTCCCACATCCATCCCTGACTCAAAGGCAAACCCAAGCCAAGATCCCCAGGTGGAGAAGAAGGGCATAGATTCTACACCATGGCCTCTCCCACCCTCCCCTCACCACCTCACCAGGTTAACACCTTTGTACCAAAGGGAAGGCTGAGGTCACGACAGCAGAGATGAGCTGTCCAGAGTGGAAGCAGCCAGGGCCTTCTGAGGGCTTCTCCAGGAACCTGCCTGCCCCAGCCCTGGAGAAGAGCAACAGCTCCTTCTTTGTGGTCCTCTCTCTGTGGGCGAGTGGTCTTGGACCTTCTAGGGCTCTGGGTCCATCAAGAGGCTAAAAGGTTTAAAAGAAAGCAATCTCAAAGGACCAGCGGGCAGGGACTGGAATTTGAAGCAAGAGATTTCGAGAGAAAGTGGGCAGCTGGGGTGGGGGTTGGGGTCCTGGAAAGAGAGCCCAGAACAGGGAACTTGGATGCGGGAGGGGAGGGCAGTTCTGGGTCCTTGGTGAAGACTGAGTAGTCCTGGGAGCCTGGCCCTAGAAGTGCCCTGATAACAGTAATTTCCTTTCCTTTCCTTGAGGCCCCCACACCCTTGCCCCTCAGCCAGCCCTTAGGGTGGGGGCCAAGAACTGCTAAGGGCAGGGGCCTGGGGAGAGAGGTCTGCCTCCTGCTGTGTGAACGGGAGCGCGGGGAGGTTAGGCAACGTGCCAAGGCTCACATCCAGCTCCTCTGGACCTCAAAGCCTGGATACCCCACCAAGTCCAACCAGGCTTCTTTCCCAGAGGGTGGGGTGGACCAAGGATCCCCTGGATGTTTAGGAAAATGCCAATTCCTGGGCTCCCTCACAGCTAAACAAGAGCTCCGGTGAGCCTACACAAGCCTCTCAGGCTGTGGCCAGGCTGAGATGCAAGAACCACCCAAAGACGGAACAGAGAGAGGAGGCGGCGCCTGGTGGAGCTGGAATTCCTAAACAGGAATAAAGTGATGTTAGTGAGGAAGGGCTAAATCCTAGGGTAAACTCCAAACGAGATAAATCACATAGCCTGTTTTATATCATAATAGGTGGCGGTAATTCAATACTAATGATAGCATACTAACGACACGTTGATATTGTTGGGCCCGAGAAGTGCAGCGAAGCCGGCCAGTGCTGCAGGCCGTGGGGCCCACGCTGGTCCTTCGGAGGCGCGGGAGGTTGCCAGCGGCCCCTACTCCCTGCTACGGCTCTGATCTGGCCGCAGCACCCAGCTCCTTCCCAGGCTTCGCTTTTGCTGGGTCCGGGATCCAAACCCCAGCACAGGACCCAGAGGCCAGAAAAGGTCCCAGCGCTGCCGGCTGCACGTCAGGGGCAGGGGCGCTCAGGACGTTCCCACGAGCGGAGGACGCTCTTGGGGCCCAAAGGCGAAACCACCGCTAACAGCCGGTGGGAAGGAGAGTCCTGTAGACCTAAGCGGGGACCTAGGGTGCTCCCAGGAAGAGGAGATCCTCTGGGGGTGCGAGGCGCAGGCCGCAGGGAGGAGCAGGGGAGGAGCGGGCGCTTGGGAGGGAAGTGGGTCTCCAGAGGCCCCGGGAGCAGAAGCGAGGGCCAAACGGGGGGCTGGCCTGGAAGGGCCAGGGCAGCCCCCCCCCGCTCTTCTTGATTTATGGTCCCATCCCCATCTACCAAACTGAAATGAACGACCGCCGGCTCTGCCCCACCGCGGGAGGCGCCCACGACAGCGCCGCCGAGCCCCGGCCTGGGGGCCCCCGCCTTCCCGACAGCTTGCAGCCGAGCCGGCCGCGGTCCCCGGGGAGCCGCCGGTTCTCGCCCCCAGCCCGGCCGGCGGCGGGGCCGCTTCCAATCTGCCGGCGGGCGCAGGGGGAGAGCGCCGGGCCGGGCGTGAGGCCACCGCCGACCTCGCCGAGGGAGGAGAAAGTTTCTGCTCCGCCTGGCCGCTCGGGGCTGCCCCAGGCCGGGCCCCGGGTTTGGGGGGATCCGGGTGCCTCAGGATTACGCTGCGGCCTCAGACGCTGAGCCTGACGCGGGGGACCGAGTGGTTTTCTGGGGGTCGGGGAGGGGGTGGCAGGAACACGAGGGGCGCGCTGGGAAGGCCGGTGAAGGGTCCTGAGGCCCGCCACATCCCCGCTGCAGGCGCGTGGGCTCTGCTCCCTGCGCGCTTTGGCCACAGACCGGGTCACGATCCGGGCTGGGCGCAGAAGACGCGCTTCAGGTCTGCCCGTTGTGCTGGGCCACGGCCCTCGGCTGATCCCGGAAAGGCGCGGCGCTAGAGCTCCAGGGCGGAGTGGGGGGCGAGGGGGCGCATCATTCACAGCGAGGTTAGGGTTCCAGCGCTGCCTTGAAAATACATCCCGGGGAGCTCCGGCTGCCCGCGAGTGAGAAGCCGTTCACAGACGTCTACACCGCACTCCTACACTCGCACTCCGAAGCTCTTGCGCGTTCCCCTTCGGAGGCACGAAAACCCGGTCCTCCCGGGAAGGGAAGTGCATCTAGGTGATGCCATCGGCTGGGGAGGGGACTCACTGCTTCTTTGTCCGTCGCGCTGCCTCCCTCGGGCCGCGCGGATTTCTCAGGGTCTCCCTAACGCCCCAGACACGGTCTTCCCGCATTACCCACCCTCGCCCGAGAGCGAAGCCGTCGCTCTGGTCACTTCCCGGGCGGACACCAGGCTTTCCCCACCCGCCAGGCCCGCCAGGCCCAAAGCGGCCAGAAAGGGAGGGCTGAAAACTGTGCTACGCGGGAAACATCTAGAACCCAACGGAAACGCCCGGAAAACAACGTAACAAATTAAAATTTCTTCCCCACACTGGAAAGGGGTTCTCGGTACACAGCCACTTCTTTCTCCGCCGTGTTTAGTCCCTTTCTGGTGCTGGAGAAAGAGAAAGGGGGAGAAAAAGGACCTACGACGTACCTGCGGGCAAATAATTGAGTAATTGTGGGAAAGGGCCAGGGGACACTTGAAAAAGCAGCCCCGCGTCCCAGCCCACGGGTGGCGGCTCCGGCCCCTCCCCGCCGGCGTGCCCCCCGCTAATCACCCTCAGGAGCTGCGTCCCCGCCTAATGCTAGCAAACCGTGTGGAAATCGCCGGTAAACAGTTGGGTCTGTGCTGTAATTAATTCAGTGTCTCTTTTAATCAAACTGAAAGGGAACCGGGCAGCGGCTTGCGGAGCCGTGACATCACCCCCAAAATCGACGGAGCCAATCAGCGTCATCACTCCGGGGACACGTGGGCGAGTCCCCTTTAAAAAAAACACAACACAACGAAAAAAAAAAGAAACAACAAAAAAAAACCCAGCCCCAAAGTAAAAGTGACACAAGTTCATTTTTTAAAGGAAGGGGGGGAGGAGAAGGCGCGCGCGGACCGGCCGGGAGAGCAGCCGAGGAGCCGCCGGCGCTGTCCGCGGTGCTGACCGCCCCCGGCGCGACGGGGCGCGAGCGAGGACCTCTCGGCCAGGTGCAGCGCGATGAGCCCAGGGCCGCCGCTGCCGCTATCCGCGGTGCTGATGCCACCAGGTGCGCTCCGTTCCGCCGGCTGGTAGAGCGGCCCGGCCCGCCGCTATCCGCGGTGCTGATCCCGCGCCCTCGGCCACCGCTTGCCTGGAGGAAGCGTGCGGTTTGGATTTTTAAAAAGCCATTCTTTATTTAGATTACAACATCCTCGCGTTTCTTCTGTGCCAAAGGGGCCCTCAGGCCGTCCGTCTCCCCCTTTGCTCTCCCCAACTTGGCGCGCCCTCCCTCCCATTCCTCCCTGACACTCCCACCACCCCCCCTCGGCTCGGCGGCTCCGCGCGATGCTGCAGAAGACGCGCTGAGCCCTTTTGGATCTAATGCGCAGAGGAGGTTGGCCCAGAGCTCCTGGGCTCCCCCAAGGCTGAACTCCGTCCAAGGTGCCCTCAGGCTCCCTGCCCGCCTTCCCCATGCCAGCCCGCAGCTAGGGGCAGGGGCAGCGGCGGCTGGGGTTGGGGGTGGGTGGGGAGCTTTTGGGGAGGACAGGTCGCAGCTTGGCTATGGAAGGCTCCAATGGCTTTGGGATCGACTCCATTCTCTCCCACCGCGCGGGCAGCCCCGCCCTTCCCAAGGGGGACCCCTTGCTCGGGGACTGCCGTTCGCCCCTGGAGCTGAGTCCACGCTCAGAGAGCAGCAGCGACTGCTCTTCGCCAGCCTCTCCAGGAAGGGACTGTCTGGAGACAGGCACCCCACGGCCTGGTGGGGCATCCGGCCCAGGTTTGGACTCCCACCTGCAGCCCGGGCAGCTCTCAGCGCCGGCCCAGTCGCGCACCGTCACCTCCTCCTTTCTGATCAGGGACATCCTTGCCGACTGTAAACCACTCGCGGCCTGTGCACCCTACTCCAGCAGCGGGCAGCCGGCAGCCCCTGAGCCTGGGGGCCGTCTTGCGGCCAAGGCTGGGGAGGACTTTAGAGACAAGCTGGACAAAAGTGGCAGCAATGCCTCGTCAGACTCTGAGTATAAAGGTAAGAAAACGGGAGCTGAAAACTTAGGGGAATGTTATATATCTAAAAACTGGTATTTAAAACTTGTGTGCACACACTCAGGGACATGCACATGCTCACCTCGGAGCTGTCCCAGGGCTTGAGTTGAGCGGCTGGTCTGGTGCAAACATTTCAGCCAGTCCTACGGTTATGCCTTTAGGCAACAGAGTCTGGTGGAGAGAGTGGGGGTGGAGGAGGGATGCTGTGCCTAGGAGAGATTCCCCAGAATGTACAAAGCAAACTTTCTCAACTTTAACTGGGCCACCATCCTTCTGGCAGCGGTGCTGATGGGCTGGAGCAGGTTCCTATCAGGACAGTGGCGCTCTGGGAAGAGCCATCGCAGAAACCATGGAAGACCCAAAGAGTTCTGTCTATAAGAGTGAAAACCTAGCAGGAAAATTTCAGCTGGAGCCCTGAGAACAGTCAGAATTTTCCGCCCCTTAATCTAAATTTCCAGACAGGAAGAGAAACTAGGCTTTCCCTCCCACTGGGCCCAGCACGACCTGGGTCCTGTGAATCATGCAAAAGAAAACACTGACTTCAGAGTAGCAACGGCAGCCAGGCAGGCAGGTTGGTTCAGAGGCCCGGGGGAGAGGGGAGCAGCCTGTGCCCACCCAGGGGTTCTCACTGAATTTGATTTTAAGTGCATAAACTCCAGGCTGCATTCAGGACCTAGAAATTCCTGAGTGACCAGTCCTCTTTCCCCCTCTGTTGGTGCTGCTGCCCCTTCACTTGCCTTTTTTGTTTGTTTGTTCCTTTTTTGTTCTGTCTTAACTAAGGAGCTGAGATCAGGATTAAGAGGAAACAGGGAAGGAAGGAAAGGAGGAAAGAAGAAAAAAAGGAAAGAGGAAGGGAAGAGGAAAGAGTTTCCTAATTTTGTTTCTGACCCCTATCCACTACCTGGACTTTAGCTGTTTGTTGGGATCAGAGGCACAAACTTCTTTCCAAAGAAGAAGTCAAGAGAGAGATGTGAGAAGTATCAGGGCTTCGAGGGAGAGAGCCCTGCGTCCTCATCCGGCAGAAAGCTACAAGCTGGCAGAGGCTCTTCAGAGCTCTTTCATATACTTAATTCCCAGAACCTTTTTCAGGAGGCAAAATTTGCCTATAAAGGCAACTTTGCTATTGTACTGGGGTCCCCACACCTCCTGGACCCTATCTGTACCAAACCTTCACAAAAAATTTGGGAAGGCTCATTTAACACTCTCTTTCCAACCAAGAATTCGTTTGTGGACATGTCCTGACCCCAAACCAAAACCCATTTGGGGTCCCACTCCACGTCCCATTTCTGTCCACTTCCTCCATGTGAGTGGCTGAGCCTCCTTCAGCCGGGCTGGGCCAGCGTGCCTGGAAAATGGGCAGGTTGAACTGGTGCATCTGGGACGAGCCCCGCACCTCAGCCCAGCCAACCCTTGCTCCCCTACAAGGCCTGTTTAGAGAAGCAAAGAAAAAATTGCCCAGGTGTGGACAGGAGGGATAGGAAGGTGATGTGAATATATATATTTATAATACTATGTTTATTATTTACAATTTGCAATAACACTCCAGCTTTATGGTTAGAGCAAGGGGCAAGAATCTCCATCCTCACACGCTAATGGTTGGTGGCGGGAGTGGTGAAATAATTTGGCTCTTGGCTCCTTTTATTTATTTGCTCCCAGGTAGGATTTTGAGGAAAGGTTTCATTTATGGCAATTGGAATATCAATCTTCTCCTCCTGTCCCCGATGATATCTGATCAGGGAGGTGACAAGGGCCGGCAGCCACTATCCCCTAAATAGGTTTGGAGCAGAAGGAGTAGAAGGTCTCCCCCCACCCCCACCCCTAGACGATCCTTCCTTTGCACCTACAAAGCCCTGAGTGAAAAAAGGTATAGGAACATTGAGCAAGGCTGCATCTGGAGCGAGCGTTTCTCAGAGCCCGGGTTAGAAAGCCTGGCTCAGAGAGACACACACTGAGCCCATCCCTGGGGGCATTTAAGCCTGTAAATTCCCCAGCCATCTCCCAAGATAAGTCATTTCCTCTGAGGAGGGCTTGGGGGAAGGCCAGTTTCATCCCAAGTTTCTGGTGTCAAAGGCTCCTCAAACATAATATTTAAAGAAACTGAAACCGGGTTCAGAAAGTGAAACTCGGCAACAGAAGTGGCTGGAGCCAACGTCCACGGAGACAGCAAACCAGTGCTCTGCTCCAGGCAGGCAGGGCTGGTGGCCTCGAACTCTGGGACATTGAAATGTACCCTCCAGACCAGAGTCTGGAAAGCCAGTGGGCTGAGCCTGTCCCGCAGGCTAAGGCAGAGCGGGCACAGAGCATGCACCCACAGCCTCCACGGAGTGACTGCAGAAAAACCCCAGTAGCCGACCCATTCCTCCTGACACCACCAGCTCAACACCCTCACCCCCACTTCACACCCTGGCCCTGAGAAGTGGGGGTTTTCATAAACAGTCCGGGTAATTAGGTCAAAAAGTCAGATTTCTGCAATATCAAGTTTGAGGTTCGGATGATTGTTTCCTCCAGCTTGTTTAAACTGCCTGCCTGTGTAGACAGAGCTCGAGTTCCCCCCATCCTAACACAGGCCCATCCCCGGACCACCGTGGCCAAGCCCAGACGTGCCAGCGGGGAGCAGGGGGAGCCGCACTGGCTTGGAGGATGCGGGAGAAAAGCTGCGGCTGAGGTTTCTGGCGAGCGCTCTCCTCGCTCGGCTGCCTCCGTGCACCCAGTGCCGGCACCCTCCCTGCAGCGAAGCGCTGCCTTTCTGGTGGAAGTGTCACTCCCTAGTGGCTCAATTAACTGGATTATTGTTTCCTAGGGAGAGAAATCAACTTGCATTCAGCTAAACCCTGTCACTGAAAAGCCACACACAATGAAACTCACCATAAAAGAAAATAGAGAAAAATGGGGGTAGGGTGTGGGGGAAAGCCCAAGCCCACGAGGCCGGTTTTGGAGAATTGGTCTGTTTGGTTATATAATCGCGTTAGGGGAGAAGGAGAGTGAGCATTAAGCTTGTTCGATTAAGTGTGAGTTTTCTGTGCAGTCAACCCTGAACGAAACGGGTTTGGGAAAAAAGACATCACCCGTGTCCGGTCCATTCTTGGACCTCAGGAGCTGGGCCCCAGTGCTGCTCTGTCCCCACTGTGGGTGTAAACACACGATTGGCACGAAGGTGCGGTGGGAGCCACAGTGGGCAGTGTAATGACATCGAAACACAGACCTCGGCAGTGGTTGAGCCCAAGGGGCAAACGCCCGCAGAGTCACAAAGTCGCTTATTTCTCCAAGTGCTTCTCGCTCTCAGATCCCAGCACCCAGCCTTCCACCCCGCACGGTTTGTAGGTGGCAAAAGTGACAAGGAAAACCATTGCCATAGATTCGCATCCATATAGGGGCAACTTGAGGTGTGGGTACAATTTTCTGCTCTTCAGGACAAGAAGTGCTCCGGGGTGAGCAGGTTTCCGTCCTTCCACACGGGTTTTTCTCCCTCCCGCCCTGTCACAGTGCAGCTGGGGAATGAGGACCAGGCATGGAGCCCACTTGCCAGGAACCCTGAGCCCCTCCCCTGCTCCCGCGGGTTGGGTCTGGCTCCTTCGCTGCGGTTCCGTTTCTCTCTCCAGAGAATATGGGTGCTGAGAAATTGGATAAAGTTTTCTCGGGCTTTGTCTCGGCCTCGGGAGCTCCTGCCATTGTGACCCTCAGTCAGGGCTCACACCCTGTTCCCGAGGGCCTGGATGTCCACTTTGAGTGGCTTTGCTGTGGTCTGCACACTCTTGGGTGCCGTGGGACCACGGCGATGGGGAGCTGCGTTTACACAAACGGGCCAGCGGCGGCTGGGGTGCGAGGGCTCGGGTGGTGGCGGCTGGCAGCGAGGCTGGGCCCTGACACGCCATTGTGTGTTCGCAGTGAAGGAGGAGGGCGACCGTGAGATCTCCAGCTCCAGGGACAGTCCCCCGGTGCGCCTGAAAAAACCACGCAAGGCGCGCACGGCCTTCACCGACCATCAGCTGGCGCAGCTGGAGCGCAGCTTTGAGCGGCAGAAGTACCTGAGTGTGCAGGACCGCATGGAGCTGGCCGCCTCGCTCAACCTCACCGACACGCAGGTCAAGACCTGGTACCAGAACCGCAGGTGAGGCCCGGTTGGGGGGGTCGGGGGCAGGGTGGGGGTGGAATGGCTTTTTCTCCTGTCCTCACAGCTCCTAGAGCCAGACCCCGAGTCCACAGCCTGCTGCTAAGAGAGGGCCCTTGAGCCTCCCCCATTCTGTAAAAGTGGAGAAACTGAGGCCCTAAGGGGAGACGGTCTTGCCCAAATTCCCACAGAGCGGAACAGAGACAGGATTAGACTTGGTCTCCTGTGCCTACTCATCCCTCTCGGAGACAGGTGGACAGACACAGGGGCCATCAGAGGTCCAAGTCCTGCCCCACTCCTGCCAGGAGGTCCTTCAGGGAGCACACCCCACCTGAACCAGCCCTAGCCTGGGTCTTGCCTGGGGTCTTTGAGCTCTTCCAGTGGAAGCCGCATGGGAGGGGTGATAGCCTTGGTGTCCAGAAAGCCTTGTGGAAAGGGACAAGCAGGCAGCATCCCTTATGGTGGCCCAGTCCAGGCAGCTGCTGCAGGTGACTTTAAGCTTTTGCTGGGCTCTTCTGGCCTCCCCAGCCTTTCTGGTTCCAAAATCTGAGGTGGGAACTGGCCTAGCCTGAGCTCCTTGGGGACAGGGTGACTGGGAAGTTGGTGTTGGGGCACTGGTCTTGAACCTGTTTCCTGATGTCCCTCCTGAACACATTCACCAGACTCAAAACACACATCCACACACACCCACATAGCGACACACACTGACACACTCACATTGACACAACTTACTGTCACACACACAATCACCCCGTGCTTTTCATAAACAAGCCTGAGAACACATCGCCCCATTAATAATAGATACCGATTACTGCTCCGGGCATCAATAATTAAGGCCCGTTATAGTAATTACACAATTATGATGATGATGAATAATTCAGGGAGGGAAATGGGCCTGGTGTGGCTGAGCCCACCTCGGTGGGACCCTGGCTGGAGTGCCTCACCTCACCTGGCAGGTGAGCCCCCAGGGCCCAGGCCTGCCTTCCCCAAACTCCAGGTGGATGGCCAGCCTGAAGCCTCCTCACTTGGGGCCAGACAGGATGCAGGGCTTGCCCCAGGCCTGGGACCGGGGTGCTGAGGGCGGCAGGTTCCGCCCTGCTGCGGCACTGGGCGCGTGCGTGGGCCCCAGCCATCATCTCCAGTTGCAGGTACTCAGCAGTACGTGTCCCCGCTGGCCCCTCAGTGGGAAAATCAGACGCGCCCCTTTCCAGGACCCGCTGCCCGACCGCCCTCCCTTCCCTTGCCCCCCTCAGGGCAATCCCACCTTCATAAAATCCCCCAGGGGATGGATACGCAGGGGCAGCCCCAACTCCCAGCTCCAAGCGCCCGCTCAGCTCAGCAATCTCCCGAGCAGAGTGTGGCGAGGTTAGAGCCAGGCTTTGGGGTCAGACAGCCCGGCTTAGAACGCGGCCTCCAACGCTTTCCGGACGATCTCGAAAACTGGCCCACACCTCAGTTTTCTTACGTGTAAAATGGGGATAAGAGCCATGCAAGACCTCTGGAAGGTTAAAGGAGAGATGCGGCCAGGCGCGCGAGCCGAGCAGTGCCTGGCGCTGCTACTTATTGACAACAGCTCGATCCCTCCCGGCTTTCCTGCAGGCGCTCTGGGCCCAGCTTCGGGAGGGATGGGGTCGCCCGATGCCCTAGCTCTGAACCCACCCTACGCGTTTATTTCGGTTCCCAGGACTAAATGGAAGCGACAGACGGCCGTCGGGTTGGAGCTGCTGGCGGAGGCAGGCAATTACTCAGCGCTGCAGCGGATGTTCCCGTCGCCTTATTTCTACCCGCAGAGCCTGGTTTCCAACTTGGACCCCGGCGCCGCGCTCTACCTGTACCGCGGCCCCAGCGCGCCGCCGCCCGCCCTGCAGAGACCTCTGGTGCCCCGCATCCTCATCCACGGACTCCAGGGCGCCGGCGAGCCGCCCCCGCCGCTGCCCCCGCTGGCCGGCGTGCTCCCGCGCGCCGCGCAGCCTCGGTGAGGGCCCCGCCGCCTTTCGGAGGGCGCGGGGTTCAACGCCCCTTCCCGGGAGGGGGGCCCTGCCCAGTGCTCCTGACGGGCCAAATGCCAAGCCCTCTGAGGCCCGGACCCAGGACTTCGCCTCCCCAGCCCTCCTCGGGCGTCCTCTCTCCCGCCGCTCGCTCCGGAAGCCCCTTCCACCGCCGGTGTACATACGTCTCTGCCCCACCCGCCCCGGCCCCCAGTCTCTGCCGCCTCCCCTAGGCGCCCCCTCTGTCCCCAGGAGCAGGTGGGGCTCGTGCCCAAGCTTCTGCTCCCTCCACTCCCCTTCCACGCTCCAGCAAGGGACCAACCCCGTCCCCTAACCCCTGCCAGGGAGAGGAGAGGGGCGTGCAGAGCCCCCACCCCGCTCCCTCCCTCCTCCCAGCGCCCCGGCCGGCGGCTGAGCTGTACATACGGTGTGCAAAGTGTATATGAAGTTATTTATTCGTGACCCATGAGCCCGTGACCGTGTCCGTGAATTAGTGAGTTTGTGGCCTGTGCCCTCCCCCCTCCCAGGCCGGGCAGGAAGGGGCCGAGGGGGCTCGCCCACCCACCTGACCCCAGTCCCCACCCCTGTCCCCCGTCCCGGGGGCAGCCAGGCCTGTCGGGTTCTCTCTTTTTTAAATGTCACAATAAACTTCTTACAAATGACCAGGCGCTTGTCCCCGCTCCGTCGGTCTGTCCGCACTCAAGCCGTTCTCTGTCCTTCCTTAAGAACCGCTTTCTTCTCCCTGGACTCAGTCTCCCTCCATCCTCACTAACAAAGCCATTGTGTCCGCCTCCTCCTCCTTGGTGCTGTGGCCGTGTGCAGGGGCCCCGACTGGACTCGCTGGGGCCTTGGGCAGGGTCCCCCCTCCTGGCCTCAGTCTTCCCGTCTCTACAATGAGCGAGCCCCTTCTCCCCACCTCCCCCTTCCTCTCCATCTGGTTCCTTGCTGCTCCCAGACGGTCCCGGGGGCCCGGGCGGGGGTCAGCGCCCGGCTTCACTCGGCTGCGGGCCGGGCCGCAGTGCCCTCGCTGAGCCGACTCATCTGGCCGCGACGAGGGCCCCGGCAGCTGGTGACCGGGCCGCGGGCGCGGGGCCGACAGATGGGCTCCGAGGCTGCTCCCCCATCACCCCCACCCCCGCCCCGCGCCCGGCCGCGCTCTGGCTCCCGACGCTCGCGGGCGCCCAGGCGGCTCCGGCCTCCGGTGCGGTAGGACTCAGCGCGCCTTAGCCGAACCCGACGAACCTGACCCTGACGCCACATCGGGTAACCGCCCCTCACTCCCGCATCTTCTCACTTCCCCCTTTACCCCGCGAGTAGTTTGGAAATGAGACCCGGAGGGGAGCCAAATCCCAACGTCTGCCCCATCCTTTCTGGCCGCCCCAGCCGGTGGCTACAGGATCTCAGGGGAGGGGGTTTAATTCCCGAGTCAGACTCCAGGCCTCCAGTTCATGTTAAGGGCCAAGGTCACCTCCGAGACTGTTCCCTCTGGGGAGGTGGGCGCAGGTGCTCCCCTCCTACACACCACCTGCAGCTCACTGGCCCTCAGGGCTAGGACGTTTTGGGGCCTAGCAAGCCGAGCCCCCTCTAGGCTTGCAGCAGGGTTGTTCCGGGGGAGGACTGCCTGGTGGAGGGGTGGGGACGTGCAGACTAGAACGCCTCTGGAAGAGCAGATCCTCGGCCAGGTCTGCTACTGTTTCCTCCCCGCCCCCCAACACCCTCACACAGCAGCTTTTCTTTCCTGGGATAGAGAGGGTATTATTCTAATTTTGCAAAATGCACAGCAGCTAATTAAGTCAAGGAGCTCCTGGCTTTTGAGTTCTTTTGCATGTGAATGGGGGTTGGTAAATCCCCAGCTCTGGCTGTGGTGGGGGGCGAGGAGGGACTGTCCCCAACTCAGGGTTAATGAAGTGGGAAAGGAGTCTCTCATAGCCTCCTGCAAACAAAACCCCCCATGCAACAAACCCTGCCCAAATCCTACATGGATTGACTTAAACCCAGGGGATAAGTGCTTTAAATTAATCTCATTGAATAAGAATGAGACCAAACAAAACTCTTTAAAATCATATTAAAAATCTATCAAAGGACAACTTGCACTGGTGTGCTTTTCATTTTGTGAAAGTGAAGGAGGTAGACTAGAGCAACCACCCTTACATTTACACAGCGGCAGTGTAAATCACAGACACATTCTCAACTGTGTAATTGTCCTTGTACCTCAGAGGCGATTTCATATCTTACATTAATGAAGAACAAGGCTTCCCTACAAGTTTATAATTACAGTATTTTAAATTGTCCTGCACATCTCATCTGTAATAATAACTTCACAAGCTTCACAGTGAGATGGGCTTCTGCTTTCACCCACTTAGAAGGTTAAATTGGTTTCTCTGTTCCCAACCCTGGGCCTGGGTGAGCTCTCATTTAAAATAGAAATGAACGTGATACCCCCACGGGCTGAACAATAGGAGAGGCACAGAGAAGGCATCCTCTGCTCCTCCAGCGACCCACACCCCCTTATCAACCTAGACTCAAAAGGGCAGGGGCAACAAAGTTTAAAAGAACTTTCGATAGCCCTACTAGGCCTCAGTTGCAAGGCTTCTGGAAATTAAGAATGTTAGCTGATTTTAAGGGTGTCCCACTGCCCCCACACTGAGAGGCCTTGCTCTGAATTTTTCCTATGGCGGAGCAGATTAAGAGATAAAGTATAATGGTCATGGAGGTGATTTAACAAGACCAGTTAACAACCCTTTTCAAGCAGGGCAACTAGTGCAAAAGCCTTACATGTCTTCCCTCTAGAAAGTGATGGTTGGCTTTGAATGGCTTCCACTGACCGTGTGTTGAAGGGCTCGAGTGCGAGAAACAGCAAGGCCACTGGCAGTTTGTCACATATTCGCCTTAAAAGGTCTCATTTACTCCCCACTCTTCCCAAAATCTCACCTCCCTTCACTCCAGGGGGAAAAGAAAAAAATCAAAGGAACCCACTAGGCTTTGTCAAAAAATATCCTTGCTGAGATTTGGTTGGTCCTTCGCTGCTCTAAGAGTGGAAACTGCTGTTTGCATTGCATCAGCACAGACTTAATCTCCCACCAAGGGCTCAGTGCCCTTCAGTGTGTGAGAATGGAATGGGGCCTTCTGAAGATGGGCAGCCCCTCAACATTGCAAACACAAGGATGTTTTGGATCCTGAAAAAGTATTCCACAAGTCCACCAGAGAAAACAGCTTTCAGCTGCAAAATTCCATTAAATGCCCAAATTCTTTATGACTTTAAATATGGGAACCAGGCTTGTGACACAGAGACATGGACAAGTTTGGGAAATTTAAAAAAGAGGCACGATTAAAAATACACATAAAAATTAGATTATGTACAGTGGAATTAGGCTAAAGCTTTGCCTAATTGATGCCTGAAATATATAATCTGTCAAGAGCCATAATAAGAGAAAGAGATTTATTTTAAGGTTATTTAAATTTAAATAATATTAACCCTAAATCTGCTAAATCCTGTTTCGTTATTAACTGGGGTAATATATTGATTCTACTTAGAAACAGGCCCACATAGCATCTATGGAGTTAGCGTATCAGGTGTGTAAGTTTTGATCTTGGAATTACAGTCACTTATACTTTGCACCGTTCTAGCCCTTCTCTCTCCCCCCAGGAATGCAGACCTCTGCCAAGTCACCCTTTTGTGGAATGAGTACTATGGAAAAAAATGTAAGGAAGGTTTCCCTTTGATCAACTCCAATCACTGGCATTAATCCTGTTTTTCACACAGCTGGGTTTTGTCTATAAAGTTTGATCCCTCCTTTTCTCATCCAAATCATGTGAACCATTACACACTGAAATAAAAGAAAGGTGGCAGATTTGCCCAAAGCCAGTATGGCGTGTTCTACAGGTTTGTTTTTATTATCATTACAAGTTTCACCGGCGGTCTCTATCAATTTGTATGTGACTGCCAACTCTGGGAAGGTCCAGTTTTTCCCCTGGCAGAGGATCAAGCCTCCTTAGGGTCACAGCTGCCTCCACGCTGGAGCCTTTTGCTGGTGCGGTGTCAGCTGCACTCCTGGTGTCTGGAATGGAGGCAAGGATGCCGACCCCTCCGTGCTCTGCAGAAAGGCCCACCTTGCCAACTCTCGCCACCCTACCCTGGCCATTTAGTTCCCGGGGATCTGGGAGTTTACTGAAGTGGTGGCTCGACACACTCATCCTAGGAAAGCACGGATGGCTGCACAGTCACTGCAGAGCAGGAGGGAGAAAATTGAGAATGAGAGACACAGTGAGGAGGGCAGGAGCCATGCCCAGACAGAGGTGCTGAGGCTTTTTTTTTGTGTGCTGAGCCTTTTAACCCTTTCTCTTTTGGACCCCTCTGTAAGTGTCCAAATCTTACATTTATTGGGAAATCAATGCACTCCGGGGGGCCTCTTTCAAACCTCCCAGAAAACACAATGGGGGGAGGGCAGCTGTGGCCTGGGTTACGTTACAAAGATCCCCAGACTTTCTTGAAGATGGAATTTGATGGGGGAAAACAGCTCAGGATGCTGGTGCCTTTTGACTTCAAAGGCAAATAATAAAAAGACAACAGTAAATCAATTAGCCCTGAGAGAGTGAGTTTTCTGTGGACGTGAAAGAAGGAGCAGTGCATGTAAATAGCACATTGTGTTTACAGAAGCACGTTTCTAGAAGAAAACAAGAGGGCTCCTAATGTGCCTGAAAACACATTAGTATTTTTGAACCAGACCAAAAACTTTTGGTCCTTTCTAACAAAGCATTTGTACATAAAGAAAATGAGTACTTGATAACTATCTTTTTCTGTTTTTATAAATTCAAATCCATTTTTTAACATCCTACTTCACAAAATTCAAGCCAATATATGCACTGATAGGGCTGCAAGTTGTGAAACTTCCCCAAAACTACTACGGGGCAGGAACCAAACCCCAGCCAGGCTGGTGCACAGGACATCACCACGCCAAGTGTTGGGGACAATCTCATCTATGGGTGAAGGCAAACGTCTGGCACTGATGGAATAAATACGAGGCGTAGACACCGTCTGCAGTTATTTGGCTAGTTTACACCGTGCTGACTGTCTGCTCTGACTTCTATCAGGGCTCCTCCCACAAAAGACAAGGGCTGGGGCTCCTATGAGTCTTAGGGACTTAGCATTCAGGAGAAGGCGGCAGTTAGTTTTCACAGGGCTCCTCTGACAAGAAGAGGACATCAATCCAGTGCCACGGGGGCCTCCAGGACCCACTCTAAGATCCAGTGCTGTGGAGGGAGACTTTTAAAAAACTTTCCCGGAAGTCTCGATGTCTCCGTAAGCCTTTTTTGGTTTCTCTTCGTTTCTTAATTTTTTCCCACGGCCGAGACAGGGCGCTGGCTGCACACCGAGCCGCAGCGGTTGGCTGCCGGGCTCTTCGTGTTTGTTTTGCTTTTTGACCTTGGCAACGCTGGCCTCCATCCCACTTGAGTATTCGGAACGTAAGATTTCAGCAAGGTGGTGTTTACTCCGGGTCTTCTTATGAAGGTCAGGCCTGAAGAACAGTAACAGCAGAGGGAAAAGAAACTTTATTATTTTTTTCTTTCCCATTTGGAAAGAGCCTGATGGCAGCTGGTTCCAAGATTGTGAAGCTGACATTTTTGTATTAACAGAAGTACAATCCCTTCAATAGTGCTTGTTTTGATATTCTATGCGCCAGAAGATTAGATACGGCGCTGACAGATTTTCATAACGGTGGCAAAATATCATGGCATTTTTAAAAGTGAGGCTTTGTTCTGTGTTGTTTTCATGGGGAAAAAAAGCTATATACCCTCATACTCTGATGGCAAATGAGGTGTATGATACAGCAGTTTGCCAAAGGACGGGGGGAAAACCCACCTTAAAACTCAACAACATGAAGCAGTGAAAACATGCCAGCCACTTGGTAATCCTCAGGCAGTTCAAAGCAACTGGCCTCCTCCTGAGCAACCAGGGCCTTAGGGCTCAGCCGGCAGGAGCAGAGCCCAGTGAGATCCACGCAGCCCTACTGGGTCCAAATGGCGAGGGCTGGGCTATCAGTCAGACGCTCTTCATTGACTGAAAAGACTCTTAAAAATATTTCTGACCCTGCAAAACCCAAACACAGGATGCAGGCCAGTCAATTCCGCATGAAGGCTTAGACCAGCAACTTTCTGCAGCCCACACAGACCTGCCCTAATCCACTCGGAAAATGCCGAAGGTTGAAAATCAATCTCAGATGTTCAATCGCAGAAACTGTTCTCAAAAGACAGCAGACTTAACCATCTGATCAGTGGATCAGAGGAAGACGTTGGTAAATGTTCAATCACACACAAGCATGATTATGAAAATTGATAAGCAAAATAATGCTTAAGACAGGATTTTAATCAAAACAACAATAAAACAATTACTGATAAATCCACACTGCCTTGTTGGCAATTCCTCCAAACTCAAAATGGCAGTGTCTTAGGATAATACAGTGTCATGGAATTCTTACAAAAAGCAGATGTTACGCTCTACTACTATATTTATAGCATCTTCTTTGCTGTAATACTCAGAGTTAACTGGGCCGAAATTGTGGTCAAAATAAATAAACACAACAGAATGTCTTTAAAACCCAAGAATTAGAAACAAAACTAATATTGTGCTATTAACCTGATTATGAAAGCTTGTAGAATCCCATTATAACTGGGTTAAAGCAATAATACGGATTTATAATCACACTCCAGAGGACAGGGTTACAGTCACACGATGGTGTTTTCTATTTTAACACATAGGAAGAAACACAAAGTCAACCTTTGTGGGGAAAAAAAGATTTGAAACAAGGGGATGACTAGGAGAAGATATTTAAGGGCTAGGAGTTTACAGGGTGCGTGCATGCGTCAGGGGCAGGATTTAGCAAGAAGTTTAGAAGTACACAGGGAAGATATCTTGGATTCTGTGCGAAATGATTTACATACATTTTCTCCTATAATCCTTGCTGGAGGTAGGCAGATATAATTATTTTCCTCATTTTATAAATAAGGACACTAAGACTCAAGAAGTTTAAGTAACTTGCCCAAGACCATTTAGCTAGTCAGTGCACAAGCCAAGATGCAACCCCCGGACAGGTGGACTCAAAGCCCACGCTCTTCCCACTAGGCTGCCTGTCCAGGAGGAGAGAACAAGTTGCAGGATCAGCTGTGGCAGGAGGGCCCGGCAGGACCAACGGTGGAAAATGGCCATGACGTGATGTGGAGCAGTCCTTGGTGGTCTCACGAGGACTGCTCCAGTAGGACGATGGGGCAGGAGCCAGATGACTAAGGAGGAAGGAGTGGTGAGGGGAGAGAGCAGAGCTACAGGGTGGCTCTGTCACTCATTTGCTGAGGACACGGAATGAGTGACTCCAGCTCTGTGCCTCAGTTTCCTCACGTGGCAATGGGGATGATACTGAGAATGGAGCTCATAAGCCTCTATAAGAATTAGATGAAGTAAAACATAAAAAGTGCTAGCTGGTGGCTGGCACCTGGATTTTAGCCACAGTGATAATGAGGAAGTTGAGGTCTGGAGAAGCCATGCACCTCCCCAGGGCCACCCAGTAGCCAGGATGGACTCAGTGGCTCTTGACAGCTGGGCGGGGGCTCTTCTGATGGCATTTACCATTGCCCAAAGAGCAGTGATCCCAACCCTGGGACGCCTGCCCTATGTGGCCCACGGGCACCGCAGTCTCGGGGGGAGGTCCGGACCTCGGAGGGCTGATGTGTGGTCGGGAAGCAGCGGAGACAAGGCCTACAGCTGAGAACACTCCACTTGTTCCAAGCTGAAGCCTGCCAGTTCTTGTGCTTGTAGTTTATTTTTAGTCAGGTTACATGACAGACAGAGTGAAAAGGTTCTGACAGGAAGGAATGCTTTTCTTCCCTCTTGTTTGAAGCCAGGTTCACAATGCTTATAATTTTAAATGTAACAACCTGAGTTTCAAAATATGCAAAATTTCAGTCAAAATATTCTCCCCAGCCTAAGCTTTAGCACGTCAATGATTGCTCCTACCACTGCTAAGCAAAATAAATAACCAGAATCTTATCTGAGCGATTGATACACTAATTGCCTACAGAGATATAGCGCAGGCTGCAGGGGCATCTTCCAGCAAAGGTGCTCGGGCAGCACGCCTGTGCTCACCTGGCAGTCCACCAGGCAAAGCCCAAGAGATGGCTCCAAACCTACCCCACGTATGTAACCTACACAGTGGGCAGACGCACACCTCTGAAGCCCCCTACTGGGGCCACTTGCACAGCTCCTTGGAACCTGTCCCTTCACAGACAAACAGCTGGGTCTGAGGCAGAAGAAGGCAATCGCCAGTGCACATATCGAGTCACTGAACGTGAATGTTTATTGCGGGCCTTCGAGGCCATGCTGCGTGGGCTGCCACTAGAAAGTATGTCATGGAGATGGTCCTGCTCGCCTGCAGGTTATGATCACATTTCCTAGCTATTTCATCACTTTATTCTAGTCAATGTCCTCTCAGCTTGGGACACAAACCCAGCAGTCCACTAACGCAGAGGCCCTTGGTGGTCCGGCAGTGAGCAGGGGCCCATGTTCCCAGACCCAGATCTCCTCCTTGGGTGAAAGAACCTGGGGGCCAACCCTGCAGGGGTTTCACCTACTGTCATGACAGCCCCCTCAACAGGATCCAGTTGTCCCTCAGCCAGCTCCCTGTCTCCTTTTCCTTTGTTCTAAGGTCCAACGCTAAAAAGGCAAAGTGCAGATGGGAAGATGAACTGTTCTAAACCCAAGCATGCAACGGGCACTCAATTTCTTCTTCTGCCAAGCTGCAGTGCTCCCAGGAACTTGCCAACTTTCTTGCCCTCCTTGCCCTCCAAATACCCGAACCCCTCGCAAACGGGCTTCTCCACCATAGTAATCCTTTAGTTACCAAGCAACAGATCAGTTTATCTAACCACAGGGAACTCCCTTATAGTGAAGGCTGAATAACCCCCCCTTGGTTACCAGGCTGGATTACTCAGCAGGACAGGCAGATGCCACTTGCATTGCCAATAAGGTGAGATCACAGCCTAATTAGTAAATCAATATATTCTCCTACAGTGACCACTAAAGAAGAGAGATCACAGGGCCATCTCTCAACTTCATCTACAAATTCATAGAATGATCTTCCTAGATAAAAAGTCATTTTAATGCAGGCTTTTGATAATGGCATTCTTTTATAGGACAGAATTTTAAAATTTTATTTATGTATTAAGTTTATCAATATTTTCTTTTATGTTTTATGGCTTTATGCTTAGAAAAGTCTTCATTCTAGGAATTCAAAAATATTCAAGTATATTTTCATCTAGTCTGCTATTGATTTAATTTCATCTAGGTTTTTATGATGATTTATGGGTATGATGTGGAAAATTTATTTCTTCCCAAGAGTTATCCAGTTATCCATGACAGTCACTGAACAATAAATCCTTTTCCCAAGGTTTTGAAGTGCACCTCTAGAATGCTTCCTTCAGACTTTCAGAACATTTCCTGTAGGCGATGTTTAAAGAGAAGTCCGTGACAATGACGCAGTTAATGGGTCCAACCAAATGGATTAAAACATGTCCAGGGCCACAAGGCAAGGGCTGTAATGCAACAGCTGAGATTTGAGCCCAGGAAGTCTGACTCCTTATGTTCCACACTTAACCACCGTGCTATAGTTTTCTAAACAAGGAGCAAGTTCCTTGCACGAAATATTTTAATATAGAAACAATGTTCGGATTACCTCAAATCTCAAAGACTTTTGGAACTCAAAAAAGGAAATCTCATAAAAGTAACCGTTGAATAACTAAAGAAAAAAAGCAAAAGGTCCTATGATTTGTTCAATCTCATTTTAGACAAATGAAAATGTCATTATAAACCAAACAAAAGAAAAAGAAACAGAGAAGAATCCACATCCCTGTATGTGTATATGCAGAGGAGTCTGAAGGAGATACAAACTGTGAAGCAAGGTTGACTTAGGTTGTGGGCTTATGGGTAATTTTTAAGCTTTTCTCTAAGACCTGGATTTTTATAATGAGCATGTATTATTTTTATAATTAGAAAGTAACTGTATATTCATTTTAGGGGGTAAAAAAGCAAATGGGCTTGGTACTAACTGAAATACTAAAAACTGAAAAAGAAAAGAAAATGGTAGAATTTTGTCCTATGCCGAAATGCAAAACTTTTTTTTTTTTTTTTCAGACAGAGTCTTGCTCTGTTGCCTGGGCTAGAGCGCTGTGGCATCAGCCTAGCGCACAGCAACCTCAAACTCCTGGGCTCAAACAATCCTCTGGCCCCAGCCTCCCAGAGTGCTAGGACTATAGGTGTGAGCCACCTTGTCTGGACCAAACTATTTTAATTTCTACTTATCAAAACCCTCTTTGCCTTTTGGCTGTCAGTTTGTCTGATTTTGTGAGTGCTTTTTCTGAGTGAGGGGTATAATTAAAACAGACAGGCAGGCAGGCTGAGGCCTCTTCAGACAGACTGGGGACTGGTCAAGTGCACCCCTCTAATCTGAATGAGTCTGCTCGCAGCAAAGGTTCCAGGGCCTCAGGCAGGCCCTGAGGACTCTGCCAAGGAAGCACGCCCCATACTGCAAGAGAAGCCCGGGCTCTAAGTCACTGCAGAAGGAGACGGTGATGCGTCAGGTGGCTTGTGGC
>CM052443.1:125857261-125906981 GCA_028533085.1 Varecia variegata
TATAAATTATCACGAGTGCAAACAGGCAGGAATTTAGTCGGCAAGTTTTGACCCGGAACCAGAAGGTCTGGGTTTGAATCCCAGCTCTGCCCTGTGGACAGCAGTTTCCTCCTCTATAAAATGGGGATGACGCGATGATCGCAGGGGACCACAGCAGATCATCTGTGGTACATCACAGCACATCAGTGGTAGCCGCCGTATCTGCTGTTCTCATCACTTGCACTAACAGAAGTGACTGTCCTACACTACTTCTTGCTGGGCGGTCTCTTTTGTACATTTGGATAATTTTCCGAACCAGACTTTGAAAAGAACTTGGAGAACACAGGATGAGCTGAGATAAGGCATCTAGATGGCAGGCAGCAACCGCGTGGCCCAAGGAGCAGCTGGAGGTGCTGGGGCTGTAGAGCCTGGGACAGGTTCCACCCTGGAGAAGCAGGCCGCTGAGTAGGGGAATCCTGGCACTATTTCCTGTAGGCTGTGGAACTTACAAGCTGAGGTAGCAAAGCATTCATCACAGTGCCTGTGTGAAGGCACTCGTGGAACGTTGACTATTATTAATAGGACAGAAAAGGGAAAAGGGGAGGTAGCTAGGAGCCATCATCAGGTATCTGACACATTGTCATGTGGACCAGGGACTGGTTTGATCAATGATAACACCACCTTGTAGTTCTGTGTTTGCAAATCATGTACATACGGCATTTGAATCTCACAGAGACTGAACAGTAGAAATCAGACCAAAGGGTGGAAAATGAAAGTGATCAGCTCGGGCTCGTTTTCAGGAGCGCTACCAGAGAGCAGCGTGCACCATGCCATGGGCAGCCCTGGAGCAGGGAGCCACTGGGACACTAGGAGTGTGAGACAGAGGCCACATAGACCATGGGAGGAGCGATGGGACCCATGGGACCAGGGCCAGGCCAGGCCAAGCTGGGCAGACTCAAGGAAGCCTTATGAAGTTTTCACGTTTTCTTTAGAGATCAGAGAGAGGAAGTGGGGCAGGGTAGAGGAGTCGGCATTTACCCACTCCCACTCTACGCTCAGCACTGGGCTGTGAGCTATACATTCAAGTATCTTTCCCCACGTCCTACGCGCCAACCCTGTGGTACCCCCATCTTACAGGTAAGCTGCTGCTGAGTGCTAGGACTGGGATCAAACTCACAAATGTCTGACTCCAAAGCCCACGCTCCTTCCAGACCTGGAGGAAACGGGAGGAGAAGTGTATCCAGATCTTGCCCACAATCCCTTCTTCTCAAAGATGTTCCAACAACTGCCTCAGTGAACAGAAAGCTTCTACAACCCACTCCAGCGTTTGTTTCTCTGATGGTTTCAAATTCTTCCATATACACAACCAAAATATCTCTGGCTTTAAGTCCATTTCTTTGCTTACATGAAGAATTATCTGCTCACGGATGACAGGGTTCATGTACTTACTACCTCACCCAGTGCTAACTCTAGAGAGCAGCAGCATTCAAATGGGGCGCGTGAGAGGCAGACAAGGGAGTGACTAAGAGCTTGGGCTCCGGGATCTCTCAGACTCAGAACCACGTGAGTGGCTCCAGGTTCCTCACTGGTCACTGAGGATCCGTCCTTGGTCACAGGGACCTAGTGAGGTCTCAATGAGACAATGTGCATGAAGGACTCAGTTAGCAGGGTATATACCTACACCCTCAAGAGAGATACTGCTGCTGCCACCACCAAAGAATTTAAAACCAACATGCAAAAAGTGTCACAGACTGTTGCTCTGGGATGCTGGTTCTCAAACTGCGTCCCTCTTCTTGACTATTAAGTAGTCAACACATTTCTCTAAATTTCAGACCGTTGCTATAACATCAGGACCAGAATGAAGATTACATTTGAAAAGGACCCAAAGTCATCTGGTATAGGTTATATATAACAAGATGAAAGGCTCTGGTATCATTAAAATAGAGACTGTGGAAGGGCTGGCACATACCTTCCCATCGCAGAAAGGAGCTCAACGACAGTGGAGCCAGAATGGAAGAGAAGAGAGAGTGAGCTCTAATACAGGATGGTTTGGAATGACTAAAACTAACATGTGGGCAGCAAGGGCAGACCTGGGGGACAGTCATGTTTTCTCTTGATTTCTCAAATGGCCTGAAATGGAAGAACTCTGAGCAAGGACAATCTAGTGGGGAGCTGGTACTCGCCTGTTGCTTGCAGCCTCATCTGGTCCTGCCAGTTCACGGTAGGCCAGCCGTATCTTCTAATTCCAGTGCTTGGACGGCTCCAGCAGTGAATGCAACCATCTCCAGCATCCTCCCAGGAGAGGCTGGCTGGGTTCCTGTCCTTTGTTGTCAGCCCTGACTGCGTGACTGAAGGCACACCCTGTGCTTCCCGCTGTCTGCAGGTGACCCAGGTGTGGAGGAAGCTCAGGGTCACTGT
Source organism: Varecia variegata (assembly GCA_028533085.1). Lineage (NCBI taxonomy): Eukaryota > Metazoa > Chordata > Mammalia > Primates > Lemuridae > Varecia > Varecia variegata. Next base: position 125,859,659 of record CM052443.1, read on the forward strand.
GAAATCCCTCTAACCGCCTCATTAGCCGGGTGGGGATGAGAGTGCATTTGTTCCACAAGGAGGCAGAAGGCTGGTAATTGCATGGTACCAGATAGAAAAAAATAGTGGTAGAAGCAAAAGGCCAAATGTAAAAAGCTGCGTGCGCACAGCTGTAATTAAACCAGAGCCCTGAAAAGCAGGGCCACAAAACCTGACTGCAGACAGAAGGGAAGGGAACGAAAACTGGACTGGCACTGGGTACGCTGAGAGGGGAAAGGGGCAAGTCCTCCAAAGGAGCGTGTGCCCACACGGTACAACCCGTTTGGAGTTGTCTGCGCAGACAGCGTGAGTGAACTCGGTAATCAACACATGAATTCATGTGACAAACAGTCCCCGAGTGACTTTGTACCTCTCCGCCCAGGAGAAACCCAATCACCTTCCACTGCAGTTTTCCTGTCCCTTATTCCAATGGGGACAAGAGTTTACTCTTCTCCTCCGTACAAACGCCCTAAAGAGATAATCCAGCATGGACTCCTAAGTCACCCATCCTATCTCCTTTGACAGACAGACCACGAGAATATGCTCTTGTCTATAATCTGTGCAGCTCACCAAGGTTCTGTATTAAAATATTAACTAAACTTCATCCTTAAACCAGTTACATTTAGCCAGCAACTCACTGCCCTACCATGCTAAGGATGATACCACATCACTTGTTCCAGGCAGGGACCACATTCGTCCAAGTTCCCAGGGGCTAACCCTGGGTCAAGTTCATGATCATCTCTATCTCACTCTTCATCACTTTAGACTGTACTGAACCACAGTCTCCTGAGACAGGGCCTAGGCATCTGCATTTTTATACACCTCCCCAGCAGACTCTGAGACCAGATTCTGTTTCCCCACACATAGCTACATCTGTCCTCATAGCTACTGCTGTGGTCCTGACTGTTTCTGGTCCTCAGGCACAGCTGAGTGATCTGACCCCACCTGGATACCTGCTCTGGCCTTGTCTAGGGTAGGTGGAAACCCCCTCCTGAGCCCACCCACACTACATTCTGTGAGCTGATCCCCACGCCTCCTCCACCTGGCAAGTCAGGGAGAGAGAACCAGAGGCTGGGCCACGCTGTCCTTCCTGAGGGCTGCTTTCATGCAGAGGAAGGAGACCCTGACTTCATGCTTGTTCTCTTAGACAGACTGACAGGTGGCACGTGGGCTCTGAAAGACAACCTCCCCGCCAGGTGGGGTTTGGTATTTTCCTGGTTCATTACCTAGTAAAGAAGGATCTATCTCTTTTTAATGTCAGAACAATTCCTTTTTTCTTTCCCTTTATGCATGTCCTCCCAGAATTACAGAATGCTTTCAGCTTCTACTCACCTACTCAAAAATATTTACTGAGCACCTATTGTGTGACCAGTACTATGGTAGGTGCTGGGGATAAAGGTTGAGCATCCCAAATCCAAAAATCAAAATGCTCCAAAATCCGAAACTTTTTGAGCACTGACATGACACTCAAGGAAAGCTTAACTGGTAAGTATAATGCAAATATTCCAAAATCCAAAAAAATCCAAACTCTGAAACACTTCTGGTCCCAAGCATTTTGGATAAGGGATGCTCCCCTTATGCCATGAGCAACAGCCAGACAAGGCTTCTGCTCTGAGTTACGCTTGAGAGGAGGGGCAACAGGAACACCACAAACAGATGTGAAAGTGCCACCACAACAGTACAGGGCAAGGGCGTCTGCTGAGGCAGGCAGGTCATGGAAGACTTCCTTGGGGAAGGGCTGGAGCACCAAGGGGAGGAGGAGGGGAGAGGTCCGGGCCCATTTAGGAAAAGGCCCTGAGGAGAGAGCGAGGGACGGGGTGTCAGAGGAGACTGAAAGGTCAGCAAAGGCCAGGCACGGGGGGCCTGGTAAAGAGGGGGTTTGTTGTGGTCTGTTTTAATCACCAGAGTCATGGGTGTCACAGAAAGGCTCTAAGCCTGGGTGAGATTTTGGGGGGCAGGGAGCATGGAGGCTCTGGCTACCTGTGGAGCAGTGGCTGCAGGAAGACTTGGTAGGAGACTGTTCCAGAAGTTCAGGTGAAGTTGAGGGGCTGAGAGCTGCTATTCACCGAGACAGTGTTTGGGAAGCCAAGGGAAGAGACTGATCCAAGGAGGCCAGAGGGAGTGACAGTGTGGGGCTGCTGAGGGACGGCGGAGATAAGCACTGACTCAGGTGTGGTGGATTTACACGGAGAAATCCTCATGTTTCCAAGTGTGGCTGTGTCCAGCCTCTCATCTCATGTTTGGCCAGCCTGTCTTTTTACAGAATGCTAACTGGCTCAATGAAATTGAGAAAATTTTCACAGTGGGCAAGATGCCAGATTTGCCTTCAACTAATTAAGTGATATTAGGGAGGTTGTAAATGCCACGTAAAAATTGGCAGGCAAGCTGCTCTAATGATGAGAATATTGCTTTACAGGGAGATGCAGCTGCAGCTTCTTAATGCTAGTCTTTGAGAGACCTGGTTCCCTGTTTTCAAAGTTGTTCCTGATAAGAAAAGTTCAAGGGCACTAAAAGGTTTCAGTTAACTACACTTTCCACTCTCTCATTCCCAGGGATACGTGTCAGAACGGAGGCCAGGGGAGAGAAGCAACACAGTAACGCGGTCACTGCAGCATCACAAGTGCTCCTGCTCACGTAAGTGGCAGACACCGTGTGGATGTTTACACTCTTCCTCTGGTTTAACCCCACGCTAGGAGGTGGCTTGAGGACCTTCCTTTGAGAAGCCAGGGAACTGAGGGATGGAGAGGCTAAGTGACCTGCCCAAAGGCACACAGATGACAAGTGGCCTAGCCAGGATTCAATCCAGATGTCTGTGTGAATCAAACCCACACTTAATCACTGTGTGACGCTCCCAGAGTTGGAATTTAAGGAACAAGGGATGGGCAAGGGAGAGGGTTAGTGGGGGTACAGGCTTCTTGAGATAGAGTACTATTCCACATGGTAAGCTCTTACCAGTCACTTAACAATAATTGAACAAGCAAAGATAAGAATCATAGACAATGACATAGCTGAGACCTTCAAAAATGAAAAATACCAAAAACTGGGGCTTTGCAAAATCTCCAATTTGAACTTCAGTGTTGAAGCACTTGTCACAATTCAGATGGGAAAAATCTTATAACATGTGTCCTATCTACAAAGAAGGGGTGACTGGTATGTATGATTTCCATGAGGATGTTTACTTATTTTAGAAAATGAATGACTTCTAGAAGTTAGGAAGTATGGAGGCTAAGGAAATGCTCTGCAGTGCTTGGCACACAAGCCACCAGGTGTGGGAGGTTCTGCCATGAGGCCAGAGCCGGTGGAGCCAACCCCATGCAGCCTCTTCTTACTGAGCACACCTGGACCGATCACGTATTAAGGGATAAGAAACTCCCTAATGTTAGATTGTTTACCTTATTGGATAAAACTGGGAAATATCAGGTAACATTTTAGCTAGGCTGGTTAGAGAAAATGTATACAAGTAAAACTATTTCTTTTAAGAATAGTCAACAATTCAGATCATTCCCCTACTAACTTTAAAGAAGGGAGAGCTGAGAACAGGGGGACAAAATTATCGAATTACTGATAATGACAATGCCCCAGATGTTTCTGGGCTCTAAGAACATCAGAAAGACACAGATGGCAGAAGCCAGGGGTAAAACCAGTCTTAGATTGTCTGGGCAAAGACTAGTGTTTGGGTATAGCATATAATTCACACGAGATAGGATGGTTTAAAAGAAGCAGACTTGCTGTTTCATATTGTCACAATAACACCCAGATCTTACGGTGTAATAGTTTCTATATTTTTGAAGCATTTTCACAGAGGGTCAGAGATGTGAGAGAATCGTGGCCCGACTGAGCATGCCTGCTTACTGTTCCTGGACACGTTCCGCGCATGTGCGGCTGCCTAGCAGACACCCTTGCACACAACACAACTCTGCCTCTCCTAGCAGACAGTGTTGGTTTCAGCATCACCTCGAAAGGTGGAGCTTCTGGAAGGATATGTTACCTTTGCTTCTCAAGAACTGTGGAACCTACATAGCTTCCAAATAAGAACCACATTTCATGGGAGGAAAATGCTGTTTCCGTGATGGATGTTGCTAAGGGGCCATTGAATATTTTAGCAATAGCACCAACTGCCTGTGTACATGTGTATGTCGGTGTTTGGGGTCGGGGTTGTTTTGACAGGCTTGTGCGCAGGTGTCAGAAGAGTTTTTGTGACTATGACTGTATTTCTATATGTAGAGGGAAGATATTTAGTGTTCCCTTTCAGAACTGAGAACTGAAAAAGTCAACAGAGACCTAGTTATTAAGATCTCATTTGGGGACATTAACTATTTATTTTCTTTTTCTGAAAAGTGGTCGAGTAAAGAAATACAGGCAACAGAAGAGATAAAAATTCCCTTCACCACTGCATGGAAATGCCTAACAGTCTCCTAACCCAACCTGCCCTCAATTCACATTTGAGCGCCAGTCTGAGCTCCTGCTTGGTGTGTGGCAGGTGAGGCAGGCTTCTGTTCACAGTCAGACGGATTTGATCTGCAGCCATCACAGGTTTGCACATAATATATAATTATTCTGGGCAGTAAACACCGTAAAATGGAATGCAGGACAGTTTGGAGAATTCAGTACTATTATTTTATTCACCCATACAAAGCATAAGGAACCCATTCTCTTTCTTGACAGATGGATTTCAGAGGAAAGTCTCAGCTCAGAACAATAATTGTGGCCACAGCATAACTCTCCGCACTTTGTGGGGTTTAATGGACTTTTCTTTCCAGTCCTCAAAAAGCAGCAACTGGCATTTGCTTGAGCCCTGACTGAGGTGTGGAAAATCTGTCAAGTTTTCTCTACTGCTTACCCTGACCACAATTATACGGTCCATGTGCAGATTAGCTGCAAAGTCATTCCTCCTCCAGGAGTGACAAGATTTCCCCAAATGAAAAACGGTACCTACTGTATCCTCTAGTGCCCGTCTGCCTTAGAAAGGCGGGGTGGGGGGAGGAGGATGTAGGGAGTTTGGGGAGAGATGCCTTCAAAAGAAAGCATAACAATGGGAAAAGTAGCTGTAACAGGGTGGTGACATGGCAGGAACAGAGAGCGGCATTGTCACGGGCAGAGTAATCCTGTGACACACTGCTGTCACTCACTGCCCGGCTCCCTGCGGCGCCAGCCAGACATCAAAGGCTGCCCCATACCATCTTACATGCTCTTTATCGGCTAATCAGTCCATTCTTCCCTAAATAAAGCCCTGTTAAATCCCCTGCTCACAGGGGTATAGTGGTCTTGGTGCCCATCTGCTAGTGAGGGTCAGCTGAGGCAGGAGGCGGCGGGTTCTCTCTCCCTAGCGGCCTCTCAAGGTAAGGACAATGCTGTCTCCAACTCCCCCTCCCAAATGCCTCACTGCTTCACTTTCCAGGATCTGGGTAGGCACTGAGGACGTCCTGGTCTGAAGAGCTGCTATCTGGATTAACACTTGCTAATGAAATTTCTAGCCATAAAGGTAGATCATCTGCTAACAATAAAACACTGGGATTGCATTTATTTTCCGGGAGAGGAATAAACAGAGATATTTGTTTCTTAACAGTTCATCATTTGGCAGGTCTATTCCTACCTTCTCTAAGTGTCAACATTTCAGAGAAGGTGACACAGTGGTCAGACTTCTGATTAGGAGGCCACTCTCAGATGCTGACCAGGAAGCCTCGTGGTTCCATTACACACTTGAAATTGAAGATATCAGTGACAGCAAATCCAAAGACAGGAACCCAACTATCGGGCACTGCAGCCCCAAATCCTGACACAGCCATGTGTGTCTGGGGGTAGAGCTGAGGCATCTTTGCCCTCTGGAAGAAGGACCTGGCTCCAGCAGAGGGGGAGCAGAGAAGGCTCTGGGCGCATGCAGCCCTGTTCCGCACTCCTGCACCTCGAAACTGCCCAGAAGAAACCAGAGCTGGATCCGCCTACTCTAACCTGGGCATTGTAGTACAGCAGTATCCAGAGAAATAGTTTATATCTGCCTCACAGAATTACTAGAGCATTGTCCTATGTGAGAGTTATTCCTATCAGAAAAAAATCAACCATCTTAAAAATTCCAAAATTGGGATTCGAATTAAGCAACACTGTATCCATTACAGAGAGCCTTGCAGGTGCCGGACCCTCAGACAGGTCAAGCTGGATGTCCCTGAATCTTAACCCCTCTGCTTTCTAGCTCTCTGTCCCAGGGAGCTTCATCTGTAGGGCCTTGCATGGTTCGAAAGGCATGTTTACACATATCGTCTAATTTTGATTCTCAAAACCACCTTGTGAAGTAACTAAAAATATGGATTTTTTTTCTTTTTTGCAGCTGAGGAGAGCAAGGAACTGAGACATTAGGAAATGATAAGGTCTAAAATTCACATCAGAATGGAGTTGGGACTTAAATCCAAGTTCCCTTCCCCAACTCTAAGACCACGGCCATTTCCCTACACTGGGCAGCCCTCCTCCCTTTGCCATGGCAAGCTAGACAAACTGGGCCCTGACAAGGCTGATGGAGTAATCAACACTTCTCAGCAAATGAGCAAGTCAGACACTATACGGGAAAATATGCAGCAAAGCGTGGCATTGCCCATGGATTCTCAGAGTCAGGGCAGATATGTTTGGCATTTGTGTAGAAAGAAGGATATACAATGCAAAGTAACTGGCGCCCAGGGCAAGTGAAATAAAATCTTTGTGCCCCCAAACATTTGTTCAATGCAGCCTTCCCACCCGCACCTGCATAAGCAATCCCGGCCATTCACCCCAAAGTTCCCTCCAAGAGCAGCTCATGGGGGTCTCACATGCTCTAGCTCCCGTGAGGGCTGGGTCTGGTACTAAAAACATACCACAGCTTTGAGGAGAGGAAGAAGACCTTTTACAAATGTAATGTGCTGAGGGAAAGCATTTCAGCATTGTGAAGTTGGACTCAAAGCAGCCTCCCACCCACAGGGCAACGCCCCTCCCTGAGTCTGCTCTCACTAGGACTCTGGACAGTAGTGGGAGAACTGCACTTTTTGGGAGGAGAGTGGAAGAGTTCATTGCTCTTGCCTCTATGAGTGCCCTGCACTGGAAGTGCACCTCAGCACCATGGAGCCCAGCTAATCCCTGGGACCCAGCGTGCTGGGAGATCTGGGCTTCAGCAGCGCCTGGAATCTGAGACTCAGGCACTCACCCTTCCCATCTCAATGGGACAAGGTATGTCACCAGGGCTAGTTGCACGGAATATATAACGAGTCTTCGTATGAATCGCAGACGCTTTCCAGGGTGGACCACAGCACAACTGAAGCTCCAACTGGCCAGTCCCCCTGGTTACTCTACTGGTGGACAGTGAACATGACCCCGTCATTTTGTCTTGCTGCTCCTGTGAACCCCACTACATTTGGGCCCAACAGGAGACACCACTGCATTTATGCAAGATTAGGTACTTTTCCTCTTGTTCCAAGTGCTTATTGTATTAGGAGAAGGGCAGATCCTAGTAGTACAAGTTTACATTGAGTGTTTCAGCCAGCCAATACCATCTCACTGTTGCTGTCTGAACAGAGCTCTCCACACTCATCCGGCTTGCAGCCATTTGTCACAGGGCAAGTACAGTTCATCTTACCTTTTCAGGTTTGCTTTCCTCTTCTTTATAGCTGAGACATTAAGATTTTGGGGGGCATCTCTTAGCCCAAAGCTCTTAGCCACATGACCAAGGTGGAGGGATCGAACATGGAAGATGTGCTTCAGCTCTCTGGGGTAGGTTGCATAGGCTCGGATGAAGGACTGCAGAGCTGAAAGACAAATGATGGGAGAGGGAGGCTGTTGGACTGGGGTCTCGAAGTTCCAAAGCTGCCCTGGCCTAATGGTTATCCTACATACCTCATCTTGCCAGGCAATGGGAGCACAACCAGGATAGTTAGAACATACACTACCAAGCTAAATCTATGCTTCTGTGTATTTGTTTAATTCCTAAAAACCACAACAAAATGAACAAAAGCAAAAACTATATAGGCCTCAATTATCACTTTGATAAAGTCTGAAATTAAAATTTCAGCCAAACCAAACCAAACCAAACCAATTAAAATTTCAGACTTTATGCAGAGCTCGTAACAATCCAACAGGGCAGGGCCCCGTTTTCTTCTTTGTCATAGTCTCAGGGCCTAGCACAGCACCTGGTACACAGCAGGCACTTGATACATGTTTGTTGTATAAATGAATGAAAGAGAGACTGAGTGAAGAAACTAAGAAATGATCAAAATAAGACACCATTTTCTTATGACAATAAGGAAATCATTAATGAGATATTTATATTAGAAAAATGTTTTCCTAATTAAATTTTAGTTATTTTTTTGGATAGTTAATGCATGTGAGTGTTACAAAATTCAGAGAGTTCAAATGGCTTTAGCGTGAATGTCATGCTTACTAGAAACTAACACCACCACCGTGAATGCCTCTCCACCACAAGTCCCACCTCCAGCTCCCCACCCAGAGGCAATCACTGAAACCACTTCCTCGTGTGTTCATGGGACTTTAAAACCAAGTTCATTCTAAAAGTATCCAGGATTGAGCAATACAGTGCTTCTTGCTCATTCAAAGAATGTACAAAAAAGGAAATGAAAAAAATAAAAAGAATTTTTCAAAGGAGAAAGGAAATTATTAAATATCTAAAATGGCCCATGAAATGGTTTACCTCTTGAGGACTGCCAACAGTTTAGAGAAGTTCATCAAATATTCTGGCAGGAAACTTTCAGTCCCATTTTAAAGTTAAGAAAAGTGGTCCTTGTTCTAAATCCCAGCTCTCACCAGAGAAGAGCCAGACTCAGTTTCTAGGCGGGTAGAGCTTTGGCTACATCTTAACTAGGCATTCCTTTGAGTAAAGATTGCCCTATCCCAGGTTCTCCCTTGAATATCTTGAAATAACAATGAGAATCGGGTGCCTGCCCTCTTCTCACTCCAACGGGGAAGGAGGGAATTGTCCTGAAAAGGGCTCCCCACCCCAGCCCTGCTCTCTTTCCTTCCAACCCTGCTCTTCTGTCAGCCAAGCCAGAGCCCAGCCCTGCCTCAGCTGAGGAAAGGAGCCACTAAACCCCAGCCTCTCTCATCCTCACTTGTTGAGCCACTGGACTGGCAAGTTTGCCCACAGCTTAAACGTAATATCCCAGCAGCACCTAGAGATTGGCGTTTATGAACAGTAATAAAAAGTGTCATTTTAACAGATCAGCTCCTGGAAGGATCCTGGGGAATCCATCAAAGCTCTATTTACTGAGCAAAGTGAACTCCTTTTCCCAATCGATGAGAAATAATAACCAAGGCAACTCCTTTGCACCCCTCTCTTGAATCTGTGCTTACTCCCCTTTTTAATAATGGGGGACTTTTTCAAAGAAAATCTAACACTTCAAATGGTCTGTACTGTTTGGAGGGTTCTGACACCACGCTCCTAGACACAGAGCTACATAGTCAAGTCCTCAGAGAGAAGAGCTCTACAACTACGGATGACCCAGGAGATTTAAGCCTCCCTTTCTTTCCTCAACCCCAAACATTTCCTTGGGGTCTAAAAAAACCAGTCTGAAACCAAGCCAAACCAAACCAAACCAAGAGTCCGCACTTTCCAAACCTCAGTTACCCAAACACTGCCCAGGTCTCCTCATTTTGTATCTCTCTTCTGCTTAAGTGGATTAGCCCCCAGGCTTCTGCCTTCCTCACCTCTCTCCCTCTCCTTCTTTCTACCAATCTTAGGAGCTGAGCACCGAGAGCATCTGTCCCAGGAGACGTAGGTGCCCAGCTAACAGCTTTACAGGGATAATGAGTTTGCCAAGAAATGGCAGGAAGTGTTTTCTCCCCAGACAACTGGTCAGGCAGCATTTCGCACTGCATATTTTTACTAAATCTCCTTGTCCTCAAGGCTCCTGTCCCACTGGGGACAGCGACAGTTGGTTGTCCTCACGTACTTGCATAGACTCCCATGTTTGGATAAGTCAGAAAAGCAGGAATTTCAGATGCAGCAGCAGCTGTCGGTAGGACCTTCCAAGGGGCAGGAAGTGGCTCATGTTGGCCATGTCTAGGATGTACGGGAAGAATAGGGGCTGTGGGACCAACACAAGCAGAAAGTAGAGAAGTAACAAAAGCAGACATTTATTTGGGGTGACGGATGAAGCTACAGGCAATTAGCGTTCAGCGCATTATAGTCACTGATTCCTATTTCTTGCCAACTATTTAAGGTACATGAATTAGTGGAAATCTATTTTAAAATACCTGACATGGACATTTTGTCCTTTTTCATTCCTGGACATCTGGATCAGAAATAATGGTATTTTATGAATGACTCTTAAGATTAAGGAGGTAGAAAGGAATAAAACTCCAGCCTAAAAGGTAAGGATAATCCTCACTCCTCCCACCCCCACCCCTGCTCCCACAAAGCACCCATCTATACAGAGGAAAGGCACATGCCTCTTCCTACTGACACACCAATGGCAACAACTACTGAGAGAATGCCAGAAAGGAGATGTCTTGTTACAATTCTCTTAAAGACAAAGCATTTGGCAAAGTGCCCAGCCTACCTCTGCTCCCACTGAGTGGAGAAGGATGATTTGTCATCACTAGTATGGGTTTTCTGGACTTTGAGAAGCATCCCTTCCAAGCACAGGCATAAATCCTACACATGGAGTTCCTGCTCTTCAGGGAGACCCGAAGATGGAGATGATTAAACCACAGCAACAGTGGTCATCTGCAGGTAGAGGACTCCATTTTCTGAAATTTTTGTTCCTGAGCTTGGAATTTAAACTCATGTTACCACTATTTTTTATAACTTGAATCCTTAGCTGAAAGAGGCAAGAAGTGAGAGAAAAAAGGGGTAACTGCTTTTGGAAACTGATAACAATTAAATGCTGGTTATTAACAAGGACTGGGTCAGAAAATGCAAAAGGAAAACAAATGCACACTTGGCCCAGTTTCCAACTAGTTTTCTGCCATAAAGGCAAAAGCCAGCTGCTTTGTTAATTATTCATGAGCTGGGTTCTGCAATGGCATAAAAGGGAAGCAAGTCAGTAGTGGAGAATTTGCATATGCAGATTGAAATACAAAAGATAATATCAACTTATAGAGAGCAGTGGCTGTTCCTATGTTGTGAATTCAATACCTTCAGGGTGGCAAATATGTGTATATTCTCCCAAACCTCCAGAATGGACAATCCTAAGTAACAAGAGAGAAAAGAATATTGGAGAGCTTCACATATGAAATGGGATGACTGAAGTCTGCCATAGACTGTGCTGTGGAAATCAATTAGCAAATAAGAGAAAGAATATATTTATTTCCTCTGTGGTATATATACACTGGGGAGTGACCCTGTTCCAATATCCTTTAAACCTGCAGTCCCCAACTCCTGGGCCTCGGAATGGTACCAACCAGTCTGTGGCCTGTTAGGAACTGAGCCACACAGAAGGAGGTGAGTGGAAGGCCAGCAAGCGAAGCTTCACCTGTATTTACAGCCGCTCCCCATCCCTGGCATCACTGCATAAGCTCCGCCTCCTGTCAGATCAGGGGTGGCATTAGATTCTCACAGGAGCAGGAACCCTACTGTAAACTGCGCATTCAAGGATCTAGGTTGCAAGCTACTTATGAGAATCTAATGCCTGATCTGAGGTGTGGCTGAGGCGGTGATGCTAGCGCTGGGGAGCAGCTGCAAATGCAGATTATCATTAGCAGAGAGGTTTGACTGCACAGAGACCATAATAAATCAATTGCTTGCAGACTCATATCAAAACCCTATCAGTGAGTGGCAAATGACAATGTAATAATAAACATAACGTGCTTGAATTATCCCAAAACCATCCCCCGCAACCTCAGTCCGTGGAAAAATTGTTTTCCATGAAACCAGTCCCTGGTGCCAAAAAAGGTTGGAGACCGCTGCTTTAAACAGAAGACAACTCTGCTTGTTTCTCAGTATTAACAAGTTCAATGACGAAAATGATGAGAGAAAACCCAAAACCAAATTCTCTAAGGATTGCTGACTGTAACTTCTACTCTGATGACCAAGACACCTTGAAATAGCTATAGTCTTGCCAAAATATCCAAACCACCACTGATACCAAAATTGAAGATGATAGTGTGGGTCTGATTTACTTCTTTCCATTACAACTTTGTTATTAGCCCTGAAATTCAGCAGCACAATACCTAGTTATGTTCTGTACAGCCAGCTGAATTTGCCTAACTTTCATCAAAGGTCCAAACTCTGTGAAGTTACACTGTGACAAATACCCTATTCCTCTTGAGAGACATATTCTAGTACTCCTCTAGAGATAGGAAGGTAGGAAAACCCTTAGGAATTGTTGAATTCACTTTAGGGAAATGCTAAGACAGGATACTATTAGTGAAAAGTCTATAAGGATATACAGTATATACACAGGGTATATACAGTGGCAATCAGTGGGACTTCATCTTTTACCTTGTGCAGTTCTGACTTGAGTTTTATGATAGCAACCAAGGATTGCTTTTATAATGTGCTAAAGGCATATATAACAGGTACTTGAAACTATTTGCTGACTAACCTGTTTTTATCATCTATTTCCTGGTGACCACAGTGCCCCTAAAGCAGCCTCCCAGCTTTCACCCTTGCCCCCAGAGTCTACTCTCACACAGCGGCCAGGCGACCTTCTCAAACCTTTGTCAGATCACCATGTCTCTGCTCAGGGCCCTCCAGTGACTCCCACTTCACTCAGAGGAAAACCCAAATATCCCCTTCACAGGGAAGCTCACTCTGACCACCCTATTTAAAATGCACTCTGCTCTGTCAGCCCCTTCATCTCCCTTATCCTGCTCTATCACCTTTAAATAGACTATCTACTTTACTGTTAGCTGCACAAAGGTGAGGACTTTTGTCCATTTTGATTTCATATATTCCAAGCACTCAGAACAGTGCCTAATTCAATAAATATTTGCTAACTGAATGATTTTAAAGAAGATATTTCTATTTATAAAAAGGAAGGGTGCTACATTGTTCCTATATTGGTAAGCCAGCCTGGCATTTTTTTCAAAATAGCAGGTTAACTAACAAAAAGAATTGTGGATCCTCCAACGTGGAGTAAATCTCACTAGCACAGAGTCAGTCACCAGCTAAGACGTTCCACCATAAAAAAGCATCAGCTATCATAAGCCCCATTCCCCTCACACTGCTCATTGCTCAAAGTGAACTGCCAAGACCACACCTAATGTCTGGTGATCCCAGGAGCCAATTTATTCTACAAAGGGTCTGAATATTATATTAATACCTAACTCTTTTACAAATTTCCTAGGAATTGAGTTCATGGTGTATGGCTCTTCCTCACCACTGTTCTTTTTCATTTTTCTTTGTACCTTCAAATAGGAACTGCTTAGGTCTAGTATTTCCAGCCCTTACCTTCATCTCTAATTTTCATCTCTACAACTATTTCTACTGACGTGACACATCTCTTCTATCTGGTTTTCAAAGAAAGAGAAAAACGGATCCCTAAGATCCAAGTTGTTGGGTCAAAGCTCTAGTCCTGATACAAGCCAAGATAAAGCCTCATTTGTGCAAAACATGGGGAAGGATGAAATTAACATTTAATATCACTTTAAAGCCTTCTGTGCCTGCTTCCAAACCCTGCAGAATTATGGAGATTGAAGGCTTTGGCTTGTGAGCAGAGATCCCAGGTTGGACTCAACCTGTTTGTGGGTGTGCGGGTGAAGGTGGGGGATAGCGCACTGCTGGGCTATCCATTCCACAATCACCTAAGAAATCGACTGACCTTTCTTTGCCCAGGAGACCCTCTTCTCACTGGAGTGCACGTAATCTTCAAATATCGTCTGCAAGATCGTGGCTCGCTCTCGGATTTCCTGGGGGCCAACAGCGTGGGATTTCTGGGAGGGTGACGGAAGGATTAAAGGAGAGACAGAGTCAGAGTCAGAAATAATGAAGCAGTTTATAATAGATTTAATAACAGTAAAATCACACAGTAACTACCTAGGGGCCAACAAGGGTAATCCTTTCAATATTACTAGGGAAAAAAATGGAGCTATAAAGATGTTAAAGTCAAGCAATGATGAGGGTGGCTTTGTGAGGGAGCAGATCAGGTCTATTTATTTATTTACTTATTTACTTACTTTTCTTCCTGACCTTCTCTTGCATGTTCAAAATGAAAGACCACTAGAGACACTTTGGAATTTTCCAAGTCCAAGTCAAACCTCATTGAACATAAACTATTTTCAAATGAATCTTTTATCTTTTATACATCTTCTCCCTTCTCTTACAATCACCCATGGAACACTGGCAATTCCTCTTTAAGAGCATTCCACAATGACCTGCCTAAAATTCTGCCTTAAAAGTTACCCCTATTCTTGAATTTCAGAGCAGGCTTCCTCAATTCCTAGAGAGATTCAGACTTTGAGTGTTTTAGGTTCATTCCTTCAGCCCATAACCACTGTGCTGAGTTCTCGGGAATCTATTAAGGAGTGGGGCTATTCCAGCAAACCGCATTCAAAGACAGCCTGGATCTTTGCAGCAAACAGTTCCTCTGTATGTACCATCTGTATGCACTGAAATACCCTACAGATGGAAAATGTTAATAAGATATACAATCATTTCCTTTTCATCCTTTAACAGTCCCAGAGAAAAGATTTCCTTTTTAAATATCCCTACTAAAACCCAGTGGTTTTTGTTTCCTGTATCTTAAAACAAACTGGAACGCTTTCTACTTGACTGTGAAAATGAGATCCGAGGGAACACAGATTCTCCAACCCAATGAAGCCAATGTGCCAAATGATGCTGACCATTTGAGAGGTGCTATTAGGCCTCTATCTCTACCACCCCCCCATCGTGGGACCCTGGGGAAGAGCCAGTGTGAGGCCTGGGTCATGCTTCTTAACCTTGCAGCGGAGGGTACGGGTGCCTGCATCTGGCCTAACCGAGATTCTCCAAGCCCCTTTCGCTTTCAGACTGACAGAGAAAGAACAAAGGAGAAAGAAAAAAAAAGCCCCATTCTTTGGATCGACATTCATCTCTATATTAATAGAGATTTAACAACCTGAAAATGTTTTTAGTTTAGTCAAATCATTCCTGCTACCTGTTTGGTTGATGACAGTCTAGCTGATTTCACAGTACAAGGTCCCCCTCAGGGTTCTATCCGCTAAAGTGTCAGGAGAAAAGTCACTCAGGAGCTGTGTTACCAAAGTGGACATTTGCTATTGTCATTAATAAGGATTTTTTTTTTTTTACCCTCTTAACTGATGTGAAATGCAAACTTTTTTTGCTGCCCTCCTTTCGTTAAGCCACCTCAGCAGTGCAACTGTCACCTTCTCTGCGTTTTTTTTTTTTTAATATGAATGTGAAATTAGCGAGGATGCCCTTTCCCCTGGCGGACAGAATCCTCTGTTATTAAAAAGTAAAGCACTTTAATAATGAAAACTTTTTCCTCTTTTTCCTGTGTTTTAACTGTTTAAAATTAATGAGAAGGGCAGAATGGTTGTCAAAGCGATATTGAAAGCCGGGCAGCCAGGACCGAATAAGCACAAAAATCCCTCTAGAGTGTTAAATAAACAGAGCTCCAGCCCTCTCCGAATCCCTCTGTTGGTTATTGTATACATTCTGTAACAGCTCTCAGAATAGATCTGAGAGCCAGGGAGGCAGAGAGGTTTCAGAATTCCAATAAAGGCCTCAAATTAAAGACAGCCTGGTGCGAATTCCAGGAGAAAATTAAAGAGACCTCAAGCTTAAGTGACAGGTGACTTGCTTCTGTGTCACAACTGTCAGGGGATTTAGTGATAATATGGCAATATATTACAAAGGGCTTTTCTTATTCCCCCCTTTAGGTTTCAAAATGAGGCATCTTTTCTTCCCAACCAACCAAAAAAAATTACATATATATAATGTGAGTGTGTATACAAGTGAAATAGGTAGAAAAAAACGATAAAACTAGTTCACACGTTTGAAATGATGAGGTCAGTTTTAGTAAAATATAAGAAAAAGTTAATGACAGAAAATACAATATACAGTACCTAGGAAAAACACCTCTTACTCCTACCTACCCCCTATTTCCAGAAATACTTTACTTTAAAATTGCCCCTCTTGAGAATGAATGAAGTATTTTTCAGTTGTCTTCTGGGGAGGACAGTCTAAATTTAAACTGAAGATGAGGGGGGCAGAGTTAAGCAGCAGCGTCTCCGCCCCAGACAGGGGACATGCTCCCTTAACGAGAGTGGGTCAAAGCCCGAGGGCACAGGAGCACCTGGCAGGCCTAGCTCTCCCACCCTCAAAGACGTCGATTCAGCACTGGTTAATGAAGCTAACTTGCGACTGCTGGACCCTGGGCAGTTCAGGAAAACACATTTCCAACCATCCATCCAAACTCAATGCACCTTTGTGTCTAATACCCTACTGATCTTGGAAAGAACAGGCCACGAAAAAGGATGAGCAAGGGCTCTGAACTTACTTAAAATCTCATAATGGCAGCCACAGTTCATTAGGGTAAGTTTACTGGGCATATTTCATAGGACAAAAAAACTTGCAGGAAAAATGTTTGGGTGTGTGTATACTTTGGTGATGAAAATTTCACACCTATCAAGGAGCAACAGATGAGTCTAAGATAACAAGGCTGGACTATTTCTGTTATAAAAAGTTTCAGATGGTAGCAATGGTAAGAGAAGGTTTTTGTATATGAAATGATTTTGTTTTAATCACTTTATTGCCATGCTGAGTTTTACCCCCATGGTCCCTAGAACCTTCTGAGTGCTTCTCAGTAAAGTTGAAAGATCAAATTTATTCTCTTTGTAGGTGGGTGAACATTCACACACCCAGACATAGCTATATATATTTTATATGCCTAAATATGAAATATACATTTTACAGATGCTTCACTCGCTTTCTTTATTTTCACAGAAGCCCAAAAATGTATGTGCCAAAGGGACATTTACAATGGACTTCAATCAAGCTGGGTGAAGAGGGGCATTATAACGAGGCACCTGGCTGTATGTACAAAAAGCCTATCCACTGCACCTACATTTATGTGCCTAGCATTAGTTCATATGCTCAAGACTTTCTCAAATTGAAAGCAGCAATTAAGACATACTATATTTCTTATGCAAAATATAATTAAAAGTTGTATTCAGCATCTGCTTTATTCTTTTTACTACTGACATAGATTGTGCACATAAAGTACTCTCTCAGGCTGTATATCTATGTAATAATTAGTAACATAATCGATTTAGCTTAGTTTTTCTTTTTCCTTTGAATTAAAGTTCAATTTGACCCAATCAGCCAGGTCTTTAGCAACTTGACACCTAGAACCTTGCATGATTAATTTAGCTTTCTACGTTAGCCGGTTCTATCAGTGACAGTGAAAGCCCCAACCTTGCTTTGCATTTTTTCTTTCTAAAAACAAAGATCACCAAACCTTAAATATAGCAAAGTATCCAATTCATTCCTATCCATCATGGCAGGAGCTTGGGCTGAGATAATAAGACAGAGTCTCTGGCCTTAGGAATTTACATGGTCTGGAACTGTGCAGAGTACGTTATGCCTCATTTTATTTAAAACTCACAGCAATCTTAAGAGAGTGGTACTCTTGTTCTCCTCATTTTCCAGATGGGAAAACTGAGGCTGGGGAGAAGATTATCTGCTCAAGGTTGCAGAGGTACCAGCTGTGAGGCAAGGATTCAGATCCACGTCTGTCTGACTCTGGGATGCGGCTCTTACCCCGGATGTTATAATGGTTCCTCAAGTCTCAGGAAAGCTTCGAGGCTGGCCTCAAGCCAGGGAAAAGGCTTAAGGAGAAGAATTGATGCTGCAGGGCCACAGAAGGGCAGATGTTAAAAAAAAAAATTGACTGTAGCTTGTTGCTGCAAGAGCAGAGGGAAATGCAGCTGCTTTGCTCCTTCACTGGGGACATGTCCTTCAGGAGGGACTTAACGCCCTTCTGCAGCTTCCCTGAGCTGCGCAGACACACACAACGATCAGCTCCCTGGAGAGAAATGATCTGTGCTCAGGGATACAGACCGACACCAAAGCCAGTCCCAGAAAGAGTATACCTAAGACTAGGTTAGATCAAACTTCTACTGCCTCATTTTGTAATTTTACTGCTCTTATTTCTGGAGAGCAAGCAGATGCTAATGTTCCACTTATTGTGATACAGCAAAAAAGGGGCAGTGGGGTTCATGTCACTGAGTCTGTGCTTTAATTTCACATCTGCTACTGACTTATGTGACTACAAATAATAATAATAATACTAGTAATGATAATAAATACCATTTGGTACTATGCGTTGTCAGTAGAGCTTTAGGACTATTTCTCACACAACTCTCCAATCTCCTTATGAGATGAATACTATTATCACTTCAATTTTACACATGAGAAAACTGAGGTTTAGAAAGGTCCAATGCTTGCTCAAAGTCACACAGCTAGTAAGTGACAGATTAGGAATCTGATCCAAAGGCCATGCTCTTAGCCACTCTGCTAAAATACCTCCTCAAACTGTTCCCCACATGCTCCCTGTTGATGTCAGAGAGCTGTCCTGGAGCCTTAATAAATTATCTGTGGGAACATTTAAAACAAACAAAAAGAAAAAAAAAATCTTAACTAGAATTTACAATAGTTCCAAAAGAACTGAAGTATGCCAAGACCAATGAAGATCTCTGTAGTTACCAGTCAATTCCCTTGACAACAAACGAGCAATAAAGGATGGTTCAAAGTCTAGCATGGCTGGGACGTTTTAAATGAAATATTGTATCACTTAAAATAACTTGTTGATCAAGTGGGTCTTTACTAGCTCTTTTGTTCACAGGGGATCTCTGTTGTGGTACCATTTATTGGCTAAAGTTCACCTCTGTGAAAATCGCTAACATTGCCTTATTTAAAAAGCAATTCAGTTCCATGTTCTCAGTTTAGTTAATACTAATGGAGTCATATTGGTATATAGTTAAATACACATGCTTCAAAGTTAGACTGCCTCATTTCAAATCCTGGAAGGATTAATGATTATTAGTACACTCCTGTGAAAGTTCTTTAATCTCTCTGAGTCTCAGTTTTCCTGTCTATAAACTGGGGCAATATCTACCTTACAGGGTTGCTAGGAGGATTAAAAGGAATTGTGCATGTAAAGAGCTTAGCACAGTCCCAGGTCCAGAATACACACTCAGGTAATAGATGTTATGATTATTTCCTCTCCTTTTATTAAATAAATTTCTTAGATACTCTCTGGAACAAGAGAACTTAAGTCAGGCTTAGTGAAATTTAGACTCTGCCTCAAGGAGAATATCTATCCAAATAAAAGCACATACTAAAGCATAAAAGAAATTCTTAAGCTTGATCTATTTGGCTCTGATTTTCCAAGTCTGTCTTTAGGCATAAGAAAACAAATGTAAAATATTCAAATAATTAATATTTCATAGGTAAAATCACATACAGCAACACAACACACACAATATACTGAGTAACGCGGTGGGGAGGAGCAGGGAAGTGATTGTCTGGCGGGGGTGAAGCCTTAGAAGAGAACCAGGAAAGATGTTCAGGGTTGTCTGCACCTGCTCAGAATCTCCATATGGAACTGCATGGATAATAAAAATTTTTCTTCTTAATGATCTCAACTTTACTCTTCCTCTGTGGATAGCACACACACATTAAAAAATGGATGAACTGAGTGTATTTGAAAGGAGACACAGAGATATTTATTTTTTCCATGCTGTCTTGGGTGGACAGGTCTAGTCAGTCGTCCTTGCTCTTAATCTGGATAGGGCCCACCAGGGTTGAGCGTGTCATGCTGCCTCCAGACTCACTCTGGCCTAGACCTCCTTTCTGGGGAGTCTGCTGCTGTCTGGCCAACTTCCAGAATGGACTACAGCCCATTAACTGGATGAGACTAGCAAACACACCCAGAAGCAAAGAAGAGAAAAAAACACAATCAAGATGTGGCCTCATCTAATGCTCATGGTCCTTAAAATACACTTTTGCTTGACAGAGGAAATAAACCCCACACAAAATCTCTATTGTCCCAAATCAAGAAATCAGTCACATCTGTTAGCAGTATGCACACTAAATAATAAAACTCACCTGGTGTCTCCACTGTCGCCCTTTAAAACAATCATTCCTTGTCAGAACAGACAACATATCCTCCATCTTAATCTCAGAAACGCTGTAATAGAAAGGAATCATATCAAGGTAAACTTTTTGTTCTTTCGAAACACCCAAAATCCTGACACATAAAACTGGCCTGTTCCTCAAGCTAGTTAGGCATGAAGTAGAAGCAACACCTTCCCAGGAAAGGGAATATTTTCCTAAACCCTTAGGAATTCAAAAGGAAGGGACAGATAGGATAATAATCCCAACAATTTCCTTCCTTCCTGATGAATTTTAAAATAGGTTACATTTAGAACTTCCTTTTTAGGGATTGTGTCATTATTTCTTAATAAATCTTGAATACTAAACAAGTATGCCTGCTCACTGACTTGAGCACATTAAAAAAAAAAACATTTCAGATGTCTCTTTAGTTTTATACTTAAAAAAAGATAGAAGAAAGGTGGCTAAATATCCACAATTATCTGGTAAACACCCAGTGGAGGGTAACAAGTGAAGAAAGCCCTCACCCACAGCAATACTACTCTCTTCTACCCTGGAGGATCTTCACTACTGTTGTCTCTTAATTATTAAGGGGTAAGGACCAAAGGATCTCCGATGAATCTAGAGCTACACGCAAATTGCTAAAATCTGAATTTGGGCTTCACTCATGAACAGAAGCCATCAGGAGCCAGAACAAAACAGCTGGACCTGCCACCGGTGGAGCCTGGAAAGCCCACACTCTGCCCCGTCGGCGGCAAGGCCACAGCGTTTGCAATGTGGGAAGCAGATACAGGCTCGTGTGTTAGAGATGAAGGAGGAAACATGAGCTACTGAAAAGATACTTCCCAGGGAGAAAGAGAAAGAGAAGGAGGAGTTCTGGGAGAGAAAAATAGATCATAAAAAGACAAATGATTTTTTTTGTTGTTGTTGTTGTTGTTTTAAAAATGTAACAGCAAATTAAAACATGAATGGCAACCTCTTATGTGGGAGAAGACAATTCTCCCCCTTTCCCGCAAAGGTTACTCTGACAAGGCTATGAATGAAAATGTCACATCTCTGACAGCGATTTACCTGAGATGTGTCATCTTCTCCCTGAACACCCCCATCCCTCAGCATTTTCTCTCTGCTGCCAACTCACAGCCCTATGGATATGTGAAGTCTTTTCACAGCAGCCAGAGTCAGTCGGAGAAGGCAGAGCATGTGCTGAGAGGATGGGAGCCAGAGGCAGAGTGGCCATGGGTTCATGGGAAATCTGTTTTTCATATGAGAGAGGAATATATGGCTACTGAGCTTGCCTCTCACTTATGCCTGGAGATCTGGAGGAAAGTGAAAGCACAGCCCAGTCCTATCTTTTACTTTGTCTACCTGGATTTGCCTCTATTCATCACTTTTTTCTTGAGGAAAAAAAAGGGAAAATGCAAAAGTAAAAGAAACATAAAAACTTGGGAGTCAAATCTTGAAGCAGGAAGGCAAAAGAATAATGCCATCCACAGTCAGGAATATAAACACTATGCCGCAGAAAGACACAGTCTTCTCAAATGCACGGCAGCACTGAGATTCCAGCCACAGCACGATACAAACGCTGTGTGTCCACATGGCCATGCCGGGGGACTAGCTCCCGAGGGGAAGAGGAGCTAAGAATGAACCAGAGTGATTTACAGTTTAAAAGGGCCTTCTTCCTCTTTCTAAGAAATCATTGCTTCTGAGGAACAAAGAAAATCTACTATGATTATTTATGGGTCTATCAATAGATCTGAATTACCCCACCTTAGTATGAAATGAGATAGATAGATAAATAAATTCAGGGAACTGTCTTATGCCTGATCTAAGAAATACACGTTTTGATGAAGCATTTACATTTTAATAAACCAATGATGACTTTCATTAGAAACACATTTAAAGGGGAAGTAGAAAAAAGTTAAGTTGGCAAATACAGAGAAGTCAAAAGGATACAGAAGCAAAGTTCTGAGCTTTCAGACAGAGGCAGCCATGGCCCAGGGAACCTGTCTCTTGCCCAGTCCACTAAATTAAATTGTCAGGGTGAGTTCCACAGCACTCGGTCTATGAAGGCAGGCGGCAATTTGTTGTGATGGCCCTTGCTGCCGAGAGCCTCAGCCTGCCTTCCTGAATCTTCCCTGTGATTTATCAGCCATCCTGGCATCCCCCTGCCTGGCTCTCATGTTCTTAGGCACAAAACATACACAAACTTCCTCCCACACCTCCTTTAAAAAGTATTTAGGAGTGTACCTTTTGGATTCCAAAAAGGTTCAAGTCTGCTTCTTCCCACTGCACATTTTGCAACCAGTTCTTAATAGACTTTTTAAAAATAAGTCAAAGAAATAGTTATCCATAGATATCCAATGTATATAGCCTTCCCTCAAACAGAAATCGCAAAGTATAATACACGGCTATAAAATAATAGCAGAGACTCTGCCCTCTGTCCAGGCTGATTACAGCCACCCACAAGGCAGGCAGCAGCCCAGCCCAGGCCCTCAGCAGCTGAGTGTTCAGGGCAGACGTCAGCAGGTGGGACTCACGCAGAACTCTTCCCTCCTCACGTAAATGTTCTTACACCACCTTGTATAGTCTCTACCCAAAAGACCTAAACCTTTTCCTTTCAGGACTTCTCTATCGTCACCCTTCTCAACTTCCTCTCCAAGGCACATCCCTGGCACCGCTGAGTGGTCTCCTTTTTAATGTGAACATTATGTTTTATCTCATGTGAATATTGGCATACTGTTTTTCCAGACAAGATCATCACAGTGGATGACTGTACTTGTTACGTCTTTAAAATATACCTGGCACACTAATAATCCACATCTGTGTAATTATTGTTTTCCCTTTTCAATTTTAGGTTTATATTTGAATCCTTCATAGCAACAACTTGAATGAGTTTATGGAGCAGAGAGAAACAGAGGCACTTATGCTGTTTACTCTGGCCTTAGACAATCATCGTTTGACTTTGTAACTATTATCACTCATTTTTATGAGGAGATCATGTCAAAGTGAACTGGCATAGGAGAGCATCCAGAGAGCTGCTGAGGGAAAGCAATGGGAGAATGTGAATTTATTTTTTTTTTGAGAGACAGTCTCACTCTGTCGCCCTGGCTAGAGTGCAGTGGCATCACCTCATAACTCACTGCAGCCTTAAATGCCTTGGCTCAAGCGATCCTCCTGTCTCAGACTCCCGAGTAACTAGGACTACAGATGCACACTACCACGCCTGGCTAATTTTTCTACTTTTTTGTAGAGATGGATTCTTGCACTTGTTCAGGCTGGTCTCAAACTCCTGACCTCAAGTGATCCTCCCACCTCAGCCTCCCAGAGTGCTAGGATTACAGGCGTGAGCCACCTCGCCCAGCCGAGAATGTGAATTTGTAGGTCTAGAATGGAAAGAAGAGGGAAAGAAGAGGAAAAGAAGTGTAGAGCAATTGACAGGCCATTAAGGTGTGTTGATTAAATTTTCTAATGTGGGGCCACAACACAAAATTCTGAAAGTGCTTTCCACATGTATACAAACTCCCATGACAGAGAAAACAGCTGCAGCACTATGACGGGCTCACAGCCTGCGAGATCAGGGCAAGTGAAGAAAGAAAACCAGCTCCGCCAATGGGCCTGCATTTCAACTCCCCCAGTGCTTCTGGGGTACACCTGCCTGGTACGGTGCTGGCCCAGGTGCTGAATAGGCCACAAAGAGAAGTGCCAGCAACCGGTCTCAGGGAGCTCAGAGTCCAGCTGGAGAAACAGCGCTGGGTGGAAAGTGACTAATTGATCTATACAGGATTTCCTTCACAAATAAGATACAATATGCACATCTTCCTGAAACAAATAAAGACCACTTTTTCAACTAACAGATTATATTAAGATAAGGAACAAACTGAATAAAAGGAAAACCCAAACTATCTTTATTTTGGCCCACCTGCAATTCCTACCAGGAGCAGGTTCCTGCCTCCCTCCACACTGAAAGATTCATGGCACATTTTCTGAATAAGCCTCAGTCCACAAATGTTCACACTAACAACCTTGAAAGGGTTTTGAAAAGTCTTACTAGCATGAGAGGGAGAATTCTGGGCAAGGAAAAAAAAGAAAGAAAACCATTTCACTTAGCAGCACAGCTGAGCTGTGCATTCATGGCACAACACCAGGTCTGGAATCCAGGGCATTACTCGGAGGAATGTGAGGTGCTGACACTGACTGTCCTACACACAACATGGTAGCTGGAAAGTCCTGGTTGCCTCAAAATTAGTCCCCTCTGGGTTTATTTTGTTGGGGGAGGGGAACTGTGTGATGAGTAAAAAGTATTGTTTTTTTAAAAGACAAATCAACTTCGAATATATAAGATGTTAATTGCAAGAAATAAAAGTTGTGAATAAAAAAAGGTCTTCAAGAGGCTGGGAGGCCTTGCACATTATTTTACAGCAAGAGAAACGAAACACAGACTTCTAAAAGGAAACCGAGCGCAACAGATCGTCCTGTGACTTAGTCTGGCAATACGATGAAAACTGTCATGTGCTGATGGTATTAAGGGCTTTAGTTTTTGCCACTGGCTATTCTGGGACTCATTTAGGGATCATAAGGGTTAATGGCTCTTCTTCAGCTTACAAGGCCCATCCACTGTAAAAAGCGACAGAAAGTTAATTAGGTGAGATCAGCTGAAACCACATTCAGGTTTCTGACTCACTTGATTTTGTGAGAAGCCAACGAGTTGACATATTCTGCCTCCGAAGGAGCCAAAATGAGCAGGCTGCTCCCATGGCAGCCAATCCGGGCAGTTCTTCCAATCCGGTGGATGTATTCTGCAGGTGAAGACGGAGCGTTGTACTAAAAAGGGTAACAAAAATGAAGGCATTCATAGATCAAGGGATTGCCATTAATTGGAAGTGCAATACCCCTCACCTGCCTCCAGGTATCCTAAGAATTAAATCCTGGTGCTATGGTTACCCTAAAACAATCACAAGGAGAAGTCACTCAACCCTGAAACTCCTGGCTTCATTGGAAATAACAAGGCTCTGACATGCAAATGTGAACAGTGGCCAAGTTTCAGATAAACGAGACATCTTCTCATCCCAGTATCTCCTTTTTAATTTTACTTCTCCACAGGTCTCTTCATTTTCCTATTTGCATCTTTTCACTGAGGTGACTGTACAAGGTGAAAATGTAGGCAGGTGGGGGTACATTTCTCCAGGATGACCACACGACCTTGGCCTACTTCCTTGGTAGACAGAGCAATGGGGATGAGGCAGCAGAGGACCCCAGGTGGTGCAGGGACGAAAGGGGTGACTACTCTGCTGGCAGAGTCCAGCTCTGCTGCTAGCCACCGGGAGCAGGCCCTGGAGCCAGTCCCCACCACCTCGCTGCTGCAGTTCCACTCAGTCCCTATGGGGCAGAGTTGCAGGGCGGCTGAGAGGCAAGTTCCCTGCAAGTGGGAAGTGCTTCTGCTCCCATGGACAGCATTTCTGACTCAGGGAAAAGGGCAGACTCTCCAACTCAGCAGAATGGATTATGCATAACATCTTATATTTTCTTTGACAATAACTTCGTCATCATTAAAGTTAATTGACCATACATTCATTCTTTCTTTTTTTTCTTTGCTGCTACACATGCGTGGACACACACACACACACACACACACACGAAAGATTGGAGGACCACGGTGAACAGAATATATGGGAGGCTAGGCGTATTAAACTAATCTATATTCACAATATAAGAAGCTCTGAATGATCAATTTTGTATGTCTGGCCTCCCACACACCGAAATTACCCTTATCTTCAATTCATTCTGTGGCCAGGAGGAAAGAAGACACAATGCCTGTAGTCCCAAAGTGATCATCTATGGTGAGCAGATCAGATTTCCTAGCCAGTGACAGGCATGCAATTCCATTAAAATGTGAATAAATCATGACTCATGTAAACAGGGCACATGTCCCTTGCCCCCCACACAGAAAGGCTTAAAAATACCATTCTGCAGACTAACGAAAAGAAAAAACAAAACTGAAACCACTAGACTCTAGTGCTAACACCTGTACCCTCTGGCAAAGCGTCTAAGGCCAGAGGTATGTCTAAGATGCTGTCAGGAACTTAATTGCTCCCTGCAGGTCAATGTACATGGACACAGCTCTCAGGACGGCTGAGCCATCTCCTTCTGGACACCATGAGGCCTCCCAGGAGCCCAGGTAATTCCCGTTATTTTCAGATTGTTGAAATTTTGGTTTGTGACATGAATTAGTCTGGGAGTAGGAGAGCCTGCCACCTCCCTCCCCTGAATGCACATTCTGGCTGTTTTGCTGCAGCAGTTAGGTAGACTGGGTTAAGGAAAGACGTCAGGAGAATTGTGTAGATAAGACTGGTTTGCTGCATGGTTACCAGGGCAACACCCAAGAGGGTAATAATAATTATTCTACTTAAAGCCAATGTATCCACTCATGATCATATATCCCTGCCTAAAGCTTACATCTCAACAACTAAATAATTACCTGAACAATCCACGTGACTTGAGGGAGGTCTAAGCCCCGAGCTGCAACATCCTTAAAAATAGAAAAGAATGTGGTTTAGGACTGAGCTGCTGAATCTTTTTTGGATCCTGGATATGTCTGATAATTTAATGCAAACCCAGAGAGTTCACCCACCCCCAGTGTACCCTCCACCCCACTGCAATCCTGCATATAATTTCAGGGGGCTCAGGGACCCACTGAAGTCCCCAATTTTTATGGTTAAAAATTCTGTTTTGGGGGCAAGTTCTACAGAACCAGTTGGTGAGGAAGCCACAACCCATTTCGCTAAAATAAAATAATCTATAGGTTAGCCCAGAAATTTACACAGTGATTATCAGTTGTGTCAGGTAAGAATTCTGAAAACTTCTAGCATGTTTTACTAATTCACATTTTTATCTGAAAAGCCACTTTATGATGAAGGTATTCAGGAATATTATCCCCAAACCATACCCACGAGCAATGCCTAATGAAAATAAGGCTTTGAGGTGTGCTTCTGGAGCATCACCCCTCAAGGTACTCACTTGTGGAGGTGAGGTGCAAAATATTTACTGACAACTTTGCTTATTAGCCTCAGAGAGCAGTGAGGATCAAGTAATCCCCCTGGTCCCTTCTGATAGCTAAATTAGAAGTCAGGCCAGACCCATTAATCACTTCAAAGACTTAACTGGACAGCTGAAAAACTACGAAAGCAATGGAGATTTAAATTTTCTTTTCACCACTGGAAGAGCAAAAATTCTCTGCGCTCTCTAGCCTCTCACCATTCTGGCAGAGACTAGAAAATGGAAATCTCCCAGTCTTTGTCAACAAATTCTCACTTAGCATTCATTTTTCAGCGTAAAAGTCCTAACAAGAATGTTCCCAATTAACATTTACTGAGCACTTACCACGCAATGCACACCACATGCTCTGGTGAGCATTTTACCTATCTTGACAACTCCTGAAAAAACTATTACCCCCATTTAACTGATGAGGAAACTAACGTTCAGGAAGGTTAAGTAATTTGTCCAGGGACACACAGTTAAGAAGTGGAAGTAACCCTCAAATACAGGTCTGCTTTACTTTTCCAAGGCTATATCATACTGCATTCCACCATCAAAAAAGATATTCCATCCCTCATATGCTGCCAGTGGGAATACCTATGGCAGGGAATTTGGTAATATCTAGCAAAATAACATATGTATTTCCCCTTTGACCCAGAGCAGTATCACTTCTAGAAATTCACCCAAAGATACACTGGCAAAAAAATGATACATGCATAAGGCTATTCATTTCAGCACTATATAAAACAGCAGATCTGGAAAAACCTCCAATGTCTGTCAGAGGAAGACAGGATGAAAAAATGTGGCAGTGGCTCACTCCTATAATCCTAGCACTCTGGGAGACTGAGGCGGGAGGATCGCTTGAGGTCAGGAGTTTGAGACCAGCCTGAACAAGAGCGAGACCTCATCTCTACTAAAAATAGAAAGAAATGATTTGGACAGCTAAAAATATATATATGTATATAGAAAAAATTAGCCAGGCATGGTGGCGCATGCCTGTAGTCCCAGCTACTTGGGAGGCTGAGGCAGTAGGATTGCTTGAGCCCAGGAGTCTGAGGTTGCTGTGAGCTAGGCAGACGCCATGGCACTCTAGCCTGGGCAACAGAGTGAGACTCGGTCTCAAAAAAAAAAAAAAAAAAAACAAAAACAGTGGCAATACCCCATATAATAGAGTATTATACAACTATAAAAGGAACAAAGATTTCTACATAATGATATGGAAAATCTCTAGGATACATTTTGAGTATGTATAGTATGCTTCTGTGTAAGAAATTGGGAAAATATAAACATATTTGCTCATATTTCAATAAGAAATAATGGAAAGAAAAACCCCAATGCTCATAAAATAGTCATCTATAGGGGAGGAAGAGAACAGGGAGGACGGGACAAGGATGGAAGCTAGACTTCCTTTAATGAAACTTTATACTTTTTACTGAGACCACGTAAATGTTGTGACATAATTAAAAAGATTAATCAGCTGTCATCCAATAGGAAATACATAGCATAGCCTTAGTGCATGACATAGTCTTGCCAAAAATCCCAAAAACCGAAACCTAGAACCTAAATCTAATCAAGTGTCTAGATACAACTAGTTCATAGGGAATATGGGAGAAAGAGGAACATGTTAAACAACACCATGAGGGCACAATTGGCCAAATCCAGAATGTGGGGTATTCTAAAGGACAAAAGATCTGGTTTCTTCAACAAAAAAATTAAAGTGGAAAAAAAAGGAGGCATAGTAAAAACAAAACAAAAAACATAAAAAAGATGGATGGATAGACAGAGTGATAGACGGATAAATTGAGAACCAATACCTTGAAGGAGGCTCACAAAATTGTCAGTTATTATCTCTGGACAGAGGGATTTGGGGTGATTTTTACTTTCTCTTTATGTTTTCTTATGCTGTTTGCTTTGTTTTTCTTTTAACCATGAATGCATATCATTTACTCTAAAATTTTTATTTAGAAAAATTTAAACCTATAGAAAAGTCTGAAGACTAATACAGTGAGCACCTGTAGCTCCTTCATCTGGATTCACAAATTGCTAATCTTTGGCCCATCTGCTTTCTCTTTTTCTCTCTTTATGCTTTATGGACACACACGTGTCCTGTGTGGGTAACGCTATGCTCCATCACTGGAGTAGAGCAGTGCCCACCAGCCCCCTCCATGTGAAGGGAGGTGATGAGTAAGTAACTGGGGAGTAAAACTTTGAGACCATGCAAATAACATGGTCCTGTTTCTGAAGCCTTCTGCATCTACTGATGCTCCTTGTCTATATTAATTGTTACCTTGATGGCTACAAATGATGACTTTCTATCATCTCTTCCTTCCATTTCACAGCTATGAGATTCCTCTGTAAAGAACAGCTCCCCCACTTACAGTATCACAAAGGACTCACATGTACATAGCCTTTTTGAAAAACAATACTGTGCAAAGTCTCTATAAGAAGCACACTCCCTGCATCCCCCAGGGTCAGAGGCAGGACTCAAGGAAGACACTGTCCCACCCTCACTCCTCCAGAAGGACCACTGAGGGTACCTCAGGATGTGTCTGCCTTCATTTATACCTGAGATTTGCTGGTTTCCTTTGAATGGTGGCTAGGCTGCATTTGTAAGTATGTAAGCAGAAGTTTAATGTACTAAAGTGTGTCAACCACCCACAAAGTGTTTTCAGACAGCTCCCACATGCTCACAAAGCTGATATTGCAGAGCTGATGCCTTTGAGAACACAGCTTAGAATGTTCTCTTTCTAAAGGGGAGCAGGAAATGCTTTCTACACTAACCACAGCTGATGTCTTCAGAAAAACTGATGGGTTCTTAAATCTGCTAAGCTCTTGTTAAGAAATGATTTATTTTATTTAAGTGCTCTGCAGTGGAAGATACATGGAGACAATAGGCTGCCTAAGCTTTGCAGACAGGCTTTGTAAAAAATTTAATGCTCGTTGGTTTAGTAAATTCAACCAAGAGACACAGACACAGCTCTAACATAGCACATCATGTCCGTGAAACTCACTCTGAGAGCAAACACACTGAAACAGTGAGTTAAAAAGGATGTCAGCAGGCTCACTGTGATTCTTCAAGGTTCTATTTCGCACTTGGGTGACCTAGCTCTGGACAACTGGCTGAAATACAATCTTACTGTCTCCCACTACTTCTTATGTTGGGAGAACCTCTCGTGACAGTCAACCACTACCTACTACCCCTCGTTTTCTCTCACCTGGATTTAATTCAGCCATTTCTTTAGGCACTTCTTTCTATTCCCAGCCTAAGCTACCACAGAGATGGAGGGAAAGGACCAGTCCGGGAAAAGACCAAAGCCTGGTCCGGGAGCAGAGGGAACTGGACTACTTGCTTCAGCCTCCCTTCAGGAGCGATCCAATCTGGGCAAGTCAGTTCAGCTCTCTTGAATCTCGCTTGACCTACCTACGAAATGGCTGCAAGAACCATCCTATTTATCTCGTGAGGTTGTTGTGAAGATCAAAAGATACAATGTATGTGACAAATGTCCTGAGAACTGTAAATCTTAGCATCCCATCCATTTCATGGTGAACTAAGAATTGGTATGGTGGCACTTAGGTAGAGAGGTGATTTAAATGTCTCTTCACTCTTCGCCCCCATCACACCTCATTCACTCCCCACCCCCACACTCCAGGCAGAGGACCCCAACAAGCGGAAGACTGCCCCCTCTTCCCGGAGTGCTGTTGGCCAGCTGCCCAGATCACCAGGAAACCATGACCTGCCTGGCACCCGGCAAAAGCTTCTGTTCTCTGCCCACTCTTAGAACCTAAATGCAGCCCAATTTTATTCCTTTAACCTAATTAAGGCAAAAGAATTGCTAAAGTCAGTTCTGAAAGACACTCAATGGTGAGGCCTTGAAGGCCCTGGGCTTGACAATTGGCTGCCTCCATGAGACCTAGGAGTACAGATGGAAGGCAGCTTGCTCAGGTGCCAGCCTGTCAGTTGGATTAAAATGACTCATTTATTTACCCAAGAACCTCACAAAGTGCTTTTACTAACAGGGAGAGGGGGCCTGCCGTCTCTCTGAGAAGGGACGCAGCAAACTCGCCTCTGACGCCTTCCCGGCCTGCCAAAAGTCATTATTGCCGTGTGTGGAAAGCCATCAGCAGGGTACAGGCCCCCGTTGTCCTGGTGACAGATTGGGCTGCGTAATCAGAGGAGGAAGGAGAGAGTGCAGAAGCTGTCAGAGGCGAGAGATCTTGGCTGAAGCCGCCAAAAAACTGGCAACATGAGTTAGCGTAACTGAGTAAACAGCAAACAATCTCCAAATGATCTTTCCATTAACACAAATGAAATAAAATGAAAAAGATAACTTTACCTAAAAAGCAAACCCCAGAGAAATGCAAGCAAGTCTAGATTTATCTGGGGCACTGAATTGACATTCTTGTGATGCTAAGAGCTTTATTTCCTTTGTCTCCTAGCCTCCTGGCATGGTGGAAATTTCCCAGGAGGAGAGGAAATTAAGAACTGCACAGACATAAGTGTGCTTGAAGCAAAAAAAAAAAAAAAAAAAAAAAAAAACACCAAAAACCAACCAAACAAACAAACAAAAAAACCCCGAAAACTGAAAAGGTGGAAGGAAGAAGCATAGGTGATTTAGGTGTATCTTCTGAAAAAGAAAAGCATGTGCAGGACAACCAACATATATTCCAACGAATAATCAGCCGGCAGACCTGGGTAGAGCCAGATTCCTTTCCCGGGAAAAGGTTACCTACTCCATTTATCCAGGGACAACCAAGGAGAGCCATTCAGCCCAACAAGAAGTCTAGGGGCAACCTTAAAATCAGAAGTGGCTTGGAATCTCCATTTTCTAGTCACAAAATTGTATCTCTACCAATTCATCAACATAACAATGGCTTTAAAAACCATGTTCCTTGCCTTTTACCTTAAGCTGAGTTCTTCCCTATAAGCAGGAGGAAATAATATTTTATAGATAATCCAGTGTCTTATATCTGATGACTTTGGTTTCTTAATTTCATTTTCCAGTTTGGCTTTGAATTTTCAAATGACTCCTTTCTGCTCATCCCTATTCCCTACTTGGCTTTTTCTTAGATCTAATTTCCAGAGGACAAAAAATTACACTGCACCTCTTGTGTTTTCCTGGATAGAGCTGGAACCCATTCTACTAAGTGAAGTATCCCAAGAATGGAAAAATAAGCACCACATGTACTCACCATCAGATTGGTTTCACTGATCATCACCTAAGAGCACATTTAGTAATAACATTAATCGGGTGTCGGGCAGATGTGGGGGGGGAGGGGATGGGTGTATACACACATAATGAGTGCGATGCGCACCGTCTAGGGGATGGACACACTTGAAGCTCTGATTTGGGGGCACGGTGGGGGGGGACAGCAAGGGCAATATATGTAACCTAAACTTTTGTAACCCCATAATATGCTGAAAAAAAAAAAAATTACACTGCAAATGTGTGAAGACTTCTTCTCTTTCACAAATTGGTCCTTTTTGCCTCAATTACTCTTCTACTCTTGCCCAGACTCCACCTCCCCATGGTCATTTACTGTACAGCCAAAGTACACAAAGCCATGTATCAGGTTCTGAGCAAGTTGCATGAAACTAAAAAGGTTCTTGCTTTTAAGATGTTTAAAATTAAGATGAAATAAAACATACATACACATACACCCCCCCCCCACCTTTAACTGTTCCTAGCAGGAAGGAAAATGGGGTGGGGGAAGGGAACTTTATAATAGTAAAGGAAATAGCATAATTGCAAACTTTTGTGTGGTTATACCACAAATTCCAAATTTTCATAGACATTCAGTTTTCTGGCCTTGTTAAAAGGATCTTGGGATGATAAATTAAAATGGCAAAAGGTACGGCATAAAGGGGGAAGAATCCCCGTGTGACAATTAACAACATGAGTCCTCTTCATCAAAAGGAGCCAGTGCTCCATCTGTCTCTTCCTGACGTGGCCCTCGTTCCTCATTAACACCAAGGAGGCTCCTGGAGAGCACTCAGATAGCCTGGCAAGCAACAGGCTGCTCAGAAGGACGCAGAGTGACAGTATCTCCCCCGACCCAAGCATGATCTATTACAGCATGTGTGTCCCACGTGCCCCACGGCTCTAAGACGCGCCAGAAGCGTCAGGCTAAAGCAAACAAACATGGCAGAAGTGTCAGGAATACTGAGAGAGTAGGCAAAGATTTTCTCATCACCAGGGAGCCTGTGCTCGTCGTCTGACCTAGAAAGCGAGAGAAATGAGCCCCACCCAGCTCTTCTCCAGTCATCTTCACTGCAGAGTAAAGAAGAGACGAGATGCTGGCAGATCAGCATACTGGAACTGACCCGGAGCAGCAAATGAACAAGGACCAAGAGGCTTTAGAGAAATCGGACATGGGCAAGGGAGAGTTTGCTTTCCGTGTGGCACTCAGGACTGGCAGGGCACAGGGGGCTGGGGGATGCTGTGCTTTGCCAAGACAATGGCGTTCTTTGTCTAGCTGACATCTTTGCCTGCAGTATCATCAGCCAGACAGAGCAAGGAAAGTGATGGTTTTGACCCCACTGAGAATTGTACTACAGAAAGAATGATCTTTTCTTCCATGTAGAGCTACTAAGAAAAACCAAAAAACTAAACTTCAGATACCTGAGTTTTCTTTAAGACGTATAGTTCACCCATGTCTATAAAGCACAGTAGCGTTTGCATATCAGGAGACAATGTCCCAGGGATAAATCTAACATCTTATGGGTCAAAGATAAAACATTTTATTCCTATTCTAACCCAAACTCCAACACAAAGGTTCCTACTACTTTCTATTCCAACATAGACAATCTGTAACATTCACTACTCACATCACACAAGAGGTATGAAAAAATGCACTCATCCCAATGAGCAAGTATTACTACATCAATCTCCACCTCTCAGTTTTTAGAAGGCATATATTTGGTGGCTCTCAACATTGAGTTTGTTGGGCCCTATCTATCCTACCCAATTCAACCCACAAATACCAAGCGCCTACTGTGTGCCTACTCTGTGCTAGATACTGGGATGGAAGTGCAAACAAATCACCATCCTTATCTTCATGGAACTTATGATCTGGAAGGAAGAACCTAGACCAGGTATAATGAGCACTCCAAAGAATGAGCAGCTACAGGGTGCACTGGGAGTGCCTAACGGGGAAAAACTTGGGCCCCTGGGATTCAATTCTCTAAAGAAGTGAAATTTAAGCTGAGACCTAACTATGGGTTAGTCAAAGTCAGGGTGGGGTGTTCCAGGCCAAGGGACTAGCATGTACCAAGGCCCTAAGACCAGAAAAAGCCAGAATGACATATTCATGGAACTGAAGGAAGGGCCTGTTTGGCTGAAGGGCAGGAGCAAGGGGAATGTGGGGTGAAAGGAGACAGACTGGGGTCAGGTGCTAGAAAGTATTATTGCACATGATAAGGATTTTTGACAAATTTCTTTATCAAGTAGATTATCTGGACTTAATCTTTACTTTAGACCAGGTATTTAAAGATGGTTTTAGAATAAACAGAGGCATTTAATTTGTGGATTGGCTTCATAAAGGGAAGGGCTACTTGGTCAGACACAGATCTCCTTAGGGGGCAAGTATTCCATTAGTAACCATTCTCAGATCAGAACGAGCTTGGTAGGGCTGTTTGCTACACACATGTAAGAATCAGCACTATGATATGCAGTTACCAGGCAAGCCTTCTTGTGGATGAGCACATATATATACACACAAAAGAAACCGAGCTGTACTCATCCCCGAACTCTACATTTAGAAAGAAAACAGTGACTATTACCTTTAAAACTGAATATGGAGTACAAAGTCCTTAAAAAGTAATTGCATTAAATGAGGCCTAGACAGGCATTCGAACAGCTGATGTCTTTGTTCCTACCCAGCACTTCCTCACCAGACTCACTAAACTTACAGTACAATTTCATACTGCACACACAGGGACTTCAGTAACTAGGTGGACACTAGGTTAAATCACCCAAGATGGCACAAGCAGAGAAGGTATTTCAATCTTGGGAGACAGTAACAACTATGGTACAGTGAATCCCCAGAGAGGGAAGGTGTGACTTTTCAATCTCGAAGGAGCATGAGATGCGCATGGAAGAGGTCAGTGCAGTGCTGGAGGAGGCAGCTAACCCGACTGTACAGATAGGCTGAGGGGACCAGCCTTGGAAATCATGGGAGAAATAAGTGTTTGAGATAATAGCAAATATTAATAAAATCTGCCCAAGTGCACTTATTTTCCTTGAAGAAAAAGGTGAGCAGAGGCAAGTAGAGTCATTTTGTCATGGAAAGACTTTCTCAGCTCTAATTACTCCCGATAGCTATAATTTACAAGTTTTTGGTAGACAGAAGTCGTCAAGATTCACACATTTTCAGACCAACAGCTGCCACTATTAGTAAGCAAATTGCCAAGTCTTCTGCACGGTGGTGGCCGGCTATCTGTGGCACAGTCAGGTGACAAGCCACAAGCGCAAAGAGGCCAGCCACATCAAGAGGGCCCTGGTGCTCCCACTCCCCATGGGGCTGGCACAGGACAACTGTCAAGAGACGAAAAATTACAACTGCCATTACGGAAATAT
Source organism: Varecia variegata (assembly GCA_028533085.1). Classification (NCBI taxonomy): domain Eukaryota; kingdom Metazoa; phylum Chordata; class Mammalia; order Primates; family Lemuridae; genus Varecia; species Varecia variegata. The sequence goes on from CM052443.1 coordinate 125,895,314, forward strand.
TTCAGCCTTCACAGCGAGCAAGGAATGATACATACCGTGCAAAGAAGGACGCCTCTTTTGGAATGTGAGAATTCCTGAAACACCGCTGTTCTTTCCTACGAAAACAAGGAAAAATAGGACCTTACAACTCTGAGATAAATTCCAGCAAGGTAGGCTTAGATTTCCCTAACTCTCTGCTATAGCTATTTTTAGGCAGAGAGGTTTGCCAGGAAAAAGGAATAAGTGGATTCTTCACATCTTTGATGAAGACCCTGTACTTACAGGACCAGACTTCTGAGACTATGGTAAAGTGGCAGAGTTTTGAGGTCAGCACATTTCAATAAGACAAGACCAAGGTGAGCATACCCCTCAGAAACAGCCAATAAAGCCAAAGGTCACAAGTTGCCATATGCAGGGTTCCAAACTCAGAATTTATTCTAAACATGTTCACCTGCAAGTGCTCTAGAGATGCGGTCCCCAACCCAGGTATTGGTCCCCAGGCTGTTGGGGCCCGGCTGCAGAGCTCCTCCTCCTCCCCCAACCCCTGCCTGTGGAAAAACTGTCTTCCATGAAACCAGTCCCTGGTGTCAAAAAGGTTGGAGACCACTGCTCTAGAGGAATAAAAAATTACCAACCTTCCTCCCTACAGGACAATTTTTTTAAAACTAATTTTTACAAAGATTAAAAATTTAGAAAACTATATATTTTAATTACAGAAAAATTATATTTAAGTTAAAGAAAGAAAACAAAAAATCATCCTACCACTAAAGGCAAACCACCACCACCACCACCAGTAACACCTTGATGTTTCCTGAGTCTCTTTTTCATGCATAACTAAATATGCAGCTTTTTAAAAAAATGGTATCCTACTATAGATGCTATTAACACAGTCTTATGTATGAATAGAATGGGACCATCTTTCATGCCAATAAACATCCAAAGAACCCACCATCTCCCGTGGTGAAATAGTATTCAGCTGAATAGATACACCATCATTTATGTGACCGACACACTATTACTGGCAATTGAGGCTGTCTCCAATTTCTTATTACAATCAATGCTTATTACAATAAACATCTTTGTAGATAAGTCATTGGGTACTTTCTCAATTACTCTCTTGGGTTAAATTCCTAAAAACAGACTTGTTGGACCACAAAGTAAGCATACTTATAAGGCTTTTGGTATTAACTTGTAAGGACACACTCTGAATGTGTTTAAGTCATGGAACTCCAAGCACTTGACACTCGGCCACATCCATCTGTCAGCAACAAACAAAAAGAAATATAACCAAATTACTAAAAAATTAGAAAAACGAAAAAAGTAAAGTCTCTCCTTCCACTCTGGCACAGCTACTATGTGCTGGTCTTTCATGTGCATGTATTTTGTCACGTAGCTGGAAGCACAGGGCACACTTCACTTAGTACACGGGATAAAGACATACTAACAACCAACATTCATCAAGCGCTACCACGCCTAAGCACCTTACACAGCTAAATTTATCTAATCCTCACAACAAGCCTATGAATAGGTACTATTATCATCCCCATTTTCTAGAAGAAAAAACTGAGGCACAAAGAGGTTAAGGAACTTGCCCAAGGGACATGCACACAGTTAGTAAAGGGCTGAACTGATTTTCAAATGCAGGGACTTGTGTTCCAGAGTCAGTGCTATGACCCTCAAAAGGACAGACGCATTTGTCCAGTTTGCTACACAGTCTTTATGAGGATTATTTTTAGTGGTTGCACTGTAGTTGTAATCAGAAAAGTTCTTGGACTTTCATCACAACTATCATGAAACATCTTCAAATGATAACTTCTCTCAGAATTGGTATTAACTGATCAACACTTATGTGCACATACAGTAGTAACCTGTCAGGCAGGTGGGAGGGGGAGGAGGGGATGGGTATATTCACACCTAATGCGTGTGGTGTGTACCATCTGGGGATGGACACACTTGAAGCTCTGACTTGGGTGAGGCAAAAGCAATTATGTAATCTAAATATTTGTAACTCGGTAATATGCTGAAATTAAAAAAAAAAAAAAAACCCAAAACCATAAATGGTATTAAAGAATGAAGTCAGCAAACCTGATTGAATCAGAGATTCTAAAGGTAAAAGCCAAGAGTTTATAAAATTCACAAAGGCCTGACTATTCAAGGACTTTTATACAATCTTGTGAAAAATAACCTGTGTCCTTGAGTGACCTTGAGCATGTTCACTTTTCTGAGCCTCCATTTCCTTAATTATTAAAACAAAAAAAGGAGCTGGACTTGTTTGGGATGTCAGACCTCTAATGTCCCTTTTAGCTCTAAAAATGGTATAATTTTTAAAGCTGGTTCTAGTCAAATCTTGTTCTGATTCCTAGTTTTCTTTCACTCTTTCTAAATTTCTCAGCTGCCTGGTAACCTCTGCTAGGATGAAATGGCTCTTATTTTCAACCTGTTTGTCCTTTCTTTCCCAATTCTGGCAAGTATATCTCACTCCCACACTCCACCCTGACTCTCTAAATGAATGGCCAAGTTAAGAGTAGTGGAATGAGACTTACATAGCTTCGTACCTAAAATAAGGGAAATGTGATACTCTTCTTTCTGAACACAAATCTTACTCTGTGCCAAGAAAGAACTGGAAACCCGAAGCCCCTTTGGTACACAGTACCCTCTCCCAACCAAAAGTGTTCAGAGTGCAGCGCTGTGTCTTGTTGACAATGACAGCAGCCGTGCTCAGCAGTACCATATGGGATCCACAATTTAGCTCCATTAATGCTCTTAATTTGAAGACATCAAGCCCTAATTACACACTGGGTACTAAAAAGGCAAAACCCTTCCCTGGTGCCAGCTACTTAGTGGTACTCTGTTGCCTTAACAGCTGGTTGAGGTAGATTCAGGCCAAGCCGGGGCCTGTGAGCTCTCTCAGGTGGAAGAGACCAGCTCTTGGAGCAAAAGCAAAGGGGAACAATAGACTCCCTTGGCCCACATCAACCCAGCAGTGTGAGCCACTTCTAGTTCCAGAGGGTCGCCCATTTTTGGCTAATTCTTGCCTTGCCCAGTGGAGTCTACAAGGGACACAAGCCAGCGCTGAGCCTAAAGGATGAGTTTCCTGGGACTCAGGTTTGTTCCCGTGTCCACTCAGGGCCACACTGCCGCATAGGGAAAGATCAGTGCTCACCTCCTGCTCCATGTTGCCATGCAGCCGTAGGAATTTTAATCGTGTGGAGGCAGATGGTAACTGCCCTAATGCCGGGGTGCCTGAGCTGCTCAGCAGGGTCTGGAGAAAGAGGTTGTAGTGGAACTCCACCAGCTCACAACTTGAGAAAAAGACAATCATCTTCTGGTCTTTTTCAAACTACGTTGAGAGAAGGGGGCGAGGGAGAAATCATACTTTTTAAAATTAGATGGCATTAAAATGAGTGTTTCTCTAAAATACATAGTCATCAGTCACGCTGGCCCCGATGTGGAAACACAGGTGACAGACAGCTTTAAATTATTAAAAAACAAAAACAGTGATACTCCACTCTACAAAGAATGGAGAAAAGGAAAACGACATAGCTATAATCTCAAACAGGTTTCCCATGTCTGAGAAAAACAAATACAATTTAGAGTGCAGTCATGCATTGGCTCTGTTCGCTTCATTTGCCCAGGGCTTGCCACACACAATACTAGCCAGCTAGGTAAGCAGAAAATGTTGAAGTTTTATCCTCAAGCCTTTCCACTTGCTATTTTCCCCCATCCCAGAGAAAGTTATCAGGGTCCAGTAAATAAACACCAGATCATTAAGGAACATGAGCACAGTCCCTATATTTGCCTCACATCCAGCACGTTTCTGCCACCTGTGAAGTTTCTAATATTGGTCCCAGGAAAGATATTTAAGGTAGATTTTAAGGGGAACATCATGGCGATAACTGACCTCTGATTCTTTTCCACAATGCTAGAACCACTGACTGAAAGGTCTGCATCCATGGACTCAGAGATAAGTTGGAAAACTTTTTCTTTGTGTGTATGTGAACTAACTCATTGTTATGAATGTTTGACACAAACAAAATAGGTCTTTCTTCCCTGGATCAAGACACGTCAGTGTCCAGTCTTACCTTGCATTTCTGAAGGATGAAGGCCGCTAGGGAAACAAGCCTCAGTTTGCTGGGAACCAATGTCACGTGCTGGTCCAAACGCTCTGGTATTGCAAAGCTGTCCAGCTCATCACCAGTTTGTGGATGAGAGACTTCCTGGGCCACTTTGCACTTTGGGTTAAACTGGCCATGGCTTTCGTCCAGGACAGAAATAGTGACTGGACTGTGCAAACTGATATCAGCTAGCCGCGTTACACCTTGGATAAAATGCAGACGACAAAAACACACTGTGAAACTGGTCACAGATGCATATCCCACACAGCACCATCCAGGTTTAAGAAGAAAGTCCTGTGGTTATCACTGTGTCCCAGCACTAATCTGACTGCCCTATGGACAATGTGGTGGGGCACACTCACCAAAGAGAAAGTTACCAGGAGTCTAGTAAATAAACACCACATCGTTAAGGAACATGAGCACAGTCCCTATATTTGCCTCACATCCAGCATGTTTCTGCCACCTATGATGTTCCTAATACTGGTCCCAGGAAAGATATTTAAGGTAGATTTTAAATGGAACATCATGGCTATAACTGACCTCTGATTCTTTTCCACAATGCTAGAACCACTGACTGAAAGGTCTGCATCCATGCACTCTTTCCACAGCCTAACAGCCAATCCATACCAGTGTCTTACAAACTCACATCTACGGAAGACCATACAAAAGGATATTAACAGATGTCTGTCAATAACCCCCACCTCCCAAAAGGGTTCTTTGGTCAAGAAAGTTACAGAAAACCTCCAACTGTAAAGGTTTCACTTGAAAAGGTTTCAGGAAAGCTTTTTTGCTACAAGCCCTCTCAGGACCTTTATTGTGTTAATGTGCACCGTGTGTAACCAAGGGGGAGGTGAGGGTACATTTCTTAACCTTTTTCTACCACAGAATCCCTTTTCCATGAATTATCTGTCAAAATTAATGTTACTTAGAATATACTTTCAGCACTGTGAGGGGGCACACGAATGGCATCTGGTCTGTGCACGTGATAATGTGGTCCACTAAATCAAGTAAACCAGACATGAGAACATGAAAGCTGTATTGTTGTTCAGACAATGACTCGTTATGTGGGGCGATGCTGGTGGAGTGACGCAACTTTTCCAAGCCTTAATGTTCCCAACTATCAAAGAGAGCTAAGAATTTCCACCTTGTGAGGACAGAAATAGAAAACAGAAAGGAGCTGAAAGAATATATTTGTTGGCCGGGTATAGTGGCTCCCGCCCGTAACCTTAGCACTCTGGGAGGCCAAGGTAGAAGGACTGCTTGAGGCCAGGAGTTTGAGACCAGCCTGAGCAAGAGCAAGACCCCGTCTCTACAAAAAATAAAAAAAAAAACATTGGCCAGGTGTAATGGCACTCTCCTATAGTCCTAGCTACTCAGGAGGCTGAGGCAGGAGAATCGCTTGAACCTAGGACTTCAGGGTTGCACTGAGCTGTGATAACGCCCCTGCACTCTAGCCAGGGCAACACAGCAAGACTGTCTCAAAAAAAAAAAAAAAAAAAGGAATATATTTTCCTAAATTTTTAAAGTTCATTATTTTTTTAGAAGAAAAGTAGAATGATTACACTAAAACACGTACTTGGATAAGAGGTCATTATCTTCAGTGCAAGGGCCCTGCTCTCTGTGGGTCGCAACTGCAATAAAAATCTCACGAAGCCACTAGGCCAATAGCAGTAAGCCTTTTCTTTTCCTCTGTACCATAGCACGAGCACCAGCAGTGTTCTCCTTACTTGAGATGATTCTGGATCTGGGACCTGCCCTTTCTTCCTTTCCCCATTCCCCGGGAACATAACAGTCCCGGATGACTGGAAGAGGGAGGCTGGGAATGTGGGACATGTAATTTGAAAAAGCAATTCTCCAGGGACACTTGCCCTGCTCCTCCAAGGTTTAGAATCATGGCTGGCAAACAGCTAGGATTATGCCTACGTCTCTCTTCTTCATTAAGAACACAGAAGGTCCTATCACTTCTTTTCAACTCACCTTCTGTGAGTGTCGCCGACAGCAAGACATTCTGTCGTTCCTGGCATTCGGCATTTATAGCATTGAGTATTATTGTGATATCCTTTTCAAAACCCAAATCCAAGATTCTGTGGTTATAAGAGAAGAAATTTTAATCTACATGAAGAGTAAATGTGGTCCAAGGGGCTACAGAAGTTGCAACAAAGACAGCAGAAACAGCTTTTTTCTTCTACCTTTCATGATTCCTAGATGAGGCTCACCTGTCTGCTTCATCAAAAACCAACCACCGTATCCGACTAAAATGAATGTTCTTTGTGGATTTTATATGATCCACCAGACGTCCAGGAGTTGAGATAAGAATATTTATTCCTTTGCGGAGTCTGTTTAAAATTATATATCATAAAAGAAAGTAAATCAAACAGAGCTGTGTCAATAGAAAATACAGGAAAAAGGCAAAGAAGATATTCATTTCATGTGTAGCATAAATGTGCCATAGCCTAATATCATAACAAAACATGACAAACTTGGTAAAAAAGATATAATTGAGTATTTCCCTCTCCTGTAGAATGCAATTGTTAAGATCTGAAATTACATTTAAAATCATAAAACCTTAACTTTGAAAGGACTCTTAACTATGCTCTTTATCCAATGCTCTTTATCTGATTCATAAATCTTTTCTAGAACATTCCAGACAGATGGTCATATGGCCTGTTCTTGAAGGTCTCTGTGCCAAGGAACCTACTACCTGAGCAAGTTAGCCCACAACAGTGTGCTCTGATTGCTAGAACATTTTTTTCTTACACTAAACCCTTTTTGTAACTTCTACACAATGGGCCTCAGCTTTGCCCTATGGGTGATACAGAATAAATCGAATTTCTTACTCCCCAAACAACCGTAATCCCATTATTCCAAAGTAATAAAAGCCCCCACATTTTAGCTGAATGTATTTTCCAGTTTTCTTTGCAGTTCAGTATGGTCATCTGCCTATGTTCTAGCAACGGGATAAAAAGATAAAGGGAGTATACGAATTGCACAAGCACCTTCAGAGACTATGAGGTAACCTTAAAAATGGACACCTCCCAGAGTGGCACAAAAAGATAAAAGGAGCCCGGGTCCTGACACTGGACTGGTTCCATCAGACTTCATCTTCTGTTTTTTTTGACTTCTCATCAGACTTCTTAAATGTCAAAGAGAAATAAAACTTCTATATTGTTTGTGCCACTGCTGTTATAATTATTATCATTTACAGATGAATAATCCTAACCAGTATTTTTAGGTTCCAAGTTTAATATTTACTCCTTAGTTACAGACTACAAGCATAGTTGGGTGTGACTACTAATTATTAATATTGTAATAATGTTTTATTACAATAAAAACATTTTAAAAAGAATGTAGACAAGTTGAGATTTACTTGTTGCAACAATTTTCAACTGACACCTATTATAAGTTCTAATACAGAATTAGGAATCAATGTATTTGGGTATAAAATGCAAGTTGCAAAGCATTATATAAGTTTATGATCTTATTTTTGTAAAACCAAACAACAAAACCCCAAATATCCAATATACACAAAAGGGAGTCACACCTAGGGGATGTATACTAAACAAGGGGGACTGTGGGGAACCGCAGGGGTGGGAGTTAGGAAGGTGATGAGCACTGTTACTAACCACATCAGAAGGAAACCTGGCTGTAGGTTCATCAGTACTGTAAAAAATAGCACCGTCTAGAGGTGACCGCTCCCCACTGACTCAATCTGTCCCTATGTACTGGGACTAGGAAGCTCAGTCTGAGACAAGGCTCTCTGCAGGTTTAGAAGGACCAAGTCTTACTGAGGAAGGCAAGAAAGACAGATTCAAAAAGGAATTAACAACCAACAAACCTCTTCCTACCTGGCTTTTTCTGATTTTCTCTTCTCTCCTCCCATTAACACTCCAGGCACAATCCAGGTAAATGGCTACAGAAGGACAACAGACCAAAACCAACATGAAGTCCCTTTTACTGAACATACAGAGACTGATTCTAAATTCCTTTTCCTTAAACAAGTTGGGAGGGAGAATTCAGGCTTCTCATTGTATGAGGTGTTATTGGGCAGATATTATTCCTAGACATTGCCCACCCATGGTTACTATCAGCAGTCACTTGAATTATAGCTGTACAAGTAGCTTCTAACACTGTAAGCAAGAAATGTAAGCTTTTTAAATGATTCAAGTAGCTTCTCTATCTTCCCCCATGGAGCCTGAACTGAAAGTACATTTCAGTAAACCTATTGCCTTTCCCAGTTAAGATAAAATCAAAGCAATGCCTTTCCCTACTTCCCACCCATACTAAAAGAAAGGACAGATCAATTCATGACCTAATTTGGTGGGTTGGCAGGCTTTGGCTCTAAAGCCTTCTCTCTTCTTTCTTAAACAAATCCTACTTGCAGCTTTTTAAGTTGCTTTCCACTGGATCACTGTTAAGGTTGTACCTGTAAATTTCTGTATGTAGCTTGCTAGTAACTATTAATATGATGAACAAATTATAGGACTTTAAGCATCAGGAAACACTGATAATCCAGCCAAGCTAGAAATAGTTGATAGTTTGGTTTAGGTCAGTAAAAATCTATAAACTACCTAGATAAAGCAGAGACATCCAGGCAAGAGGGAAATAAAAGTAATTCTTCTCTGTCTGAAAATAAAGAAAAGACTACAGTATATTAAATCTTTCCTCAAAAAGTCAGAAAAAAAGGTAAAACTGAACTCATGGTTTTCCTTACCTTAAGCAGTTTCTGGACCGTGTCAAAGCTTTGTAGAGCCAGCTGTAAATATTAAAAAGTTATAGATAATGAGCAGGATCCCTTCTTCCTTTTTTAAAAAAAGATAATGTAAAGTGATTAAGATTCAAACTTGGACCTCACGTTAAGAGTTAAGAAGAAAAAAAATCCTATACACAGAATCTACTCTGAAAATATACCTTGTTAGATTGGTTCTGCAACCTGTCAGTTTGGAGAATGAAGGTAAAGATATCACATCTATTTTTCTCGGACATATGCAAAAGTAGTGTTTTGTGCTCCCTCTGCTGGCTCAAATTCCCAGAGTGCCACACAGAGAGGTTCAAATCTATGGTGCACAAAGATGTAAGAGAATGAAACAAAGTCAACCAGAATTTGGCCCTCCTTAGAAAGAGAAAGATTATGTCTGAAGGGTAAAGTAGAATAGTAATGCAGGTTAGCTTTTGGGAACTTCACTTTAAAGGTGATATGACTGTATCCTACAACTATGCGAGGGTATCTAGAGACTGGGAGATGGTCATTCCCTAAGTTTATAAAAACAAAACAAAACAAGACCAACCCAAACCAAACCAAACCAATAAGTCCAGTGGAAAACAGGGAAAATGAAAATTAATGTAGGTTATAACCATTAACAACCTTCAAAAAAGCCTCTTACAGAATCCCATTATCCAAGGATATATATACACAGTTTCTACATGTTTAGTATTCATGAAGCATCCTAGGGAAGTAGCAAGTTTGCTGCTGTAAAAATTTAAACAGCTTATGCCTGATACTTCACTGGACTGAGCTGAGATAGGGCACTGTATAAAAGGGTGACTTGAAACCTCCATCTCCATGATCAATATTCTGCAAGGAAGTGATTAGCATTTGATATAGAAAACAGACCTTCTAATCTGAAATTGCCTCTGTAGGCAAATAAAATAGACCAGACAGAAGAGATGTCCACCAAGAAAGAAAAAAATATTGAGAAGCTTAACTTTCAGAAACAAGTAAAATTTTTTTGTAGCAGTAGCTTATTAAAAAAATAAAGGTTCATTTTCAGAGCCAACTGCTATTGTTTATAAGTATTTTAAAAAAAATAACTACAAAAATGAAATTCTTTTAATTCTTTTTAAAGAAACATAAATTTAAGAATGTCATTAGGTTTTAGACAACAGGAAAATGCTTTTCTCTATTTAACTTATGATCTTCAAAGAGTATTTGAATTTTTCTCCTTGACAGTAACCAGAAAAATGGGCAAATAAAAGAGCATGCAGTGGTTCATGCAGTAGAGAGAAAGATGGTAAAACAACTTTTAAATTCAACTGTATTGTACATCCTTAAAACTCACCCAAAAGTGAGCCCACTCACCTCTCTCGTTGGCACTAGTACCAGAGCATAGGGGCCATCACTGCGCTGTTGACACAGAGAAAATACATCCCATGAGTGGAACCAACCAGGGTCAGACTCCAAATGTGCAGGCCCTAAGGGTGGCCAGTTAAAACATCACAGGCACTCTCAGTGAAGAAAGGGCAAAACAAGGATGCCCACTAACCCTGTTATTCTGGAACAGTGTTCTAGAGGTCTTGGCCCAAGCAATCAGGCAAAACAAAGAAATATGATGTATAAAATTGGAAAGTAGGAGTCAAAATTAGCATTATTAGCAGATGATGTTACTTTATCCTAGGAAAAAAACTTCAAGAGAATTAATGAAAAACCTATTACAAATAAGGTAATTTAGTCAAGTAGCTGAATGGAAAATTAATGTATAAAAATCAATAGCCTTCCAATATAAAAAGTGAGAAAATACAATGGAAGGGAAAAAAAATGACACTTATAGTAGCAACAAAAAAGATAAAAAGAATAAGCTTAACAAAAAATGCATAAAATCTATATAAAAAAAATTTTAGATAACTCTGAAGGACATAAAATAAAAATTGAATAAGTAGAAAGATATATTCTATTCCTGGATAAGACTCAATATTATAAATAAGCTAAATCTCCTTAAATCAACCCATAAGTATAATATAATTCTAACAAGAATGCCACAAATACATATATATGCGTACATATAAAACAATACATATAACCAGACAAGCTGATTTCAAAGTTCATATGGACAAATAAATGTACAAAAATAACCAAGGCATTTATGAAAAACATATCAGACGTTAAAAGATTTTGAAGCTACAGCAATTAAAAAAAAAATGATGCGGACACATAAATAGAGATTACAATAGCACAAAGAGTCTAGAATAGAATCAGATATATACAGAAATTTAGGAAATAATATAAGGGCCATTTTACGTTAGTAAGGAAAAGATGGTTTATTCAAAAGTCTTTTGAGAAAAAATGAAGTTAGAAAAATAAAACTGGAATTAAGTTGGCCTTTTTACGGATGACACAAAACTCAGAAACCCTAGAAGAAAACACTAATAAATTGTATTACATAAAAATCAAAAATTCCAGAATGAGAAAATAATACCTTAACAAAATCAAGAGTCAAATGAAAATCTGGGAAAAATTATGCCTCACCTAAGATATGAAGGGCTAATTTCCTTAGCTTATAAAGAAGTCCTATAATTCAATTAAAAAAAAACTGCCACAGGATTAGAGTTAAAAAAAAAAAAAAGATCAACAACTCAAATAGACAAATGGAGAAAGGACATAACAGCTAAATTACAGAGATAAGAATTCAAAATATGGCTGTTACACATATGAAAAGATGTTCAACTTTTCTCCTAAGAAAAATTAAAATGGAAACTACAGTACAACATTTTTCCTATCAAATGAGCAAATTAAACAGCTGATAATGTTGATGAGGGCATGGGCGAACAGGAATTCTCACACTGTTGGTAAGAACACACAT
>CM052443.1:125907081-125997750 GCA_028533085.1 Varecia variegata
TATATGGACAGCTAAAAACATATATAGAAAAAATTAGCCGGGCATGGTGGTGCATGCCTGTAGTCCCAGCTACTCGGGAGGCTGAGGCAGAAGGATCGCCTGAGCCCAGGAGTTTGAGGTTGCTGTGAGCTAGGCTGACGCCACGGCACTCACTCTAGCCCGGGCAACAGAGTGAGACTCTGTCTCAAAAAAAAAAAAAGAACACACATTATCTACCAAAATAAAAATGCAAATTCCACTTACGAGAATTTCTCAGGCAGATACATAGGTGTACATAAAGAAGTTGTAGAATATTTTATAAGCTGTAGAGTATTTATAACAACCTTGTTTATAGCAAAATACTGAATATAATAAAAATTACACTAACCAATAAGGGAATGATTCCATAAATTATGCTACATACGATGGAATACTAGGCAGCCATTAAAAAGAACAAGACAGCACAATATGGTGCTGATAAGAAACCACCCCCAAAACATATAATAGGAACAAAGCAAGGCACAGAATATCATGCATAACAAGCAACCATTTGTGTATCAAACCAAGAAAAACAGAAAAACAAAGACTTCACATAAAAGGAGGAAGAGGAATTATGCATGCTCATACTTGTTTGATATGCAAAGAATTTCCCTGGGAGGATATATTAATACAAGAAACTGTTAACAACAACCACTGCATCTTGAGAAGCAAACCACCACGCAACCAGGGGAAAGTAGAAGGACTTACTTTTCACTATATACATCTTTGGTACTCTTTGAATTTTTTAAACATATACAGTACATTATATCTAAAAAATATTAATGAAAAAACAGAAGACACTAAAGTAATCTGATAAAGGCCCCCAAGCCAATGGTGCCTTGCACATCAAAAGTGCTCAAAGACATTGAATGAATGAATTAAAACAACAAGCTAAGTGCAGATTTGGTAGCAAATTCAATTACAAGTATGGTTTTCATGTTTTGCATAGTAAACATTTACCCACAAGGAGAAAAGGATTTGGTATTCAAACCAGAGTCATCTGTACTCAACAACTTTGTGAGACTAGGCTGAACCCAAGCTAGGAACGGTAAATATGTTAGTACAACAGTATCAATGTGGCACTGTGTGACGTTAGGAGATTCTGACATTTTAAAAGGTTTTACTACATAGAGAAGAAGAAAGAAAAATCAATTCCTCACAGAGCACAAGTTAAGTGAGGAAGGATGGATGTGACATTAAAAAAAATCAGAGCAAAACAACGATGAGTGTGAACACAGAAAAAGCAGCCCATTCTCACGCCATCACCAAAGTAATTTGTGAGAATTAAGAATCTGTTGGGTGCCTTGAATTTGCTGCTCCCTCCGGATAAGTTTTTCACAGGTCAAATCATTTTACAATGAACTCCAAGGGAGTACACTGAATATTACTTGAAATAAATGAATTAAATTGGGGCTTGGAAAACTGTGTTCTTTTTTTTTTTTTTTTTCTTATTTCTTCACCCTACATGAACTTTGACTAGAAAACTGTGTTTCTACAGAATATTTTAGACTTTAATAGAATGACCTGTTAGTGATACTAAAAAATATTTGAGCAAAAAACCCTACATGGCTTGTTAATGGTTCTGAATATAAGCAAATCAAATCATTTCCCTTTAATGCAGCCACATCACCACATTGACGATGACAGCTAAAACGTAATGAGCACATACTATGAGACACTGAGGCACAGAAGATAAAGTTATGTGCCTAGTACACCCAGACCCAGGATCTGAGCACAGCTACCCACCCCACACACTGTTATGTATGTCATGTAATCTCTCTCATTCTCAGTTCACAGATCTACGAAGTGAGAGAGATGGGCTAGAACAATACGAGCCATTCCAGCCCAAATATCCCCAAACTCTCCAAGCTGGTATAAAGAAAAAGCCCTCTACAGGTAAGAAGTTCTGCTGGAGTATATAAGTGGATGATACTTTACAACATGATTGTAATAACTTACACTTACTCTCCTCTATGTACCATGGACAAATTATCTCACTGTAAAGCACTTAATGGGGAACAAAATCAGTTACCTTTAGGAAATAAAATTCTCACCATCTCAGAGAAAATCAATGTTAATAGTTTGCTAAGGACTCTTCTAACCTTTTCATGCATGTATACACACAATTATTATTTGTGAAACTGCAGTCATACTACACATACTGTTTTGTAACCTGTCCTTTGTCAATTTAGAGCACTTACTCAAGTTCACACATAGTAATTGGAAAAAATATTACTTTTAATGGCTATATCATGTTCTATCATTTGGAGGATTTCACTGGGTTTCTTTTTTAATTGATCCCCCAATTTTTTAACCTAATCATTTATCAAAGCCATAATATAATTATCAAAACTGGGAAATTAACAGATTCGATACTATTAATTAAGCTACAGACCTTATTCAAATTTCATCAATTGACCTGGTAATGTCCTATTTCCAGGCTAGTATCCAATCCAGGACTGCATGTTATATTTTGTTGTCACATCTCCTTTAATCTGGGGTAGTATTTGTTAGTATTCGTTAGTTAGTATTTGTCTTTTATGATCTTAACCCTTTTGAAGAATACTGGCCAGTTATTTTGTAGAATGTCCCTCAGTTTGGATTTATCTGGTGTTTCCTTAAGATTAAATTCAGGTTATGCATTGTTGGCAAGAAAACCACAGAAGTGATGTGTCCTTCTCGGTGCACCATATCATGAGGCACATGAGGACAACATATCTCATTGCTGGTGATACATTGTTCCCCTGGTTAAGGTGGTGATAGCTGGGCTTCCCCACTGTCAGGTTACTGCTTTTCCCTTTGCAATTAAGAAGTATCTCGTGTGGCGATACTTTGAGACTATTTCTCATCATACTTTCATCCATTTATTTTATTAACAGCATCCACAATAATTCATGCCTAAATCAACATTACCCTGGCATTTGCCAAAAGGTGATTTTCTATTTCTATCACTTCTACATTTATGTATTGGAATTCTACCATAAGGAAGGGCTTTTCCTTCTCCCCCATTTATTTATTTATTCAATAATTTATTTTTATCAGTTTGGATTCATGGACATTTGTTTTAGTCTATGGACTATAATGCATTAATACCATTATTTAGTCTCTCAAATATCAGTTAGGCTTGATACACTACTAATTCTGCATATCCAAACCAAGAAGAACGCAATCAACCAGCTCTTCTCATCTGTTTTGTGCACTCACTTTAATTCCTTACTTCTGGCCTCACCACTTCCTCTCAAATGAAAATAACAAAGGCTGTGTTTGTGGGATTCTGGACTGGGTTTGAGATCAACTGGCCTCCTAGGGAACCCTTTGGCCCAGGCACTAACAAAACATGTTTCACAACTAAAGACAAATTCTTAAAAACAAGGCAGTCCAATTGTCAAGCTCACTAATTGGGTGCTTATTTTCACATCTATTAATGACAAACCACTGTTTTAAATATAAAGTTCAGCCTTCCTAGTAAAAAGTAAATAATACGTTGGAACTTAGAACAGAAGGTTTAAATTTAACTCTTTACAAGACTTACAACAGACTCGAGAGCGTAAATGGACAGCTGCAAAATCAAATAATTTTGAGGTATTTACTGAGTGATAATTTTGTAGGAGGTCTCATGCTAGGTGCTGCAAGACACAGAGACACAGTCCCCATATAGCACAGGAGCCAGTAATTAAACTTCACCATAAAATCACGGCGCAGAGTTAGGAGTTCGGTCTCTGTAGCCAAACAGAACTAAGGTCACTGAATGTTTATTTAACTTTCCTAAGCCTGTATTTCTCTTTGTTAAGGCTGGGGTAACAATAACATCTACAACTTGGTGGGGCAGAGGGCAGTTAAAGATGGATGAAGGTAACACATGCAAAGCATTGGGCACGATGTCTAACACATGGGGAGCATTTTACAAATGCTCCCTATCATACCTACTATGACAACTATGAAGTGTATTTATTCTATTTCACTCCAGGCACAGTATTTAGATGCAAGATGTTTATGTAATAATTGAATTAAAAGGAGATGAGAAAATAATGCTAAGTGAAAACAGCCTGCGTCAGCCCTGATATTACTACCACGGCTCAGTCTGATGGTTCCTTATGTACTATGAGCAGTAACAGAAAAACACATTTTACACTCACCTGTATTTTTGACTGCATTGCCTGAAGGGACTGGACCACAGGGATGCAATAGGCGAGAGTTTTACCTTTTAAAAAAGTGCAAAAGTAGTTAAAATCACAGACCCTGCAGATGTAAGAAAAGCAAAGGACATAAAGGAAACAGGCTCTTATTTTGGGTAGTACCAAATTCTGGGGAGAGGTAAACTGCCCATCATACATTCAAGAGTGGTAATAAGGGACTTCTGCCTGCCACAATTACTGATTTTAATTTGTAAATTCAGTACTTCTAAAAAATCTGAAGCTTCAGCTCCTTTATCCATCTACTAAGAGAGAGATTAATGTTTCCCAAATTGTACAAAAGCTCAACTTGATGGTTGTCTGTAGGGGCTAAAAATTCCTCCTCTGAAGTCCTCCCTACCCTTGCAGATGCGCTTCAGTGGTTGATTAAATGTACTCTGTAGGGCTGATATGATTAGGAGCCAGTCTGAACGCCAGACCAAGAAACCAAAGGATGGCAAAACCTTTGAGTCTCCAGCTACCTGAATGGTGGCCAAGCTGGTGGGAGTGGGGAACAGCTGACCTGCCACCAGGGGCACATGAGGGTCAGAAGAACAAGTCCAGACTGGCCTGGAACACGGCAAAAACAGTGTTCCATCCTCAAGCACAATGACTGCCACGCAATCAGCATGTGCTCAGGCCAGAATTCACTGTGTTTAATACCAGGAAAAAAATATTCATCCTCCAATAGAGTGAGAATGGGCAGCTCTGGCCACAGATAGTGGGGCTTGGCAAAGCACTGAAATAGGCTCTGAGGAAATGACAGCAGAACTTGATGACCTCCCAATCACTCCTGATCATGGTGCCATCAACTGCCCCCTTTCTTTCATTATGTGAACAAAGTCAGGACTCTAATCAAAAGCAAGCATGGCCTCCTTCCCCCAAACAAAACAAAACAGCCACCACCACCAATATAGGCACCTTACTACAAAACCTACCGCATGACGCTGGGTCTGGGTACCACAGGAAGGGCAGAGATGAAATGGCGACTGACCTGAGCCCGTCTGGGATCTCACAAGAGCATCTCTGCCTTCCAGCAATGCAGGAATAGTTTGCTTCTGAACACTAGGGCCACCCAAAAGAAAGAACACATCGTATCTATATTACCCAGTTATCTTTACAGGCAGACACAATGGCTACCTAAAATGCAATTGCCCCATACTTTTATTTGTCTATCAACTGCCACCTTCGAAGTTACCTAAACATTCAAGTGAAGGTGCCAGAAACTTTTGATGATTAAAAGGATAAAACCTTAGTTAAATTTCTGGAACTTAGCTGAAAATGATGAGGCAAGTCAGAGACTGGCCATTCTATTAAACTAATTTTTTGAAACATTGGAAAGGCATGACAGCAAATTAGAGTTGCCACAAAGGCATATCATATACCCTCTTGCCTTTTGTAACAGGAATATGGAACACAATGAAACATAAAAGAAAGATTTCCATGCAGATTAGCAAAAGGAAGTTTGCAAACGACCCAGATAGACAGCAGCAGCTGTCCGTTCTCCGGAGAATAGGTTATGGACACACTGAGATATATGTCTACATGTGTATTTAAAGTCAACAAAAAAAGGATACAGAAATCATCTAAATTTGGTTCTTCAAACAAACAAACAAAAAAAACTGGTGGGGGGTTCCTTAACTTATTCTTCAATATTCTTATTAATTTTTACTGATAAGTAAAAAGTGATCATTATTAAAACACATAGAAACATACAACCTCAAAACAAGGAAGTTCACCTCCCCCCACACCTTTTACTTCTTTATTTTTATTTTCCAGGAGTAATCATTATAACAAACATTTAAAATATTTTTTCAGTATCCCATGATATCCAACCAAACATTTACTCCTGTCTTTCTGGTTGACCCTAATTCTTACCACTAAACAATGACATGATCACGTTCTATATTTTGGTTGAATTATTTTCAGGGAAGCAGACACCAGTGGATTTCATGCAGAACACTTTCTGGACCAGACATCTTGTGACTTTTAGAGCTGAGGGCAGAAATACATGGAAACCTAGTCGCTCCATTTAACAGGTGGAGAAACTGAGTGGCTAAGTGACATGACAAGCCCTCTATGGTCAATGAGCTAGCATTCTTTTCTAATGCCATGACACAAATTTGCTCTGCCCTCCACAGACAATTCAGATTTCATCTGGTTATACCCACTTAAGCCCTAAGAAAATCAAGATTAGCTTGGAACTCTTACCGGGTCATACTAGACATTTTTAAGACCGTATTTATTGTGGATATCTAAAAGAGAAGACAAAAAATAAATATTTTTTCTTTAACAATTTTTTCATACAAATATATTTGATGGAAATGACACAGAAAAGGAGAAAATATTGGGATGACACTGATAACCAAGATCAAAGTAAGTTCCTCCACCTGGTGGTTCTTTGCTGGGGGTGATTCTGCATTCCTCCCAACCCACTGGGACATGCGGCAATGTCTGGAGAAATTTTTGGTTGTTACAACTGGGGGAGAGGATGCTAATGGCACCTAGTGGGTAGAGCCCTGGGATGCCTATGATGCACAGGACAGTTCCCAAAA
Source organism: Varecia variegata (assembly GCA_028533085.1). Lineage (NCBI taxonomy): Eukaryota > Metazoa > Chordata > Mammalia > Primates > Lemuridae > Varecia > Varecia variegata. Next base: position 125,913,827 of record CM052443.1, read on the forward strand.
CAGAGTTATCCAGCCCAAAATGTCTATAGTATCAAGGTTGAGAAACTCTGCTTTAACCTGTATCCTGAAGAAGGGGTAGGTTAGCTATGACCATATGAGCAAAGGAAATCAAGACTGCCTAAAAGTTTTTTCCTCCTTATAATCCTGAAAAACTCATTCACAGTTAAAAAAAAAAAAAAAGCACCCATTTGTTTGTAGAAAATGCATTTTAAAATAGGCTCGTCTTCCTTGAAATCTCTAAAACTGTAGACATCCCTAACAGCAAGATGCCAACACAATTCCCTCTCCTATGGTCACTGTGACATCTGCTACTGTGAATGGCTTCAATACCACATGTACCTAGTAATTAGGAAGCTGTTAAGTCCAATAAACGAAGTCCCAGTCCTAAATTGCATTAGGTGAGGAAAGTCTTCAGTTCTTAAAAAAAAAAAAAAAAGGAGGGGAGGACAAGTGGGGGTCAGGAAACAGTGAACAGTAACCTAAGCACACTTGAATTGTCCTAGAAGAGTTAGCATAGCAATCTGAGTTCATGCAGATAACTTGGAGCAGAAATAAACATTCTTTAATTTCTCTTCCTAGAACTGTCACTTCATAGACATTCCGAATGAACAAACACACCAAAAACACTGACCCATAAAACACTAAGAGATACTTACTAAATGTGGGTGAAGGCCCAATTCATGAAAAGCAGCTGAAGTAAACACTTTTTCTTGCACCTGTTTTACTACAGGTCTGCAAATGATGAACAAAAACCCAGGCATCAGTTCCCATATTAACAAAGAAAAATGCAAAACACAATTCCTTTTATTCCTGAAGTGCATCTGCACCTGGACGTACCTGTGGAGTTCTGGAATTTCAGGGTTGTTTTTAAACAACGATGAAGTCTTAACGCACCGTTTCTCCTCTTGGTTTCTATCATTTGTGCTAACTGAATACTTCTTTGGAGAAAACGTTTTTTGTGTATTCCCCTTAAAAGTCCTTTGAGTTTCTTTAACACTAGTTTTCTTGGCTGGGAGAAATGATGTTTCATTCCTTCGTTTTGCTGGGGGAGCCTCACTGGACGCTCCGTACTTTCTTTTGGTAGCCTTTGCTTGCTGCGTTGTTCCCAAAAGGAAAGATCAACAAGAGATGCATTAGTCCATGAAGACAGACCTCAGAGTGAAGCCTGACTGCCCACAGAATTGCATCTCTCCCCGCAGAGATCATTATGTCCCATATGTCAAGCAACAGTTTAGGGTTTGCAATCAGAATCTTTGACTCAGCTTTTTCCAAAAGAAAAAAAAAAAAAAAAGACAAAATCTAACCTCATTCATCCACTAGACATCACCATTCATCTTAACTATTAAATCAACCAGGACGAGGGTGAGGATAAAGAAGAGAGAAATATTTTTCAAGATGAATGTTAACCAACAGAGTCTGTTATAAGGGAAGCAAGAACCCATCTTGTGAAGTGTGCGTACTAAGTCAATCCATATGCCTAGAAATCCATTTATCCAAGGAGAAAAGGGTAGGGGGAAAATGAAATCTTTTCTCTCCACCAGCAAAGCACATTGGAGACTAGGCAGGGGAGAGGGATGAGTGGGATGCCACGTCCTAGCTCATGCCCAGGAAGCAGAAGCCTTCATTACCTTTCTACCCTAGTGCTTGGATCTGTCATCCTCTCCCCTCAAGCTGCTCCTCCAGATTCAGGCGGTCTGGAGACAATTCCTACGCGCCGTTCCCATTCCAAATGAGAAATGCTGCTCCATCCATCACTTCTATTATAATTACTTCCAACCCTCTTTGCCTTTCGAATTCTCATTTGATCACCGATTATAGGGTACACACCACTAGCTATCCCCTGACTGCTGCTTCTTATTTCCATAACATGAACGTGGTTAAATGCATGATGTCCAAACTTCCCCTAGGAGAAGAAACATCCAATGCCTCTATTTTCTTTGGCCTTCTTTTCTGCTTTACAAACGAATATAAGAGCATCCCTTAAGTAGCCAGTGCTTGTTATTCTGGAGTTTTAGTTTCTCTTAGAATATGTTATTTTCTTCTTTGCTTGAAATAATGACTTGGGTTTACACATTGGCTTTCTTTACCATGCGTGTCAGCTGCAGACTAACCTACTAATAACAACAGTTCGTTGTTCCTGGCAACCAAAGGATTCCTTTATATAAGTAATTCAATAAATATAACTTTAAATATTTAATATTAATAAAACACCAACCTCATTTTACAAATTTATTTTTACAAAGCCCCAAGTTTATGAATTTTCAGATTAAAGAAAGAGATGAAGTTTCACATCTGTTGACTCATTTGCAAGACAGTAAGAAATTTGCAAATGTCACCTGGTTCACAGACCCACAGACTCTTGGACCACAAAAACTCCTAAGGCCACTCCCACCACGCCTGGAATTTGTTATACACTCCTTAGCAGGTGGCCTTGCAGCCTCTGCCTGCACTCCTCCTGCATCCCATGAGGCAGCCCATTCTGTTCATGACCAATTCTAGGGATTAGGAAGCTGTTTATGACATTGAGGCATAAATCTGCCTCCCTGAACGTCTAAGCTATTCGTCTGAAGTACGCTTTCTGCAGCAATACAGAACAAGCTTACTTCCTCTTGTGCATAACATTCCTTCATATACCATATAACTCCCTTTTCTTTCTTCTTTGGACTGTATTCCAAACAGAATACAGACTTTAGATCCCTTACCATCCCTTTACTCCTATATCAACATCTCTCTAAAAGGAAGTACTCAGAGTTAAGCATAATATTAGATAGGTTTTCCATTGCTCTTAGGCTAAAATTAAAAATCTGTAAAATGGACATGCTTGAAGCTCTGACTTGGGGGGGTGAGGGGCATGGGGAATATACATAACCTAAACTTTTGCACCCCCATAATAAGCTGAAATTAAAAAAAAGAAATTAAAAAAAAATAAAATAAAAAAATAAAAAACTTAAAAATCTGTAAAATAATCTACAAAGCCCTCAGAATCTGACCTCTACCCATCTCACCAATCTCCAGCTTTACCCTCTGCCACCCTGGTCTTCCTTAAATTCCTAGAATGTACCATGCTCCTTCTCTCATCTGGGTCTTTGCACATGCTACTCCCATACCTAGGACTCCAACCCTCCCATTGGCTGGCTAACTTATACTCCATCCTCACGAGAGCCCTTCCTGACCTCTCTCTACCCAGTCAAGCCAAGGTTCCCCATTTTGGGCTCTCCTGGCACCCTTAAGTATAAAACCATAAATCCAAACCTGTATCAGTACTGTAGAGGAGGCATGTGCAAAGGGCTGCTACAGGAGTATAAAAAGATGTTAGGTCAGTAAATATGAAATGTCCAATTTCGAATCCAAAGTGTAGTTTATTATATCTCAAACAAGAAGCAGTACCATTAATCAAAGTATGTGCCTAAACTATGACACAGCTTTGCCATCTTATTGGTAGCTTAATTTTTCCCAGCAGCTAAGAAGCCTGGAGAATGGCAATGAAATCAGGAAAGGCATTTTCCACAGCTTGTTGAGAAATGAATATTTTTCCTTCCAAGAATTGGTTCAAAGCCTGGAGGAAGTGGTAGTCAGTTGGTGAAAGGTCTGGTGAATATGGTGGATGATAGAGTGTTTCCAAGTCCAGCCTCTGTAGTTTGAGCTGCATTGTTTGTGCGACATGTGGTTGAGTGTTGTCTTGCAAGAGGATAGGCCTGTCTCTATTGACCAATCTCGGCTGCTTAATTGCAAGCATTCTCATCATTTTGTCCAACTGGGTGCAGTAGACATCCGCTGTAATTGACTAGCACGTTTCATGAATCTGTAGTAGATAATACCAGTGCTGGACCACCACATACACACCATTAACTTTTTTTGATGAATATTTGGTTTTGGACTGTGCTTCAGCATTTCATCTTTGTGCCAAACACTTGGTATTGTTAAAAAGAATCCATCTTTCATCACATGTAATAACACGGTGTAGAAATGGTTTGCCTTTTTGTCATGACAGCAAAGAAAGGCAAGCTTCAAGATGATTTCTCTTCTGATGCTCGTTTAATTCATGTGGTACCCATCTATCCAGCTTCTTTACCTTGCCAATTTGTTTCAAATGGCCCAATATTGTTGGAATAGTAATGTCAAACCTTGGTGCTAATTCACGCATAGGTTGAGATGGATTTGCTTCCACTACAGCTTTCAGCTCATCATTACCCACCCACCTTGGTCTCAGGTCACCCACGTGGCTCATTTTCAAGATTAAAATCACCAGAATGAAACTTCTCAAACCATCGATGTGCTGTGCGTTCATTAGCCACATCCCTCCTAAACACTTCGTTAATATTTCGAGCTGTCTGTGCTGCATTGGTTCCACGACGGAACTCATATTCGAAAACAACACGAATTTTTGACTTATCCATGGTTTCACAAAGATTGCTCTAAAAAAAGTGAAAGATAATCACAAGCCGAACCGTGCTTTTGAAAGACTGAGGATGTACCTTCACAATAAAAACAAAGCAAGAAATGTCAAAGTGAAATGTCAGAGATACCAACTGTTAACCTAGTACTTAAGGAAATGGGACATTCCATACTTAATAACCTGGTATGTAGACTACCGTGGCCTATGGCAAGGGAAGGCAGGCAAGGATGCAAAGCTTCATGAGGGCCATTTAAGCAGAGGGAAATAGGACATATTCAGATCCATTAAAAATTAGCTGTGCAACATTAAGCAAGTCACTTCCCTCCGAGTCTCTATTCCCTCACCTATAAAATGAGAGGATTATGGCAGATGATCTCTAGGGCCCATCCCACTCTAAAAGTCTAAGATGCCATGCCTTTGATATTAATAAACATTTGAGTAGTTACAATACGCCAGGCAGAATGCTAAGTACTTACATGAATTATCTCATTTATCAATACAGGTAGTGGTATCATCCCATTTTAAGATGAGAACACTGAGGCAGAGATGTGAGGTAATCTGTCCCAGGATCACTGAGGGAACCAGGCTTTGCCTAGGCATCACAAGTCTACATTTCAGGGTCCTGATGGTAAAGTACGCCATTTATTAATTGTATCCTGTTTGGTTAGGAAACAGTATGTGTAGTTTGATTCCTATTTTGAGTTGTTTTCTAGGAGAATATACACCACAATGTTAACAAGAGTATCTCTAAGTATGGGAATTGTACGTGGGGTTCTTTTATCTTCTTTCCAAATTTTCTATATATTAGCTAGCCATCCCAAGTCAGGCTACTGGCAAATGTGGTCAGCATATCCATCATTCTCATTCATGACATCAACAAAAATGTAGACAAGGCCACTCCAGACACCTGTCATCTCCTCATTAATCCCATTTTGATACAGTGGTTCAAGCAATCACAAAAACAGATACCCTACATTTATTGATTCAATTCATTCAGTAAAGTTTTATTAAATGCTGCCTATGTGTTAGTTACTGGGTTCTAAACATGACACAAGCACCTCACTGACCAACCTACCTGATGTAGCAATCTATTACCCAAGATGAAGCCAATACTATTTTATTTTTTATTATTGGCAATTATTAAGTGACTTTATGGGCCAGATAATGTATAGTGAGTCTTTATGTACATATCTCTTTGAATCCTCACAATAACTCCTCTATGAAATAGAAATGATTGTTCCCATTTTATGAATAAGAAAAGTGAAGATCAGCGAGGTTAAGTAACTTCCCCACTGTCACAGAACTAGTGTGTTGTAAGGCTGGCATCTAATTCCATGTCTATCCTACTTCAAATGCCATGCTCTCAACGGCTCTTCTATACTTCTCCCCCGTCCTCCCACGTAGATGCTGTTAAATCATTGGCTAGCTGAAGACTCTTTACTTCCAAACATCTAAGTCCTAAAGCTTGATTTTCCCTGAAAAAAAATCACCAAAGATAATCTAGACAGTGGATGTTAACTGGTGTGAGTGTACACGTGAACTCAAGGAATTTCAGCTTCAACGTATTGGTTAAACTGAACTTACTTTGGCAATTGATTTTTCTATGGAATTATGTGTTGCTTTTTCAGGAAAGAAAAAAAAAAGACCCCCCCCCCCCCAACTTCCTTGGCACTAGATTGTATCCTTCCTGGTCTTTGCGGTAATCTAGCGTTTACAACAGCCTTTCTGCCCTGCGATCTTCCTCTTTTCTTGTAGACAAATCAATCATCCCAGAAACCAGTTTTCAGTTCTTGCTTAAGTTAATCTGAAAGCACCTTTCTCCTCTCTAGTAAAGGGATTACACCGGTGAATCAAATTCTCTTTTCCCCCTCCATTGCACGTGGATGAAAATTTATCCCATTTTTGAAAGCTCTTCAAAGAAACTTCTGGTCTTCAGCCCTCATCACTGAGAGAAACGACCCTTTTTTGGAGTTGAAGTAAATGGCTTACAGAAGTGAAGTCTTGGCCTGGGACTCTCGCCGGAGCATCAGTTCCTACAATCTGCGGGAAACTGCCTCCAATCCTTTACACTGCCTTCCCCTTTCCCCCCAGCAGCGCTGGTCGCAGGAGCCAGCTCCCCTCCCAGGAGTATGCCCGCGGGTGGTGTTTCAGTCAGAGACAAGCGTTTCTGCGCAACTCCTGCAGAAGTTGCCAGGTGTCTACCTTTGCTCCCTTAACTCCGTAAATGATTCGCAACCCAACCCCGAGGCACGGCGGCAGCACGCGGCGGCGCGCCGAGAGCCCGACTGCGGGTGGGACGGAGCTGAAGCCGGGTCACAACTCACCTGCCCCGCCTGGGCCCGCGGTCGTCTGGAGAACGTCCTGGGGGCGGCGGCCGCGTCGAGGAGCAAGCCGTCGGCGGCTGCCATGGCCGGCCGGGGTGCGCGGAGTCGCCGGGGGCCCGGCGTGCAGACAGCTCGCGAAGCAGGACCCCACGTGGGACGCGCGCGAGGACCCCGCGCAGCTGCCTCGCCGGGTCCGGAAAGGCTCCCAATGAGTGCCCGAGGCGGCGGCGCCGGGGCGGGGTGACAAGGCCGTCCTGCGTCCCTCGAGGCGTGGCTTTGGGGATGCCAAATTACCGTCGGCCCGAGAGTTCACGCTTGTGAAGCTCTCTGATTGCCCCTGAGAAACAAGAGGCCGAGCACCATCAAACCGACGTGTCCTTCCTTTGCCGCCGCGTTGCTGTTTCTTCAGCACTTTAGTACCTAATGCATAGCTCGTTGTCCCGGTAGGTCCCTAAAAGGGCAGGGGGCTCAGCCACCGGGAGACGGCGGTGTCCTCAAGGTTCCCTTCTCCTCACCCGCTCGCGGGCCAACCCTGGCGCTTCGATTCGGCCTGCTAGACGAGCGCATTTTCTAGTCAGGCAGCTCCTTGGCCGCCTTGCAGGGCTGTGTCGCCTGGCAACGGCGGGGTCCTTCCTGGCTCGGCGGCGCTCGGGCCCTAAGGGGAGAAAGCCGCCGCGGAGGGCGCTGGGGGTGGCGGCGGCTGTACGAGAGGTGGCCGCAGAACGGCGGCGGGGCCTTGGCGCGCCCGGGGACCCGACCTCTGCACCTGGGGGAAGATGAACACGGCCGGCAAGGCCCGGGTAGGGCCCGCGCCCGACGGGCCTGCGCTGCCCGGGGAGGAAGAGGGCGAGGGGGGCGGCGAGGCGGGCGGGAAGGAGCGGGCGGCAGACGCGGCCCCCGGGCCCAGCGCCGCGTTCCGTCTCATGGTGACTCGACGGGAGCCGGCCGTGAAGCTGCAATACGCTGTGAGCGGTCTGGAGCCCCTGGCCTGGTCTGAGGACCACCGCGTGTCTGTGTCCACCGCCCGCAGCATCGCTGTGCTGGAGCTCATCTGCGACGTGCACAACCCAGGCCAGGACCTGGTTATCCATCGCACCTCAGTGCCTGCCCCTCTCAACAGCTGCCTCCTCAAAGTGAGTCTTCCCTTGGCCCCAGCTCTGGGATCTCCTCCTGCCTCATTCCTGTGGCCGCGTCACCTGTCCCAGGAGAATCCCGGCCCGCACCTGGTTTGGGGATTTCCCTCACACCCAGCGCTTCGGGGTTCTTGAGTGGCCAGGGTTACCGCAGCTTAAAAGAAAGCCTCACAGCTGTTTGCGCCCTGTTCTGTGGATCACATCCCCTCCCCGCAACACACATACACACCCAAGGGTACCCCCAGAGCCGAGTCCCGGCAACCCTTCATTTGCCTCTGCGTCTGGCGGGCAGCTAGAGCAGATTACTCTGTGTGGTGCTGAGACTCCACCCCCTGTTGACCCAACCCCAGACCTGCTCCTACCGTTGCTCCTATTGTCTGGGGCCGACTTTCTGAGGCCCTTGGCTGGCTTTGTTTACTGTGTTGTGCCCTCCTCTCGGGCCTCTTTTGCTTTGGAGAAGAAAAATTGGCCCTCTTCATTGTCTTAACTATTTCAGCGACTATCTTATGAATGGTTCTTGCTTCTCATCTTGGGCAGATGGGTAAATACTGGATCTTGGGGTTTGTACTTGGGGTTTTCTTTACTAGCTAAACATCTTTGGGACGTAGAATGAAAATAAAGCCTCTGGAAACAAGTGCAGTTCTTAAACTTCGAGTCCAAGGTCTCCGTAAATTTAGTGCTTTCAGTTTCATATGACCTAAGTTTGCCTTCAGAACTTTAGGATTTCTAAAGTTTTACTGTTTTAATATCACCATTTTCAAATTTGGTTTTTTAAAGTAGTAAGCCATAGTGTTCATTTTAGTTGCTTGTAAGTATTAAAACTTTCCATGTATCCTTTACGGATCTCTGTGCTTATATGTGATCTGTCACAAGAGTATATTCATTCATTCAACAGATACTTGAACACTATCATGTATTAGGTGCTGACCTACTTTCCGTAAATAAAGTGGTGTACAAAACAAAGTCTCTGCCCCCATGAAGCTTACATTGTTTGGCAAGTCATGAACAAATGATAATGTAATATCAGATGGTGATAAGCACTGTGAAGATAAGTGTCCATATACAGAGAACATGGTTGTGTGATAGTAAAGTTTTTCTAAACTCTTACTCATTTAAAATATGACTCATTTTAAACGTGAGTCATCTGTAGCTAGGGTGCAACTAACCTTCATCTCTTTTAAGCATACTTCAAGTTTCAGACAGACAACCTGATGTTGAATTGGATCATTGGTAAATGTTTATGACTAAGCCCTCTGAGATCATCTTGAAGATGATGTGAACAGATTTGTTCAAATATAAACAAATCAGGTAGGCAGACCCAAGATGCTGGCAATCCTGTGAAATTGAGGTATGCAGGAGGGAGACAAAAGAAAGGTGTTTTAAAAGGTGTATCCTCTGCTGAAAAAGAATTAACCGTTTCTAAAGATATTCGTAGGTATATCAATTAGAAAAAAGTGTGTGTGTCTGTATGGCAGAGATTGAATACTTTAGCAGAGAAGAGTTAAAGGGAGAATAGTGAGGGAAGGCACTTTTATCAGAGAAGGTCATCTGGTGGTAAATCTGCAGCAGTCCTAAAAGAAGGTAGTGTTTGGTTTGTAAGAGGGAGGGAGGGAGGAAAGGGCATTCTAGGTGGCAGGAATGAGACATCCATCTTTTGTGTTCATGTTTAAGACATGAACATAATTTACTATTTGTGAAGTGGTGGATCAATAGATGACCTCAAGTAGCTCTTCTAGGAAGTCAGAGAAGGTAATATGAGGCAAATTTGGGAACTTTGAAAGTCAGTCTGAGGAAGTTGGGTTCAATCTAGGAAGCCCTAAGGTGCTGTTACAGTTTCATGAGCATAGAGTGACCTGCTTTGGTTCAAGAATGTGAATCTGACTAGACTAAAGGCAAGAAGATGATTATTGGGTTCAGTATAAAATAGGGTTTAAGAGGTTGGGCTTTGGCATAAGATGGCAAAATAGGCCTGTCTATAAGGGGGAAGGTAATAAAACCTTGTTTAGGCTTTTTGGAAGGTTATATTAAAAATACACAATCACTAAACACAGTGCCTGGCACATTATAATTACTCAAGGTAAAAAGATAATGTAGTCATACAGGTATGAAGGAGTAAGAGTTTGGATTAATGTGGGTGTGGACATAAAGATTACCCCTAGCATTCTGATAAAAATTTGTCATTTTGCCACATTTCATGTTTGCCACAACTGCTTAATGAGTAACAGGAAATCCTTATATAACCCTCTTACAGTTGACAAATAGCTTGCATGAAATTAATTAGTGATATCTTCCCTTCTGTACCGTTTTTCTATATGCATATCACATAAACCATCAATCAATTAGACTAGGACTGCCTAGTGAATGAGTGCTACAATTCTAAAAGAGACCTCTGTGGGATAAAACTGTTGCAATAGTAGCAATGTAAAGAAGTCTCTATTGGTACTTTGATGGCTCTACCCCTTGACAGTCTCTGGGGATTTAAATCTGCTCAGTGCTGTCCAGTTTGCCTTTACTCTCACCTAAACAAACGGTGGACAATCTGCAATGTAGATCACAGCTTTAGTATGATCACAGCTTTAGTATGATCACAGCTTTAGTATGATCACAGCTTTAGTATGATCACAGCTTTAGTATGTAGCACTACTAGAAAGCTAGTTGCTCAACCCCTTTGAAACTTCTGCTTTATGATTCTGTTAGATTATGAATTTCCTACAGTTTATAATAGTTAAAGTATTAATTATCAGCTATTTGAAAGTTACTGTCCTGGGCACTAAGGTTATATGATATAAATGTGAATATACATCTGAAAAGCAATAAAATATGATTTAAGAATAAGTCACAATTTTTCTTCCCATTGGACTACTGATTTAGCAAGTCATCTAATTGTGTATAGTTCCAAATTCTGATATTTGTGTACCTAATATTATATATTGTGCATCAATTGTTAGGAGCCTTAGAAAAGTATTAACTTCATCATGTGCATTAAGTTAAATTAACTATTGCCTGTCTTGAGAATCACATTCCCTGCCCTCAAGAAGTTTATTGTCTAAAAGCTTCAAGTGACTATCAGGTGCTTACAAAGTACCTCGTTATTATTAATAGTAGTATAAGTGGTCATCTGGAAACTGTGTAGTGTACAATTAAATGATTGGCTGCAGGTAGGCCTCTGGGAGCTGGTCTTTTAAGTGATATGCTCCTTGGGCGTCTATGTGCTTGTTTTAATTTGTTAATGAGGTTTGTGATAGGAACAGTTGGAGTGAGGTACAGTGTAGTAGGCTAACTCTAATATGTTAGACATTTCTACACAAAGCCATAAGGCCTTTCCCTACCAGTCAAGATCTGTGCTGCTCTCCAGCCTATCAAGAATTCTTCCTGCAATGAATGGGACCAAGGGTTGCTTGAGCTTTCTTTATTTCATCCTGTGCTTTGGGTTACCAGTCTTACAAGTTGACTTCCCGTTCTGCAGTAGCTTTTATTTGCAGTAAATTTAACCTATTCTAAGGATTGTTACTCAGTTTATAGTATTAAAGGATTTGAGGAATAATTTTATATCTACCCTTCATTTGGTGGACAACTTTATGTCTACCTTGCATTTTACATACTTTTATTAGCTCTCATTAACATTTATTTATCAGAGAATATTAATAATGCTCATGATAGCTAACATTTATTGAGCACTTAATATAAGCTTTGCATGTATTGACTTATTTAACTTTCCTAATTCTACAGGACATGTATCATTTTCTTTTATAAATGAGGAAAGTAAGACCAGAAGGTTTAAGCAATTTGCACATAGTCACAGAGCTAGTATGTAATACAGCCAGCACTTGAACCCAGGTAGTCTGGCATCATAGCACAGATTTTCCATTATGATGCTTTGTTTCATTATGTCATATTTCAAATTTTTCTATCCATAGAAAACTCTGGAATTTGGTTAGCATTATTTTATTTCCAAGTTAGCAACCTATACCTCATTTAATTGGAATTTCCAGTCTGTGTTTCACCAGCAGGTCCATAACGTATCTAAGAGACACTTTTTTTTTTCTTTAAATAGAAATGGGGTCTCACTCTGTTGTCCAGGCTGGAGTGCAATGGCACAATCACATAGCTCACTGTAGCCTTGAACTCCTGGGCTCAAGTGATCCTTCTGTCTCAGCCTCCCGAGTAACTAGAACTACAGGCACAAGCCACTGCACCCAGCTTATCCAAAAGACTGTCTTAACTGCCTTTCTAAAATCAAGATATACTGCCTAAAACACCATTCTCAGAGTATTCTTTAGTATGATACAGGGTAACAGCTCTCTAAAAAAGTTCACTGTTTTAAAAAAAAAAAAGTTTGGCTAGCTCTGGTTAAACACGTCTCTATGGTAGTTTCCTGGCCAAGGCATTTAGTGTGCTCTTGTGGCTTCGCAAGGGGGAATGATGTATGATTTATAGTATTTCTCAAATGTGTTTGGTACATAACTCTTTTTTCAAGGGACAATTTAAGGGAATAGTGTTATATGAAACACACTTTAGAAAAATTAGTACTTTTACTCATTTTGTGTACAATGTTGTATCTACCTTTCATTTTATATGTTTGTTTATAATGTCATTTAGCAGCTTGAACAGAAAAGAGAATAAGATTGGGTTATTCCAGTTATCCTTTACTAGTTTCTAATGATTACTGCTGTCTGTACAAACCATTGGTTTGTTAATACAATGAGGAATTTTATTCCCTGTTAGGCTTAATGGTCTGTAGTTTTTGTTAGCTATTTACTATTTGGGGGATATTTTTAAACTATTTGTTGCACTCTAATTCTCTAACACATCCCCAGTTGTCTAAGCTTTATCTAGGATGTAGTTAGTGGTTCTGAGTTAATATCTTCTAAGTTCTTTCTGTGTAATTCCTCTGGGCTTAGAAACTTAAACTCATTTAAAGTAGCTTTTATTATATCCATGTATGTCTTAGGCTTGAATTCCCTTTTAATCACATTCTACCCTTTTCAGTTTGAAGATCAGCCTCTATGAAAAAGGAGATTGACACTAAAAAGGAATTGAGAGATTCTGCTTTCTGTTTCTTTTATCTGTTTCTCTAAAGACAGTGGATCAAGTCTTACGGCTTCCAACGTAACAGAAAACATCTTTCGGTTGACCTCTGCTCTTTTTTGTCTTTAGCCTTCCTGGCTATTTTTTTTTATGACTCTGGACTACTTTCTTTTGGTCATTTAGCTCTTCCTCCATCTTTAATGTCCCATTAAAATCTTTTTGAAGATCCACAATCATACAGCTAGGCATTGTTGATATTATGTTTTGAACTTGGAGGAGAGATGAGTAAAAGCTAGAATGACCTCAGAAGGCTTCATAGAGAGAATTTGACCTGGTAGGATGGACGGGATTTAGATAGGAAGGATTAGTCAAGGGAACCAGGGAAGGCAGAAGTGGGTATGTTCAGGGCCAGCAAATACAGTAGTCTCATTAGAGCAGACGTTATTCTATAGAAACAGTAGGCAAAGCAGTTGGAGTTGGCTCTCAGCATAATTTATGAATGAAATTTCAGATGAAAAAACCTAAAGCTGGCATTTATATTACAAAATATTATAAAAATCCAAATATCAATTGTATCAAAGATGTATATAATACATATTTTTCATAAATTTTTAATACCTTTATTGTTTTGTGACTAGCTCAGCTAAGTGCTCTGCTGACTTTTAGGAATCGAGTATATCTCTATGGCTTGTGTTAATTCTAAGATTATGGGAACTGGACTATTAATAATGACAACATGTATTCTGACTCTTTAAAGAATGCTGTCTCCTTGAGTAAGTGCTCAGTTTATCTTTAGGCATGTACTCGATCTTTGAAATACATGTTATGCCAGAATTAACAGAGCTGATACAGAATTACTGTGTGTATCAATGTGAATCAGTTAATACAGATAAATATTTATCTGATAGTTTTTATATCTCTTATTTTCAGGTTGGCTCAAAAACAGAAGTTGCTGAGTGCAAGGAGAAATTTGCCACCTCTAAGGACCCCACAATCAGTCAGACTTTCATGTTGGATAGGGTGTTCAACCCTGAGGGGAAGGCTTTGCCACCAATGAGAGGATTCAAATACACTAGCTGGTCCCCCATGGGTTGTGATGCTAATGGCAGGTGCCTCTTGGCAGCACTGACCATGGACAATCGCTTGACCATCCAGGCCAACCTCAATAGACTACAGTGGGTCCAGCTGGTCGATCTGACTGAGATTTATGGAGAACGTCTTTATGAGACCAATTACAGGCTCTCTAAAAATGAAGCCCCAGAAGGAAATCTCGGGGATTTTGCCGAGTTTCAGAGGAGACACAGCATGCAGACCCCAGTCAGAATGGAGTGGTCGGGCATCTGCACTACTCAGCAGGTCAAGCATAACAACGAATGTCGGGACGTTGGCAGTGTGCTCCTGGCTGTCCTCTTTGAAAATGGTAATATTGCCGTGTGGCAGTTTCAGCTACCGTTTGTAGGAAAGGAATCCATCTCTTCATGCAACACAATTGAGTCAGGAATCAGCTCTCCTAGTGTTTTGTTTTGGTGGGAATATGAGCACAATAATCGGAAAATGAGTGGCCTTATTGTGGGGAGTGCTTTTGGACCCGTAAAAATTCTTCCTGTCAATCTCAAAGCAGTCAAAGGCTATTTCACTTTAAGGCAGCCTGTTGTCTTGTGGAAAGAAATGGACCAGTTGCCTGTGCACAGCATCAAATGCGTGCCACTTTATCACCCTTACCAGAAGTGTAGTTGTAGCTTAGTGGTGGCTGCAAGAGGCTCCTATGTGTTTTGGTGTCTTCTCCTGATCTCCAAAGCAGGGCTGAATGTTCACAATTCCCATGTCACAGGTCTTCACTCCCTGCCGATTGTCTCCATGACTGCAGACAAACAGAACGGAACAGTCTATACTTGTTCCAGCGATGGCAAAGTGAGGCAGTTGATTCCCATCTTCACAGATGTTGCATTAAAGTTTGAACACCAGTTGATTAAACTCTCAGATGTGTTTGGCTCGGTGAGGACTCACGGGATAGCCGTGAGCCCCTGTGGTGCGTACCTAGCCATCATTACCACCGAGGGCATGGTCAATGGTCTGCATCCCGTTAACAAAAACTACCAGGTCCAGTTTGTTACTCTCAAAACCTTTGAAGAGGCAGCTGCTCAGCTCCTGGAATCTTCAGTTCAGAATCTTTTTAAGCAGGTCGATTTAATAGACCTAGTACGCTGGAAGATTTTAAGAGATAAACATATCCCTCAATTTTTACAAGAAGCTTTGGAAAAAAAGATTGAAAGCAGTGGAGTCACCTACTTTTGGCGTTTTAAGCTTTTCCTCTTGAGGATTTTATATCAGTCAATGCAGAAGACCCCTTCAGAAGCCTTGTGGAAACCTGCCCATGAGGACTCAAAGATCTTACTAGTCGACTCACCTGGGATGGGCAATGCTGAGGATGAGCAGCAAGAAGAAGGCACTTCTTCCAAACAGGTGACTAAGCAGGGCCTGCAGGAGAGGAGCAAAGACGGCGATGCCGAGGAGCCCGCCGATGACTCACTGCCCCAGACCGGAGATGTCGGAGGCCGTGAGCCAATGGAGGAGAAACTTCTAGAAATCCAAGGGAAGATTGAAGCTGTGGAGATGCACTTGACCAGGGAACACATGAAGCGTGTCTTAGGAGAAGTGTATCTGCACACCTGGATCACAGAAAACACTAGCATTCCGACCAGAGGACTCTGTAACTTTTTAATGTCTGATGAAGAGTATGATGACAGAACAGCACGGGTAGGTGTTTATTAAGTGAAACTGTGAAAAGTCTGCTTTCTTTGTGAGAAAGAAATGACCTAAGTGGAGTTCCTAAAGCTCAACTTTTGATTTGAACTTTTTTTGGGTAATTGATTAGCATGAGGTACAGGGGAATAATGGGAAATGTGGATTAATGCGGAGGACACAGTCATAGTGTATGAAGAATATTTTGATTCTTCCTCACCCTGTGGCCTTGATTGATATGCAGGATTTGCCAGATGAGATTTGGCTGTGAATTAGCTCCAGGAGGCTGCATTTAGCAGAGCAGTATGTGATGGGGAGTCACGGCAGAGAAATTACAGTACCTGTGTTCCCTACCCTTCCTGTTTTACAAAAGTTTTGGAGGGGAAAGGGGGATGGGAGTGTATGTTTTCCATTGAGAAGGACTTAAGGAGATCTTCTAGTTTAGTCATGAGGGCATATAAATAAATTATTACTCATGTCTCATTTTTACAAAAACTGGGCATAATCTTTATTTTAGTGTTAGAACAATCTTACAGTGTTGTCCAAAATATATTCCATAGAATTTAAGCTTCCTAACAGAACACTAGGGTTCTGTGCTTGGGGCAGTACACATACTCTGTACTCCTCCTAAAGGTTCCCAGGGGATGTTTGCATTCTAAGCGTTCTCGGAATTCCTACAGAAAAGAAACCATAACCTTTGTGTAGCTCAGACTTATTGATCAGGGGATCTTTCTTGCAGCTAACAGCTGTTTTAAAATCCTGAAGAACTTAAGTTCCAAAAAACGTACTGTATATTAAAATATTCAAAACCAGAAAAGTCTGTGTTCCTTCTTACTTTGAAGATTGATACTTATTCTCATTGCCTAAAGTCTTACTTAAAATATTAATTGAAGGCAATAAATTCAAATATCTTCATTCCTAGTGTTGCATTTTCTTATTGGAAAGAGAGCGTGTGTGTGTGTGTGTGTGTGTGTGTGTGTACCCCTGAAATTATTGCTCATAGGATGTTTACAGTGATCTTAAGAGTAGTTAAGAGGTAATGGTCATGTAACTGACTTCTTTAAAAGTCAACTTTTAAGAATCGTTTCCTTGTGTTCTAAATTGTCTAGGAGAGTATTCTGGTTATCACTGTGTGCCACGGGACCTAGTTAGGGTAGATGAAAAATTAGCAAGAACATTTTAGAAAATAAGTAATGGAAGTTGGTTTGTAATGGTTTTGTCCAGATGCTGCTTAAGCTTGGGAAGCTACATGTAGCTTAGTTATGTGGTTCCAATAGAACCAGTTTAAGAAAAAGAAGATTGTACCCTTACCCATCTATAGCAACTGAGTTTTGATTGAAGACCATGCATTTCATGTCTTAATAATCCAACTATATTCACAAAATGAAGACCTTTTTAACCTAGGATATTGATTTACTTGTAGTTATTAATTACTTCCAAGATTCTCAGCTTCTCAACCTTTTTTTCGTTATCACCTCCCCCTGGGGCATTTTCAGACATTTTATCTAATTGCCCCTGCCCGTGGAGTTTTAATGCCATAGATATATTTTGTATATCTGTTTACTGTATGTATATCTGTGTTTTATACATAAAAAAAGTCGGAATGTTTTGGCCCCGAAGAACCAATATTTACTGCCTTGGGAGGACTGTCACTCCCACTAAGAATGCATGAGTCAGACTCACACAGTTGGACTTGCATGATCCAGGCTATTGAGAGGAAATGGGAGCAGTCCTTCCTTGTGTAAAATTTAAGTACATCTACTGGAGGAATTCTGAGTAGCTTTTGTCACTGTACACCCTATCAGGATGTTTGGACTGTCTGGAAAGAGGGATGAGGGGGCTTATCTTTGCTGTAAGGGACTAAAAATTAGAAATCTTAAGGCTGAAAAATAAAAAGGCCAAAAAGTAATGGGCTTTAAATTTGTAAACTATACAAGGAAGAGGTAAGGTGGTTGGCTCACCAACTCGTGAGCCATTAGGACGCCCTTTGAAACTTAACTAATTTTAGTGAATTAATCCAATATCTTGTGGATTCTTCTATAAGAGGTTAAGCAGGAATGGATTCAAACTTTGAAGGATGCTATCTGCTAGTAAAAGATGGTTCTGGAGGATTTGGTATCCTATACCTCCCAGTGATACAGCTATCCAAGGAAGTTTTTTACCAACAAAATAATGAAGTAGACCCATGCTTTTCAGACTTTTATTTTTAAAGAGTATGATTTTAATAAACAGAGAATAGCAAAACTGAAGCAGGGGCAAGGCCTGGAGCCTGTGCTGTCACCTCTCCCTCACTGCCATCTTCCTGCTCCCACAATGGTTCTTGCTGTGCCTCTGCCCTGGGGACAGTGATCTTGGATTGCAGCCTACAGGACTAGATTGGTCATGGGTCTTTGGGCCATCAGAAGGGGAAATTATTTTTTAATCCTGATTATATTTTTACTTTGTAAGCCTTTCTTTAAAGAGAGACATTTGTACAGTTCTACAAAGTTAGCAATATTTTTTTTTTTTTTTTTTGAGACAGAGTCTCGCTTTGTTGCCCGGGCTAGAGTGAGTGCCGTGGCATCAGCCTAGCTCACAGCAACCTCAGACTCCTGGGCTTAAGCGATGCTACTGCCTCAGCCTCCTGAGTAGCTGGGACTACAGGCATGCGCCACCATGCCCGGCTAATTTTTTTTCTATATATATATTTTAGTTGGCCAGATAGTTTCTTTCTATTTTTTTTTTTTTAGTAGAGACGGGGGTCTCACTCTTGCTCAGGCTGGTCTCAAACTCCTGACCTCGAGCGATCCACCCGCCTCGGCCTCCCAGAGTGCTAGGATTATAGGCGTGAGCCACTGCGCCCGGCCAAAAGTTAGCAATATTTTACATAACATTTTGCCTATAGAGATTGTGCCTTTCCTTCTTAAAGTCAAAGCATTATAAATAATAGCTAAATACTTTGTCTTCTAATAGAACTCTGAAGTCCTTGTTTCAGAAGCAACTAAAACACAGCAAGTAGTAGGATTTTGGTTTCCAGAACAGTTTTCCCTTAGTGGTTGTAGTTCACCCTACTGTCACAGGGCCCCTGAATGAGTCTATTTTATTCAAGTTGACACAGGTTGAAGGTATAGCTCTTTTACTTTTCAAACAACCTATGTGGAAATGCAAATCTCCTGCCTCTTGTATGATACAGCGTATTTTTTCATTTTTCCTTTGTGTTAGTAGGCTTTTTCTTCAGGAAGTCTGCATTCACCACTAAACTTTGCTGATTGCTTTCTCTTACTAGGTGCTGATTGGACATATCTCAAAGAAGATGAACAAACAAACTTTCCCTGAGCACTGTAGTTTGTGTAAAGAGATCTTGCCATTCACAGATCGCAAACAGGCAGTCTGTTCCAATGGCCACATTTGGCTCCGGTAAGCCATTTTAAAAGTTCCTGCTTTTGCTCATTTTGCAGTTTCGTGTAGCACAGACCTTTGTATTTATCCCACTTATATGTCACCCAAGCCATTACGTTGGAGAAAAGCTGCTATTCTAAAGCCTGACGTGGACTTTTTTTATTAATATGACTAAAACTAGGTGGCCTTTAAAGACAGTTTTTTACTGCTTAATTCCTTATTGATTTGGGTAATACTCTTTTCCTTTGAAGTATTGTTAAATTTTTTAAAAGTATTATTGCAAAGTAATACCTGTTGAAATTAATGAGTCCACATATGTGCTTATGTGTTTCTTTTTAATTTCATAATAAAACGGAGAGATTTCCTCCTCTCCCCATAGTCTCACTCTAAGAAGTAACCTTGATGTGTCTTCATTTCACTGGACCTGTGAGCCGCATTTGACACGGTCCTTCCCTCTTCCTGGAAGCATTTTCATCACACATTTTCTGGAACACAGCACTCCCTGGTTTTCTTCCTGCCTTTGACTCTTCATTCACAGTTGTCTGTGCTGATTCTGCCTCATCTCTTTGATGTCTGTCTTTGGACCTGTTTTTCTTCTCTCCACACTCTCCGAGTGGTCACATGTCATCTGTACACTGATGACTTAAACACAGAGCTTTGGCATGTATCTCTCCCCTTGAGTCCAGACTTACACATCTGACTGCCTGCTCAGTCTTTCTGTTGGGATGTCTAATAGACATTTCAAATTGGAATCCAGTCTTTTCTTACTACCTCTTCCTCTACAGCCCTGGTCCAAGACACCATCATTTCTTGCCCAGAGCATTATAACTGTAGTTATCTTCTAACTGTTCTTCCTGCTTCCATCTTTGCCCTTCCAGCCTGTTCTCAGCATGGTCATGATTGTGATCCTGTTACGACTTTTTCAGCTCCTGTCACCCCTTTGCTTCAGATTCTCCAGTGGGTACCCATTTCTAATGAGTAAAGGCTAAAATCCTTTCAGTGACCTACCAGACTGTGCACAGCCTGGGCCCCCGTCTTCCGCTCATCCTCCCCGACCTCATCTCCTCTGTTTCTCCATCTCGCTCACTTCACTGCAAGCATGCTGGCCTCATTGTTCCTCAGGTACGTGAGGTACCGCTCCTACCTCAGGACATCCACACTGGCCAGTCCCTCTCCTTGGAGTGCTCTTCCAGCAGGCGTCCACGTGCTTTCCCCAAATGTCACTTTATCACTTAGGCCTTGCTGGCCACGCTGCCCAAAATTGTAACGCCCTGCTGACATCCCTCTCCCTTCCTGACGGTTTGCTTCCCTATTTCTTACTTTGCTTTCCTCCTTAACGATTGTCACTCTTTGATATATTTTTTACTTTATCTGTTCTCCTTTCTCTCCATAAAGACAGGAACTTTTGTGTTTTTTTCACAGCTATTTCTAGAACAATGCCTGGCACATTGTAGGCACTCAGTAAAGTTTTTAAATTTATTTTTAACAGAAACAGGATTATGCTACACATACCATCTTAACTTGCCAGTTCTCTTATCAAAATATGGACATTTTCCTACATCAGTACAGATATCATTCTTAATGGCTATAGAGTTTTCCATTGTATGGATGTTTTATTGATTGATGGATATTTGGATTTTTTCCAATTTTTATTGCTTTCCTACACTTTTTTCTTTTCTTTTTTATCTTGAAGTGGGATCTCCCTATGTTGCCCAGGCTGGACTTGAACTCCTGGCTTAAGCGATCCTCCTGCATCAGCCTCCTGAGTAGCTGGGACTACAGGCCTGTGCCACTGTGCCCAGCTCCTATACTTTTTCTAATTTGACTGTTCAGACTTTTTTTTTTAAGGGGGAAGAATAGGAAACTACACATTAATGTGTCCCAGATGAGTTCTTTCGAGAAGTTATTTTCATTTTTGCTGATTGAAGTAGTGCCAAAATATCTCAGTATAATTTCTCTACGTGATAATGGGTGCTTGCTGTCATGCACATGTAGCCTTTCTTCCTGTATACCCAAGTATTAGTACTTACTCAAGGTAAATCTTGTGTCCCTTCCCCTGACCTCCTTTCTGTTTGTATTTTCTACCCCTTAGTTGTTCAACTTAAAACTGTTACCTTTCTGAGAAACTTCCCTGCAGAACCCGGATACGGTCTTTCCCATCTCATTGCATTCCACCTACCCTTATTTGCCTGGTCCTGGTAGGTGCTTAGTGAATAATCGTTTGATGGAATTGAACCTGTGAATATTTGTTAGTGTCACTTCTTTTTTTGTACTCTTAATTTCATCTTTGACATCCATCAGTTTTTTTCCCAACGTACTGTCAGATTCTAAAAGATAGTGCTTATACCTACTCTTAAAATAACTAGCAAGAACAATTTTTAGTATAATATATGATCAATTTTTTTTGAACATCAAGAATTCAAAGTACAGTCCAGGTGTGGACAGGCTAAATTCTTTCCCAATGCTGCAGACACAAAAAATGAAACTGCAGTTGTCTGGATTAGAAGTTTTGTATCTCTTTGCTTAGTAACATGACACAGCCTCTACCCCTTTACTAAGTATGGGGTGGTGTAGGTTTGGCCAGCTTTGCACAGAGGGATATGTTGTTGCCATGAATTTGTGAAGTATCTTTATCTTCTAACCAAGTATCTTCACTTGGTTAATGTGTGGTTTAGAATAACTCTGTGGTGGAGCTACACAGGCTGCCTTCCCAGTGCTGGTGGAACTGAGCAAGCCCTTTCCCTTGACAATACGGTATGTCTTCTTTCAGGTGCTTTTTAACCTACCAGTCCTGCCAGAGTTTGATATACAGAAGGTGTTTGCTCCATGACAGCATTGCCCGGCATCCAGCTCCAGAAGGTGAATGCTTTCCCTGCCTTAGGAGGGTGGACGGAGCACGCTGGCAGAGTGCCAGCGCCCTAGACTAATGGCTGGAGTCACACTCCACACTGCTCAGTATTGTGCCATCCAGGATGGGCAGCAGGCTCGTGCTGCTTTTACAGTGTTATCCTGAAGCCACAACTACAATAATTAAAACATGGTCATTGGAATATGTCATGGTAAAGTACAAATGTGAGTTAAGTGAGTTAAGAGAGCACTTGCTGTTCTGCCACTGCAAACAAATTATTCATTCCAAAAAAATATGTCAGCTTGTTTTAGATGGCACATATAGATTATATTTGAGTAAAAACTCTGCAAATGATATTGTATCAAAGACGACATTGCCGAACCAGAATCATTTACTCAGTCTAGTAGCCTTGATGGGTTTTTTTCTTGGTTGACCTATGTTCTCTTTCCTGATAGCCCTGGTGACAAAGTACACATTTCTACTTCTGAGATAACTAGCTAGAAATAAGATCATAGACACAGGCAAGGAATTAGTGATTTTAATAGCCATGCAAATATCAGATTTTGTCTTGAGGTTCATTAACAGCACACTGTAACCAAATTAGCTAACTAGACACAAGCATATATAATTATATATACATGTTTCGGGGGAAATTTGTGGTCTTAACTGAAACAGAAACATTCTATATAAAACTTCATATTTATTTTTGATTTTTGCTCTAAACTGGGTGAAACTCTCTAATTCTCTGATATGTTGGCAGTTTGTGTTCTGTTTTGGCTTATTGTGAAAACTATAATCATACACAAGAATAAAGAAAAGGCCAGGTGTGGTGGCTCGTGCCTGTAATCCTAGCACTTTCGGAGGTCGAGGTGGGAGGATCACTTAAGGCCAGGAGTTCAAGACCAGCCTGAGCAAGAGCAACATCCCATGTCTACACAAAATAGAAAATTAGCAGGGAGTGGTGGCATGAAGCTGTAGTCCCAGCTACCCAGGAGGCTGAGGCAGGAGGATCGCTTGAGCCCAGGAGGTTGTAGTGAGCTATGATGAAGCCACTGTACATCCAGCCTGTGCAAGACCCTGTCTCAAAAAAAAAAAAAAAAAAAGCATAGAGAAGAATATAATAAACTCCTGTGTACTTATCACTCAGATTCAAAATTACCAACTCATTACCATTTCTGTTTCATCTGAACTCCCCCACCTACCTCCTTCCTCCTGTTGAATTACTTTGAAATATATTTTTGAGAACTTCTCAACATTAACTACAATTGAGAATTAACATACCATTTAGGCAGGAAATCTGGAGAAGATGGAAACTTAGAAACAAACCTGCCCATTGACTTTTAGTTGAGCCATTTAGAGCTTTTGGGAAGAATGAGAAGCTACTGGGTCTAAAGAGTGTTGGAGTGGAGCAGAGCATTTCACAGACCCCAGGGGAGGAAGTACTGACCCAGTATTGCCGCATTTTTATGTCTCTTAAGTAATGGTATTTT
Source organism: Varecia variegata (assembly GCA_028533085.1). Lineage (NCBI taxonomy): Eukaryota > Metazoa > Chordata > Mammalia > Primates > Lemuridae > Varecia > Varecia variegata. The sequence goes on from CM052443.1 coordinate 125,937,166, forward strand.
TTAAAAAATTACTATTACCATAATTTTATGAGATCATATTTTAACATTAACAGTGTATGAAGGGTACACTCTCAGAATAAAGTGTAGTCCTTTCTTTAAATTGAATAAATTTAGCTTTATGAAACATTCATTACCCTTATTTTCCTGTTTCATCACAGAGCTTTGGGAACCACAAACATCGCCTAATTTGGGATGTTAGAACCCTGAGGGAGTGAAGTGCTTTGTCGGGGCTGCAGAGCTGGGACCAGAATGCCCAGCTGCAGTCCGGTGCTCATCCCTGACTGCCTTCCCTGGAGCTCATGGTTGATGGCACTTGTCTTCCTTTTGCAGATCCTGACTGGATTAAGAGGTTACTGCAGAGCCCCTGCCCTTTCTGTGATTCTCCTGTCTTCTAAGTGTCAGTGTTGGGAGGATGGAAGGGCATGAACTCTGCCGTGGAAAACACCCTCTGGCCTGAAGAGAGGACTCGCGGGGGCAAGCCTGGCCCCCGCAAGCACAGAGGCTCCCTTCGTGCTTGTAAAGAGGGGCCTGGGCACTCACTTCTGAAGGGCACTCTCCATCGCTAGGCACTAAAGGATGTCGTTCGAAATGACAATGCAGAGAGTTTGAGTCATTTTGAGATGAACATTACCCTGGCTTCTTACCCGATGAGGAACACTTATTTTTCAAGTGTCTTGACTGAAGCAATTTGAACAAAAAGAATGTCCTGTCATTTCTAGAAACAGAATGGTGTCTTCTAGAGAGTTTGGATAAGGGCCCCGCTGGGCCGAATTAGGTTTTAATCCTTGCTTTGGTTTGGAACTGCTTTGTGGCTCCAGAGAGCTTAAATTACCTGGTATGTGGCTTCCGATGTACCAGCAGATACTAAAAGTGTCTAACACAACATGTGGGCTGATGTTTTGTTCTCAGTAAACATCGGTAGATCTGTATCCTGTCAATTCCTGTTTTCCATGAATATTGAAAACGTTTTCCTAAAACTCTTTATTTTTAAGAAGTTGAAGCCAAGACTAAAGTTGGTTTTAATGTGTCAAATGATCAGCTGACTATTGTAAGTTAATAATTGTGACTTATTTTTCATTCTCTCTTGTGTCATTAGATTTCCTGACCCACCTCCTTAATTTGTATAAAGATGTCGAATACTCCAGTTCACCCATGACACAGCCCTGCTTCAGACTTGACTGTGACATCCTAGATGAGATATTTGTACATAGAAGAAAAAAGATATTTTCTTCCTTTAGTATTAAATCAAAATGTTCTGTATTTTAAATGTTGACATTTCCAGGTGTTTCATTTAATATCGAGGATAGGAGTCTGTCTAGAGACTTTTCGAGAGAGATGAGCAGCTCAGAAGTGGAGACCCTTGAGCTCTGGTGCTAAAAGCATGTGCAGCTCAGTCGAAAAGAGCCTGGGACTTTCTTCTCTCTGCGAAGGTCCTTGATATTTGGAATACAGGTATTTTTTTTTTCCTGTGGCATACTAAGAGGCAATGTCAGACATCAGTTTTGTCAATTTGATTAATTGCTCTTAGAACCTAAAAGATATTCTGGAATTACAGTGTTCTTGGATTCTTAAAATAAGTGTCCTGTCATTTAGGATTATGCTAGGGGGTTATGCTAATCAATGGGACTGTAACACACACATCTTGGAATGGTGCATATTTCTGAGAAGTTGGATAAGAAATAGAAAATATGAAATGTTAACTCATGTTTCATGCTTTTTCCTTTATTCTCATATAATATCTTGCTCTTATTATGTATCCTCAATGAAAGACGTTTGTCCTCACTTTAGAAACAGCATTTTAATGTTTGGAAAACCCTGAAATGGTGACCCTCTACCCTTGTTGGTAGGTAATGGAGATGAGCCCTTGAGAGACACTTCCAAACAGTCTGCTCTGAAATGTCTCATTTCCTATTCAAATTGCTGTTTTGTCCTGTGTTTAATTATATATTTATTGTAGTCTTCTGCTTATTTTTCTAGTTTTGGTGGTAATTTCAAGAATAGTGTTTCTCCAGACTTGAGGGTCTAGCATGTTAAATTGATTTTCAAGAAACAGAACCAGGCATCATTGAAATCATGAATAACAGTTCTGAACATTATATATTTGAAGTCTTTTTTGTGCCTGCAGCTATTTCTTTCACTTTATAATAAATATAACAGTAAAAACTGAGATCATGTCAAAAAAAATTATTGCAGTTTTAATAATCATGGCTTGCTTAGTTGCACTTATTTTTTTGTTCCTAATCAGAGCCAGTAGGGATTTGTTCTTACTGGGGATTTTGTGCTGCTGCCATTTAAAACTTACATTAAGTTTTTACATAAGCAGTTGTACATTTTTGAGAAAATATAACTGTTAGCAACTAGAAAGGGGCCTCCCAAATCATTTTTTATGTTTCTATAGGAGTGTACATGGCCACAGTTTTACTAGAACATTGGTTCTCTGCAAGGTCCTGGCTCAGTGGCATTCTTAAGACCCCGAAATCCAGCCAGCACCTGCCTTGGCCAAGTTTCTACACACAGTTGAGAGGCCTTTCCCCACTGCTCTCCCCCATCCATGGAGTTAAACCATCGAGCTGGGGAAATAAGAAGAGCTTTTGAGTTAATGGTAGCCTCATAAACAGCACACTTCTCAATTTCTCTAAGTTTCAGCATGCCTAATGATAGTGTTGGTCTGTGAAACCTTAGGAAAGTGGAAGTGGCACCAGAAATCTTTATTTTATTTCACTTTATTTAGAGACAGTGTCTTGCTTTGTTGCCCAACCCCTGTTGGCTGAGTGCAGTGGTGCAGTCGTAGCCCACTGCAACCTCGAACTCGGCACCAGGAATCTTCGAATTGCCTCTTCTAGTTTATACTTATACTTATACACCCTCTCTACCTTCCTAAAATTTGCCTGATCTGTTTGGTAGAATTCAAGTTGATTTTAGCTGTAACTGTAAAAACTACTTCAGGAATGGGAAAAATAATAGAAGTGATACTGCTGAACTGCATTTAAAGATTCTATACAATTAGACCCTTTAAGCTACAATATTGTTGCATTTTGAGAGTCTGATATGCACATATGTATCACATTTTCTCTGCCTGGGGTTAATTTGTTCCTATTATTTTAGATAAGAAATTGATAGCTTGTTATGCTTGATATTCATTCTGAAATCCTTATGTGTCCAGCACCCAGACTTCAAGCAATCTCTACCTATTGTTATATCTGCCAAAACTACCAATTATTTTTCAATGTCAGAAGGCATTAGAACCACTGGTGAAGCTCATGGTTGAGTGTGACATTTTTCTGCTTTTCCCTCTAAGAAGTTTTTGAGAGTGTTAATATTGAAGTGTATAGGTTGGACCCATTAGCAAGTTTAACAGGTTAATTAGGTTAGAAGAATGTTAAAAGATGATTAAATATTAAAATATATTCTGTTATAATGGTATCAGATAAGACACAAAAGAAATGCATGCTTATTGGTGCTTGTTAAGAGGATTACAATGCCTGTTCTGTGAGCACCTGCTCCCCTTGCCGCAGTTAACTGCCTCGAGTTTGGTGAGTTGCTGCAGTTCCTGGAATGGAATCGGGAATTAGTGTCACGGGTTGATCTCCACAGGGTCTGTCCATCCTTTCTGCTCCCGGCTGCTCCCTCTCTTGCTTTTCCTTCCCAAAGAGACCCTCCTCTTGGTTCCCATTCCTTTAGTTTTGTCATCTTTAGGACACATTCAGAGCTAACAGATTTCATGTTTGAAAGAAAAATGGATCAATGATAAAATTTCTAAAAACTAAATCATGTAGTAAATTTCCTTTCCAAGAAGAAACTATTAAACAGTAATATTTCTTTCTAAAGGTAATAGTATGAATTGTTAACAACTTGGGAAATTGTATCTGGTTTTCTTTAAAACTTAAAATTCCCCAGGGTGCTCGTTAACTCTTGGTTGGACTTTGGGCTAAGGGAGGCAAAATGTTAGCTCGTTGCCACCACCCATCCCCACCCCAGCCAGTAGTAGTCTCCACAAGCAGAAATTCTGGTTAAAGCAGGGCGGAATGGGTTATATTCAAAGTCAGTCCAAACAGCAAGTAGGCAGACAAGTAAGTGAATCTCTTTACGATTAGCCCACCAGGGACTGTTGAGTCTCTGCTTGGCTGCCGTTATATTTATGCGCCTGTACTGCTGTCCTGTGTGTTGTGGATCGAGCAGTTCAGTGAGACTGGGGGTGGGGGCGGGTCTCAAGAACCTTTCCCCTCAAGGTGGTTGGAGTTTTTTTTAATGACTCTAAAGGATCTAACTGGAATGAATTGTTTTCATTTTAGTTGTTAGTGAAAGTATCCACTGGCAGCCTCAAACAGTTTTAGACTGTGTCTCTCAAGGCTCTCATAGTTATTAGATTTTGAACTGCTCTTTCTTGAATTTAAAAGAGGATTTTTGAAGTTAAGATGCTTCATTATCTTTTAACATGGTATCTGCTATTTAGCCTAAAGATGGAGCATGTGAAATTTGGCTGTCCTAAATTGGAATTAAACCAAACTCAAAGAATACAGAGTTGCTTATAATTATCTAAAGTACTACACTATCACTACCCCGGTGAAGCGGCAGATTTTTCAGAAAAGTGTGTGAAATGGCATGGTTGGAAATCTGTATCAGGACTTGTTAGCTAGGATGTGTCTCATAGATAGGATGCAGCCTGCATAGCTGGTTTAAGACAGTGCTATTTCTGAAAACCTGCTGTGGAAATCATTAACAGAGGAATGAGTATTTGTAAAGTCCTATAGAGAGGTTGATTTTTTGGTACATGACTATTTCTTTTCCAACTCTTATCTGATTAGGTGGTTCAGCTTTTCTTATCTTGCATTTTCTTTGAGTCATAACTATATTCTAGAGGAGAACTAGAATAAAATCTGGGATCCTAGTCAATGGAACAATGTATTTGTTCTTTCTGGTCTTGAGAAGGGTTGAAAAATGATACACTCGTACTGAAATAATCAAGGTATAGGCTATCTGGTTGAAATACTGTAAATAGTTTAGTAGAATTAAATTTCAGAACTCTAAATCTTATGTTTATTTTTAAGCTAGAAAGTTGCTTACCTCACCATTGTGAAATCCTGTTACTTTCATAAAGAAAAAGGTCCTATAAAATGGTCAGGTTGGACAGTGTAAGAGGTAGTGATGGCTTTGAGGCATTTCACACTTTATCAGTTTATATTTGGCTAACAGACTGGTAGGGCTTAGGGGTCTCCCCTTTCCCCACTTCTGCAAAATGGTCTAAGAATTATGTTTTCAAGGCTTTGACTCAGATTTGTACTTTGATATATGAAAGGAAAGTGAATATCAAACTTGTTTATATAGAAGTAAGACTGTATAGAAAAATAAGTCTGTGTTGAGTATAGTGATATATATTCTATGTTTACCCAATGCCTGTGCTAATGTTTGTGCTTGGCTTTGAATTATATATATATGTTTACATACGAAATTTTTAAAATAAAAAGAACAGTCATCTAAAAAGGTTATGGAAAGGAGATTTTTTTTAAAATTCTGATTAGATGGTATGTTTTAGATATTTGGTGTTTAAATAAAAAATCTTTAATAACACATTTTGCTGGGAATACCCCCAATCCAGAAAAATTGGCTGCTTCTCTCGATTGTATATATGTACATAGAGTTCATTATTAGATTGTAAGCTCCTCCAGGGCAGGAAGTGTTTCGTCTTTGTTGTTCCTGCAGCACCTAATGTAGAGAGTGCCTTGCACAGGGTAGGTGCTCATGACCTGAATGAGTGAGTGACTTCCTGCCTCCTTCAGGATGAAACATGGTTCACTTTTCCAGTGTGTTCAACACTATAAAGCCACTAATGCCAGAGGAGGGCAGAGTTCTTCCTTGGGTTTGAACTAGGTTTCTTGGGTTGTATCAGACCAGACCACATCCTATTTAACCTTCTTTTCCTGAAGATAATCTGTCAGTGTCCTGAGCGTTTAATAATAGAGCTCAGGTTTCTGGGAAACTTTGAAGTGGGTAAGATTATACAGAAAAGGAAATAGAAATTTTGAGAGGATTGTTTGTCAGTATACAGCTCTGTGGGGCAATCATATTTTAGTTCTTACTAACGAAAAGGGTGACAGATCCTCTGTTTCATTACTAATTAGCTGGTTGACCATTCATCCAGTTGACAAAATCATTGGTTTTTAGCTTTTTCTCATTTTGGATTCCCCTCAATTGCTTATATGATTCTAGTATTTAGAGTCTAATAAAGTTGCTGTGAATATCTAGTGCTGTACATAATGGCAGTTTTGTAAAGGTGAAATAACCTTGAGTATGTTGTGGTTTTGTATGCAGAGCCATTAGTATTGTTATTTTGGCCACTTTTTTATTCAAAATAAATAAATAACAATTATTTGTATACTATGTGTCTATTTTATGGGGCTCACATGGTTTGTAGCAAGTCTTAGAAGTCTCTTTATGCCTTAGCACCCCAACAAGGTTAAGTAATGCCCAGGCATGGGCAGAGAAGGAAAGAGAAATGTTAGGGAAATGACCACTAGCAACTGCCTCAATCAATTCAGTATGTCAATTTGATTGTTTATTTCTGAAAAAGTATGAGAAATTTAAGGGGAAATAATAGAAATCCAGTAGTATGTTAAACTACATATTCTTAGCAATGTCAGTTAAATAGTATTTGGTGAGGAAAGTGACTCAACAAGTGTCACGTACTATTTGTAAAAAGACTGGAGAATATGCTCTACCACACGTGGCTTATTTTTTTTTTAAAAAAATGTTTTGTAGAGATGGGGTCTCACTCTGCCGCCTGGGCTGATCTCCAACTCCTGGCGTCAAGCAACCCTCCCACCTTGCGATCCCGGGGCTGGCGTGTTCGGCGCGCAGGGGATGGCGTGGTTGGTGTTCATACTGCTGATCTGGGATCTATAGTTTGGAAACTGCTGGTCCACAGATGAACTCAAACACTGCTCCCTGCCTCTCCCGTGGTGCCTACCAGTGGCCTGTATGGATTGTCTATAGATTCTTGTGTACCAGTCTTACTTGAGAGTCTCAACATCACTTCACCAGTTACTTTTAACTTTATTAAGACAGTATTTTTAACCTTAAATTCATCATTTCCTAAGGGAAGACAAGTAGGGTGGACCACTATAATGGTCCCTTTCCTTTCCTAAGTCTGGCTTATTTCCTTCTTCCGCTAAAATGCACCTTCAGGTGAAATGAAGCTAGTCGTTCCATCTATTGGGAAACTTGATCTTAATTCAGCCCCTCATTCGAGGTTCATTGAATAAGAAGCTTCAAAAAAGGCCAAAGTATTTGTGCTATTCCATTTTGAGACAATTTAAATGAAATACCAATTGCAGGGAGTTCCGCAGTGATAGTTGTATAATTCAGACAAATATTCCTGTAGAGAACAACCAAAAATACTAGACACAATTTTAAAAGTATACATCTGAAAATGTTGGAGACTGAACAAGGCAGTGAAAAATTAAGGGGCCAATTTCTGGGAGAAGGAGGAGTCTCAGAGAGGTGAACCCAGCATTTGGGATTGATTTATTTCCCTAGACACATCCACCAATTCCAGAAGAGGCAGGTGGGAGGCTAAAAAGCTGAGCAGAAACTTTTGACATTGTTTCACAACAGGAGCAAAAACTGGATACTATTGCCTACTAAGAAAGGAGGTACCCTGGCAACCCCCCCCCCCATTTTAGATTAGGAATCCAAAGGACTATACCTTGAGAGTAAAAGTAAACTGAAAATAGACTGATTTCCCCAGGAACTGAGCCCAACTTCAGATCATTTCAATCCCTGAAGTTGGGTTAAGGTGATCCGGGTTGGTCAGTACTTCTCACTGTCTTCTTTTGAAGAAAGAGGCTGTCCTAGGCCTCAAATTACAATTTTTGGCATTCAATAAAAAATAGGCCAAAACCATAATAACTAGGCACACAAAAAGGCAACATGATTTTTTTAAAAACAAAAGAAATAATAGACTGACAGGTGATCCAAATTATGTTATCATACATGGACTTTAACGATGTTTAATATCTTCAGGAGAATAAAAGACAAGTTTGTGATTTTTACACTTGTCACGGGTTACAAAAGTAGCAGCAGCAGCAACAGAAGCCCTACATGGCTCCCAAAGCCAACAATAGTTACTATTAAACATCTGGTCTTTTGCAGAAAAAGAATATCCAAAATGCCGTGTGGGGAGAGAAAAAAACAAAAGTGAAGGAAAGAGCATAAGAGATATAAAGAATGCAGTGGGAAGATATAAATAAAATAAATGTGGTAGGAACCCCAGAAGGAAAGGAGAGAAAGGGGCAAAAGAAATATTTGAATAAATAATAGCTCGGAATTTCCCAAAACTTAACTAGAAATTCCCCAAAGCCTTATGAACACCAAACAGGATAAAAAAAATGAAAACACACAATCATATAGTTAAGCTGCTGAAAATCAAAGACGGGAAAAAATTAAGTAACTGAGGGAAAAAGGCAAGTTACCTTAAAAGGAACAGCAGTAAGACTTGACAGCTGACTTCTCAATAGAAATGGAAGTGAGAAGACAATGGAACTGTCTTTGAAACGCTGATAGAAATATGAACCTGGAATTCTGAACTCTGCAAAAGTACCCTTTAACAATAAAAATAAAGACATTTTCAGACAAATTAAAATTAAAATAATTCATTACCAACAGACCAGCACCAAAGGAAATTCTAAGGGGTATTTTAAGGTAGAAGGAAGCCCAGAAAAGCAGCAAAGAAGAAGAGCATGAAAGAACGAAAATAAGTGGACAAAAATTATCACTACATAAAGCAAATATGATGTAAAAGTTGTCAGAATTAGCTGAACGTGGTGGCTCATGCCTGTAATCCTAGCACTCTGGGAGGCTGAGGCAGGAGGATCACTTGAGCCCAGGAATGTGAGGTTGCTGTGAGCTAGGCTGATGCTACGGCACTCACTCTAGCCTGGGCAACAGAGCGAGACTCTGTCTCAAGAAAAAAAAGAAAAAAACCAGACAAATGGAGCCGAGGAAGGCCATGAAGAGAGTGTTCTCATACTTGTATGCCTGATAACAAAAACTAAAAACTAGCACAAAAGACTGCAGAAACCACAACCTTGAACAAAAATACTGCAAGGACATTTGCCCAGCAACTGCCTGCCAACCTTGGACTGATATCACCCTTGTTATAAATCTTCATAGCCACGGATAATTATCTCAAAACAATTATGTAATGCTCATTTTTTTTCCTTTAAAAACCTTTGTCTTTTTTTACCTCCCTGAATATGCACAAAGTTTACTACATCATGCGTATTCCCATGGCAATGCTCTACTCCCAAATAAATGTCTTTTTTCTTTTAGAGAGCCTGTCTCTGCGTTTGTGATTTAGGTTGGCATATGTGGTGTCAGAAACAGGACCTGAAAAAGATCACTAGCAAGGGATCAGCGATTCTCAGAACCTCAAGTGCGGTGCTCACTTGGTCCCTGCGAGCTCTCTGCTTCCGCAGCGCGCCTCTTCTGTCCTGGTGAGTCTCCTCAGGCTGAGCTGCTGCCTCTGGGTAGAGCCTTTTTGATATTTGGGATCTGGTTTGGATACAGCCACCTTGATAAAGAACTATGCAGCCCCTCCTGGGATGATTAAAGACATTAATTAGTCTTTTCTGGTAAGTCCTTTCTAGTGTAAAGACAAGTGTCTTTCTGGGCTGAGCCCTCTCCATCTCTGCTTGAATTTACATTCCATCTGGGAGGCGTGTCTTTTCTGGTGGATTTACTTTCAGTTTGGTCTGCATGCCTCGTTTCATATTTCACTTGATCTGCTAACATTTTTGTGAACACTATTATTTTTATTTTGGTTTCTTTTGATTTGATTTGACTCTTTTGCTTGTTTCTGAAAAATAAACTCATACATGGTGGGCACAGGATGGCAAATTGAAAGCCACTAGGGCAGTTGCCACTAAAACGCTGGTGTAAACTCCTGACATTCCCTGACAGGGTTCACAGGATGTTCTGGGCTCTGAAGAGACTGAGAAATGGAGTGGGATTCTCAAACATTAAAGCATGCCAGGGTTTCTGGGACTCCAGCTGGCTACACGCTATGGTCCATTCTTGCGCACATGTTTAAACTGATGAGCAAAATTATATCAAGGAAAAGCTGGAGCTCAAATAGTCATTATTCAAAAAACCTGCAGCATAGAGTTAACGTGTAGAGTCTTCTAAGTTCTCTCTCTCTCCTTTTTTTGTTTTTTTTTACTTTAAGTCTGACTTTTCTACTGGTGTTGAGATAGAACTCATTGTTTATGATATTCCAGCCAAGATTTTTAAAAATAAGAAGCCTTAAAGTGCTTTCCAATTAATGGCTTTACAAATTATAACAGTTTTGTGGTACCCAACAACCTAGACACTATTTATGTCTGTACGTATGCACGTATGTATGAATGAATGAATGAGACAGGTCTTGCCCTGTCACCCAGGCTGGGATGCAGTGGCCTGCTCATAGCTCACTGGAGCCTCGTACTCCTGGGCTCAAGTGATCCTCCCTTCTCAGCCTCCCTAGTAGCTGGGACTACACGCACCTGCCATCATGCCTGGCTAATTTTTTGAAAATATTTTTTTTTTTTTAGAGACAGGGTCTCACTACATCACCTAGGTTGGTCTCTAACTCCTGGCCTCAGGTGATCCTCCCACCTCAGACACCTTTTAGAAATAAAAATTTAGGTTTGCCTGACTAACAATTGCCTGCAATGATGGAACAGATATATATAGAGAGAGAGAGAGAGAGAATTGAAAAAACAATCATCTAAAGGATAAAGAACTAGATAAATGTTTGTAAAATTTAGGCTTCTCAGATCAAACAGGTCAAAATCATGAGCTCAGAGCTATAATATAAGGTATCTCTATCCAGCATAAACATTTTACTTTTTTTGCCATGATAAAGCCAAAAAGAAAAAGCCAGGAAAAACAAACCCACTAAAATTCCTCCCCACTTGCATTTGATAATCAAACAAACCAGACAAGCAAACAAAAGATAGATTTGTTACTACTTCAAGGCTACTTGGAGATTTTGTTTTTCTTATACAATTCAGCTAAACAAATGTAAATTGAAAATTTAACCCTAAACTCATTTAAAACTGAAAAAAGCAGGGGAGGTGAAAGAGGGTTTTAAAAATCAAACTACCATAGAAACTGCTTTGCTCAAAATTTGGTGTACAGCTTTTATTAGATTACCTGTCAGGACAAATCAAGTTTAGCCGTGTAAACAAATCCTAATTTTGTTAGCACTATAACTTGGATTCAAACATTTTTTTATAAACCAGTGAGTTTGTATTACTATCTCATGACTAAAATTCTAAAATGAAAGTTATAAGATCTTCACTGTGTATGTGTTTAGGTGTGTGTACGCACATGTGCATGTATTGTATGTTGTGTCTACATGGTACATTCTGGCATAGTCAGCATCTCTTAAGGAATTCTATTTAGAGAAACGAGTGCCCATATAAAAAGAATCCATTTTTCATCACTCGTAATAATACAGTGCAGAAATGGCTCACCTTTCTGTCATGACCGCAAAGAAAGGAAAGCTTCAAGATGATTTCTCTTCTGACACTCGTTTAATTCATGTGGAATCCATCTATCCAGCTTCTTTACCTCGCCCATTTCTTTCCAATGGTCCAATACTGTTGGAATAGTAACGTCAAACCTTGCTGCTAATTCACGCATAGGTTGAGATGGATTCGCTTCCACTACAGCTTTCAGCTCATCCTTATCCACCTTGGTCTCAGGTCACCCAAGTGGCTCATTTTCAAGATTAAAATCACCAGAACGGAATTTCTCAAACCATCGGTGTGCTGTGCGTTCATTAGCCACGTCCTTCCCAAACACTTCGTTGGTATTTCCAGCTGTCTGTGCTGCATTGGTTCCACAACAGAACTCATATGCGAAAATGACATGAATTTTTGACTTATCCATGGTTTCAGAAAAATTGCTATAAAAATTTTTTTGAAAGATGATTACAAGCCAAACAATGAGGATGTACCTTCACAATAAAAAAACAAAACAAAACAAAGTGTCAAAGTAAAATGTCAGCGATATCAACTGTCAGACTTTGTGCTTAAGGAAATCAGACATTCCATACATAACCTAATATAACGCAAACAGAAACTGTCATATTAGTATTAATGTTACTTTGTATTTTCCCTTTTCAAACCTTGTATCTATTACTTGCTAAATTTTTGGCAGAAATATAACTGCTAACAAAATAATGCTGGCCTGCCACTTTGAGACGATAACAAAAGACTATGGAATGGACAAAATGGAACTTAATAATGGACTCCAGGTAGACTTAGCCTAAGAGCCACTCCTTCAAACCTCCCTGTTCAAATGTGGCTAAAAGGGTTTTGACACCAACTCCTAGTCACCCATCATTCCCCACAACGTGAGATAAGACCAGCAATTGGGACAGGTCTGTCCCAGCACCAAGGGACATCAAAACCTAACTACAAGATGATTGATCAATGGCACTTTAAGAGAAACATCTTGATCAAAAGGGGGAAATGTAAAAGTTGTCAGGCCCAGACTCCCTGAGCTTCCCAGAGCCCCAGAGGGAAGAACCCCAGGCCGTCCGGCCTGCTGCAGCCCCGTGCGTAGACACTGGTGGTGCCCAGAGCACTGGGTTTAGGTCTTGCCAGGAATCCAGTGACCTTGGGCAAGTCACTTCCCCTCTGCAGCTTCAGTGTCCTCCTGAGTTGCTGAGGGGACACCCAACCTACCTAATGAAGATAGTTACGAAGGTAAAAGGAAATAATGGCAGGGCAGGGGAGGGGCACACAGAAGAGGGTCAAGTGCTCCCTCGGTCTGACAGATCGCTGTCCCTCCGGCGTCTGCTCCTGGGCCCTGAGGGCTTTGCAGATCCCAGAGGGACTTCTGTCCACTCTGTGGGACCCGAAGGAAGCGAGTCTGAAGCAGCAGCTAAGTCTGTCTAGAGCTGCACTGTCCGATATGACAGCCACCAGCTGCATGTGGCTGTTTAAATTTAAATTTGTGAAAATTAAATAAAATCTAAAAGTCATCTCCTTGGTGGCACTAGCCACATTTCAAGTGCTCAGTAGCCACCTTCAGCTAGTGGCTGCCCGTCAGGCAGAGTTCTGTGGGACGGCGCTGCTCGGGGGACGGCGGTGTGTGAGGCTGGCTTTATCGGGTGCTCGTGAGTCCGGGCTCTGTGCTAAGAGCTTTATCTTAATCCCCCGGCAACCCGGGCGGCATCTACTGCCATCCTCACTTTGTTGTGAGGTCAGAGAGGCTCTGAGGGTTAGGTGACCGATCCAAGGACACACGATGTGTTGGGGCCGTGACTTGCCCCAGGTCTGACTCCGGAGACCCCGTCTGAAGCTCTGAACTTCACCACCTCCCTGGGCTTCACCTGTCCTGTGTTCTCAGACCCCAAAACAGGGCCACCTTCCAGCCACCTCACCTTTAGGACACATGAGACTGTACCCAGCACTCTTTATTGGCCTAGCGGAGATTTCCAGAATTTGGGGGTAGGGGGTTAACTTGTCTCCCTGGGGAATGCTGGAAACCCATCAGGGGACTTTCTTGGGCAGGGGGTTAATGATCCCACTCTCCACGTATTCGAAGACTGTGTAGGGGTCCTGGTCCCCGTTGAGGGTGACGGCCTGCCCGTAGAATTGCTCCAGGTCAGCAGAGTTCCTGTAGAACAGGTCGACTTTGAGCTTGACCTGCTCTTCAGAATCCTTCGGGTGCTGCAGGAGACGAGCCTGGATCTCCATGGTGGGAGGTGGCTTGTACAGCAGGTGGTACCTGCACAGGAGGGAGAAAACAGGTGACCCACGGGCCAGCGCAGAGGGCAGGGAGAAAGAGACCCTGTTCTATCGCTGACCAAGTTGGTGTGCCCCGGTCACCACCACCACCACCACCACCACCAAACATTTGCTGTGCACCAGCTGTGTGCACACCCTCGACTGGGCCCTGGAGCCACAGAGAGATCCAATATGTGGTCCCTGCTCAAGGGAGAGGGCTAGGGAGCAGTGACAGGAGGACACAACCAGGAACATACTAAGCGTCAAATTCACTGCTCTCCCTCTCCCCCTCCTTCCTTCTTCCTCTTTTTCATCCTTCCGTACAATACCCATTACGCATCTGCTCTACGTCCGGTGTCACATCTGCCGTTGACAATGCCATGGTAAAGTAAGCAAGGCGGCTGCTGACACCACGCTTACGGAACTTACAGTCAGCTGGGGGAGTGGGAGATTATAATGACGGCTGTGAGTGGAGGTGACAGGAAGTACCACAGTCACTGCTGGGGAGATCCCAGGGACAGGGAGACATAAGGCCACAGGAGTTGACATGGGTCAGCTAAAGATCACCCCCCAGGAGCAAGGACGGCAAATCAGGGCTATGTTTGAGAAAAACCCTGGCTTTACCTCCCTGCCCCACCCACCACGCTCCTGAGTCCCGACCAGGAAACGTGGCCTGGTTACAGGGAAGATGGCCGCGCCTGCCCGTTTGCGACTGGGGGGGTTTCTATTGCCTTTCAACGTGAATGCAATGATTGTACTTGCTCAGACTGCAGGATAAAACTCAGAATTTTTCTGCTGTAACTGTGGGAAGGCTCAAAGGTGGCCGTTCCTATGGGGATGTGTTTGTGCAGCAGCCACCTCTGGCGTGCATCATGGCTCAAGCAGAGGCCCAGGCAATCGCGCAGGGGACACTGAGCTAAAGCAGCCGTTCCCCATGCTCGGGTGAAGCCGCGGAGCCCGGGAGAGCGTGGGTGCGCGCTTCGCCAACGTATTGCCGGAGAGCTTTAGACATTAACTTCCTGGTTACTCTCCCAGGCAGAGTCAACAGATACTGCCCAGAAGAGCCAGTTGGATAAACCCCTTTTCTAGAGTCTTCCTCCAGTGGCAGCCAGTGTTACCCCCATGGAGGATGCACCATGGCGCCGTCACTCAGAGGGTCCCCAGCTGGGGCTGGTCCCTGGCAGCCCTCGCAGGGCCACCCCCAGGAGCCCAGCACAAACCTTTCTCCTGTAACCGGATCGATTCTTCTCAGGGTCAGCCGCTCAACGATGGAATCAAATGGCACGTTCAGGAAAAACACCCTACAGGAAAAGAACCACATTATTTATATCTTTTATCCTCTGTATTTTACGATGGTTTGGCACCCTGGGGACTTCCCAATCCCGGGGAGACTGCCCCTCCCAGGGCTAATCCCCAGAGACGACAAAGAGCCTGCGAACACGCCTTTCACACACAAACCGCCAGCCCAGGGCCCGGGTCCCCAAGCCCCTCCTCCGTCTGACTCTCACACCCCAGGCCAATATTCTCCCTGCCCTAAAGGAACCAGGCAGCAAGAGACCACCCTATAGCCCAGAGCCCACCAAAATTATTCAAACTGCCCAGTCCTAAGCTCACTGTTGACTTGCTGACCCCTCCTCGCCTGCTCCCTTCCTTGGGGACCACGGTGAAGGCGGGGGACAGTGCTCTCCCCTCACCTTGCTGCCTCCCGACTGGCTCTGGGGCCCCCCATGTGGCCCTGAGTGGCGTGGTGTGCCCCCTCTCTCAGGGACTGTAAGAAACTCTTGTTTCAATGGCATTCACCTGTCTGTATCATGGCTTGGTTACCACTGTAAACTGAATTTCAGGTACAATTAAGACAAGAACAAGCACCGTGGTCGCCTGGAGAGAACCCGGGCCGGACCCTCCCTCTCGGCCAGACCAGGATCCTCCCTGCATGTGGGTGGAGCCATCAGGGGCTCCAGGATACCAGCGTGGAGTTCACCAGGGGAAGATGGGCGGGAGGGTTCCCCGCCAAGGATGCTCAGCTCCCCTGATTCGGGGACAGCTCCCAGCCCCCATCACTCCTGAGGAGGCGGGACTCCCTGGGGGCATTGCTCAGGTGAGCTGCAGGACAGCAGGTGCCCCCTCCCCACAGGAGGACAGCGCGTTCTCTGGAGTCACACAGACTTGGATTAGACTCTTGCTCCCACCATGCACTTGCCGTGTGACCTTGGGCCATTACCCCACCTCTCTCAGACTCAGCTTCCCCAGCTATAAAATGAGGCTAATAACAGTTGCCTAGTGTTGCAGATTTAATGAGATAAAATGTGTGACAGGCTTAGCGAGGGGTTCTTGCAGACTCAGTGCTCAAACCTGGCAGCTATTATAATATCATCCTCATCATCACCGGATACTCTCCCTGGGAGTTCATGCGCCCTGACTGCCCGTGCCCTCCTTGGAGGGGCAGAGCGCTTTGTTCTTTCTCACTTTCTCTTTCACAAACAGGCAGGACACTCAGAGCCAACAAGCCCAAACCAGAACTCAACTGAAAAGACAAAGTGTTCACTTCTATAACTCAGGACGTTCAGACCGGGAGCACCTGGGAAACATCCCCTAACTCCCTAGTGGAAGTGGTTTAATCCCAGCCCTGCTTTTCTGGGCAATGGAACACTTTCTTTATAGAAAACTGCAGGAAAGTGGTTCTCAACTGGGGTAATTGTGTCCCTTCAAAGACATTTTGCAATGTCTGGAGACGTTTTTGGTTTTCACGGCTTGAGAGGGATGCTCCTGGCATCTAGTGGGCAGAGGGCAGTGATGCTGCAAAGTGTCCTACAAGGTACAGGACAGGCCACCACGAAGAACGATCTGGCCACACACGTAAGCGCAAGGTGGAGAAACCTTGCCTCAGGACATGGTGTGAGCAAAGGGGACAGACAAGAGGTGTGGCTGCTTTGGCTGGGAGAGGCAGGGTGGGGACAAAACCCCCATGTTGGTGGCTCCTGCCCACAGAGCAAGTCTAGCCCCTGTCCTCTAGCATTAAACTATCTTTTTTTAAAATAACTTCTGGAATATTCCATTGTTTACTTACTGTTTACTCATTTATGCTTTAATTCATTTAGACACGCATTTATAGAGCGCCAGCTGTGTGCCAGGCACATACGAAGCTCGTGTTTAGCAGCTCTTTGATGGAACTTAGGCGCCGCGTTTAACAGAGTTGTCATCATTGGCATCAGTGTTGTGTGACTGCCGTGTGCAGTTTCCACTAGGGCCAACGTTAGTGACAACACTGGTGACAACAAATACTCCCTGTGCGCCCAAAGCACTGCACTCATTTCACTTTTAAGTAGGTAGTGTCAGGCCAGCGGCACCCCTGGAAGTGAGGAAGGCACACATGGAAGAGCCCCCACCCCCGCTCTCAGCCCGGAGCCTTATTAGGCTTAGGACCCCGCCCCCAAAGCCAGTGAACAAAAGAAGCCACTCGCTGACATCCTTGGAATTCTCCAGATGTGTTGAGTGGGCTGCCAAGAGGCCAAGCTTTGTAGGTCCCATGGGACACTAGCTCCCATGGGCCCCAGTGTCCTCTCGGGCCCAGGTGCCACCTGCTCCGGCCACAGCAGTGACCATACGTGCTCAGGAAGCACCTGCAAAGGAACAAGCGCTGAAGAGATGCACACAGTCCTGGGTTCTCTTTAAACTCTCTCTGCCCACTGCCTCGAGTTTTTCCATCCCAGCTAAGTGGCAGAGCTGAGAATGACCCTAAAACACCAGGATTGGAAGGGATCTTAAGACACGGAATTCCCAGAGACCAGCTGCATCAGAATCTTCTTTGACAGTGTGGGATGCTGACACCCTGGCCCAGAAATGCTCACTGGCAGGTGTGGGCAGGAGCCCAGCGTTGCCCTGGTCACTGGAGCCACTGCCGTGGAGAACACCCGGGTTGGGGATTCTGAACCAGGCACCGGCAGGGCCGTGAGCCCCTGGGAATGAGATGAAGACTGTTGACTACACTCGAGAACGTGTGCTGTTCTGGGTGCTGGGTGGGTGCGTGCCTCTCATCGGATTCTCAAAGGGGTGCCAGTTCTCAGAAACGGTTATGAGCCACTGGTCTGAGCCAAAGCCTCATGTTTTGCGGAGATGAAGGACTTGGCCTCGGAGGACTGGGGGAGGTGGCAAAGCTGTGGCTGCCCCAATCCTGCACACCGTCCTCACACTCGCTCCCCTGGGCTTGCAGACCCCTCTGACTGTCCTGATTCTCTCTGGGCTGCCACCCTGACCCCTCTCATCCTATGGCCTGTTTGGAGCAGGTTTGCATCACAGTCCCAAAAGACACAATCCGGATGCTGTGATCCCAAATGCTGCAACCCTGAAAGCTGAGTGCTGAGGAAGGGTTAGTGGCTGCTGGCTGTGTGCAGTCTAGTTGCAGTGCGGTAGGCGGGACTAACACCTTGCTATTGTCTTTATTTGGAAATTAAGCATGTTTTAAGGAGAGGCACATGGGCACTGCGTTGACAAGGGGGGGCTTTGTGGACTTAATTTTAGGTGTCAGCTGACTGGATTAAGGAATACCTGGAACCCTGGTAGGGCCTTATTTCGGGTGTGTCCGGGAGGGTGTTTCCGGAGGAGGTTAGTGAGTCAGTCTGAGGGACTAGGCGGGGAACATCTGCCCTCGGCGTTGGCGGCACCATCCGGGCCACCAGGGCCCTGGAGGGAACAGACACAGAAGGTGAACCGGCTGTCTCTGAGAGCTGGGACAGACTTCTCTTCTGCTGCCTCGGACATCAGGAATTTGACTCCGCCGAAGAGCATTGTCACAGTGTTGACTCTGTGTGCAAGCATTGTGTGTGTACATTAAAATGTTGAAACTTCCTCAATACAATTTTTTAAAGTTAACTTAATTTGTGTGTGTGTGTGTGTGGAGACAGAGTCTCACTCTGTCACTCTGGCTAGAGTGTAGTGGTGTTGTTGTAACTCACAGCAACCTCCAACTCCTGGGCTCAAGTGATCCTCCTGTCTCAGCCTCCCAAGTAGCTGGGACTACAGGTGCACACCACCACACCTGGGTACTTTTTTCTATTTTTTTTTTTTTTTTTTTTTTAGTAGAGACAGGGGTCTCGCTCCTGCTCAGGCTGGTCTCGAACTCCTGAGGTCAAGGGATCCTCCGGCCTTGGCCTCCCAGAGTGCTAGGATTACAGCTCACCCAGCCGAAACTTCCTCAATAAATGAGGAGATGTCCTTTTTATATATCTGCATTTGTGAAAGATAAAATTTCTCGAGATCCCGGCTCTTTGGGCGACTGCCTATGTGGTTGGGACCATCATGGTTTTTGATCGATCTCGTCCAGAGACTTAGGTTGTATTGAGGTGGGAGGATCGCTTGAGCGCAGGAGTTTGAGGCCAGCTGGCGCAACATAGCAAGAACCTGTCTCTAAAAACAGAAGGACTTAGGTTGTCTGTCACGGTATTTCAGATGACCGCGGTTATAAAGCTGAGTGCACACAGTCACCAAACATCATGGTATGTGTTTACACATTTCACTTTTTGACCTATTTCATTATGATACCATTTGTCTGCTCACAACGTTAGACACGTGTGACTGCCCTTAGTATACCTGAGTGTTTGTGCTTGCAAAAATATGGATTTTACTATTGCCTATTTTATTGTGTAAAGCAGCCTATAAAGTGTTCTGTTGTGTTTTTATGCTTCAAATAAATACCCTTTTAAAATGTAAATTTAAATTATTTTTTCCAGAATTACATTTTCAGAATTTTAGTAAAGTCTAAAAGTTTGAGCTTTTAGGATTTCAACATTTGGGATTATAGCATTTGGGACTATGATCAACTCCTGAGCTAACCTGTTCCAGGACTGCAGGGCTGGCATGAGGGAGGCCCAGAGGTCACCAATCTGAGCACTGGCTCCTCCTGGCTGCAGGAATTGGTTCATAGTGCAGGGCTGATCCAAGCCAAGATGATGAGAGGCTGCCCCGGAGCTTGCTGGGGAGAAGGAAGCTTCATTTCCACCGAGGCTGCAAAACTGATAAAATGGAAGGCCAGGGTCGTCTGGGGCCTGTACCCAGAGAAAGCCTGACTGAGAATGAAGCCCAGTCCAAGAGAGCAGAGAGATGGCGAGACACATTGTTTGGACCCTGGATCAAGCTATGCCTGCAGCCAACCTCAACATTTCACTGACATGAATACATAAATCTCTTCTTTTGCTTAAGCCAGTTTGAACTGGGTTTCCTGCAATTGTTACCCAAAGGACACCTAACACACTAGTCTCTCCAACATCACTTGCTTCTAGAAAATGCGTGAACTTAAAAAAAATCGCGGATCCCCGAGCCAAATGCTCTTTCTGCTTCAAGGCCAGCTTCTCCCGCGGCCTTTCTTCTCCCTCTCTCACTTCGCCCACGCGGTTCGCGGAGCTTCGCTTCCGCCCGGCCTCCAGGAAGCCCTTCACTGGCGCCTGGACGCAGCAGCCGCCCCTCCACCCGGCGATTTCCCAGCAGCCTGGCGGGCTGGGAGCCACGAACATCCACTTCTTCCCTGCACGTGTTCTCCATAATGACTTCCGTTCACAACGTGCTGCAAAATAACAGCCACCAGACACAACATGCGAGCCCGGGAGCGTGTAAACACAGGGAGCGCCGGTGTTCCAACGTGCTTTCATCCCCTGCGCGCCGAACACGCCAGCCCCGGGATCGCAAGGCCCAACTGCGACACCGAAGCACGGCTGTCACCGTGGCTGGCGGCTGACGGTGCCGCTCGGGCTGCCGACGCCAGTAGAAAGGAAGCCAGTTTGGAAATCCCTGATAATTGAAGCTGCTTCGTAAACAAACAAGCCCCAGTTGAAAAATTTTTAACCCAGCATATCAAGACTGCTTGTCGTCATTCAAGGGAATGGCTTGTGAAAGGCTGGCGAGATCAGAAGCTCAAGGACACCCAACTGGTACTTGAAACGCGTCACTGGGAAGAGCCTGGCTGAGGAAGGCTGCGTTCCGCGCTGGAAGCTTCTGCTTCTCCGGGGAGAGCCAGGTGGCAGGGTGCAGGGTGCAGGGCAGCCCGGGCCCCTCTGCGGAGGCATGTGGCCCACGCCCGCCCCCAGCCCTGCTTTTTTGTTTTCTGTTATTTATTTACAACAACACATCCAGCAAAGGGAGGATGGCGAAAGCAAAGAATACGCAAAGCCATGGCGGGCAGACACTCCCGGTGGGGGAGTGCAGCCGGCGCTCGGATTGGCCGGGGGAGGGCAGGGCGCCTGCCTTTGGGATTGAAGAATGTCCCGCTGGTGGCTGCCAGACGAGGGCAGGTGGAAGGTGCCTGGGAGGCCTCTAATCCCTGCTCCAGGTGGGGTGGCTGGAGCAGCGCATCAGCGCCACCTTGGAGCTCCTTAGCAACGCAGAGCTCAGGCGCCACCGCCCACCGCCGAATTGGATCCACGGTGATTTGCAGGACGCCCCCCCATCCCCGCTACTAACCCAAAACCTCCAGGGGAGGGTGTGGGAGGCCCGTATTTGTAAATCAGCAGCTCAAGTGACTCTCACGCGCAGGTGTGTTTGGGAAGTGTGGCTCCCATCAGCGGGCTCACCCTTGGCGGCACACTGAGACCACCGGGGAGCTTTGAGGACACTGAGGCCAGGCCCCACCCCAGAGGTTCTGCCCTGATTGGTCCAGGCTGAGGCCGGGAATGGGGATTATTAAAAGATCCTCAAGAGCCTGTAGTGTGTAGCCAGGGTTGAGAACTGCTGCTCTGATTCAGTCTACCTAGTGTACCAGATGGGGAAACTGAGGCCCAGAGAGCCAAGGGCCTCACACTGTCACCCTGGGCTTTGGTGTCAGATACTCAGTGACACCACCCTTGTAACGTCCCCTCTACTCACACTGCCAGAGGCTCTGTTTGCGGAGCAAAGGGGCCTTGTTCCTCAAAGACCCTGAGGCCCATGCCCTGCTCCAGAGCCAAACTCCCTGGAAATTAAGTGAACTGATGAAATTTACTCTGGACCCACGGATAGATTTGGTAAATCGAGGGATGTGATATACAATAACCGACTTTAAATGTGATATGCAGCCCTGCCCAGAGGCAGGGGCCTGCCTGTGTTGGCCTCTGATCAAAGCCAATACGCCTCCACTGACTGCAAAACCCTACACAAAGCCCTACGGTGTAACCACAGTGAGACACCACTTCACACCCACTAGAACGGCTATTATAAACATTTTTTTTAAAAACAGAAAAGAAGTGTTGGCGAGGATGTGGAGAAATTGGAACTCTTATGCATTGCTGGCGGGAATGTAAAATGGTGCAGCCTCTGGAAAATGGTATGGCAGCTCCTCAAAAAATTAAACATAGAATTACCGTATGATCCAGCAATGCCACTTCTGAGTATAGACCCAAAGGAATTGGAAGGAGGGACTTGACCAGATATTTGTACAGCAGTGTTCATAGCAGCATTATTCACAATAGTCAAAAGGTGGAAACAACCCAAATACTCATCAACAGATGAATGGATAAACAAAACACAGCTGTGTCCCTTAACAGTGGGGATAGATTCTGAGAAATGCGTCACTCTGTGAACATCATAAAGTGTGCCTGCACAAACCTAGGTGGTATAGCCTACGACACACCTAGGCTGCAAACCTGTACAGCATGTTACTGTACTGAATACTGCAGGCAATTCTAACACAATCCTGAGTATTTGTGTATCCACACATATCTAAACAGAGACAAGGTAGAGTCAAAATACGGTAATATAATCTTATGGGCCCACTGTTGTATACGTTCCATTGCTGACTGAAATGTTATGCAGTGCATGACTGTACATGCAATGAGATATTATTCAGTCTTACAAAAGAATACAATTCTGACACATGCTACAACATGGATGCACCTTGAGGACATTATGCTAAGTGGAATTAGCCAGCCACAGAAGGACAAACACAGTATGATTCCATTTACATGAGGTACTTAGAGTTGTCAAATTCATGAAGACAGAAAGTAGAATGGGGGTTTCCAGAGCTGGCGGAGGGGATAGGGGTTAGTGTTTTAATGGATATGGCATTTCAGTTTGGGGTGACAAAAAAGTTCTAGAGATGGATGGTGGTGATGGTTGCACAACCATGTGAAGGTACTTAATGTCACTGACCTGTACACTTACATATTGTTAAAATAGGCCAGGCACAGTGGCTCACACCTGTAGTCTCAGCATTTTGGGAGTCCAAGGTGGGAAGATTGCTTGAGGCCAGGAGTTTGAGACTAGCCTGGGCAATATAGTGAGACCACAAAAAAAAAAAAAAAAAAAAAAAAAATTATCCAGGGGTGGTGGCATGTGCCTGTAGTCCTAGCTACTTGGGGAACTGAGGTGGTAGGATCACTTGCGTTCAAAGCTGCAGTGAGCTATGATCATGCCACTGCACTGTAGCCTGAGCATCAGACTGAGACCCTGTCTCTACAAAAAAATAAATAAATAAATAAATAAACAAAAATTTTTAAATGGTTTAAATAGTAAATTTTATGTTATACATATTTTTACCCCCCTCACCCCCACATATAAAGCACTATGGTGTAGTTAGTAGGTATTATGGTGAAGGCAATTGGGAGAGAGGAGTTCTCTGACCTTGAATAAACTTACAATTTAATGAGGTTCTGAATATATACATGTATAGAAATAAATGGGCAGACCAAAAAATATGAACCATATGATAGTACTAGTTCTACACAATGATGCAAATACAACACAATTTTTTTCAGAAAATAAAAGAGGAGGGAATACTTATCTTATAGGCAGTCTTTCCTGATACCAGAATCAGACAAAGACATTACAATAAAACTACAAACAAATATCCCTCATGAACACAAATGCAAAAATCCTCAGTAAAATATTAGCAAATTGAATCCAGCAATACATAAAAAGAATAATTAAAAAAAAAACCTTGCAGCAAACTAGAAACAGAAGGGAAATTCATCAACCCAATAAAGGGCATTTATGAAAAAAACTATATTTAATATCACAGTTAATGATGAAAGATTAAATGCTTTCCCCCTAAAATTGGGAACGAGCTAAGAATGTCCACTCTCACTACTACTATTCATCATCATACTATAAGTCCTGGATTGTGCAATAAGATAAGAAAAGGAAATAACATGCATATAAATTGAAAAGGAAAAAAATAAAACTGTCTCCATTTGTAGATGACACTATTCTCCAAATAGAAAGACCCAAAGAATTTTTTTAAAAAGCCACTAGAATTAATAAGTTTAGTGATTCATAGGAAACATGATCAATATACAAAAAATAGACTTTCTAGATACTAGCTATAAACAATTGGAAGTTGAAATTAAAAAGTACTACTTATAATAGTATAAAAGTGAAATACTTAGGTGTAAAGCTAACAAAATAATATAGCGTCTGTGTGCTGAAAACTACAAAACAATGATAAAAGAAATAACGACGTAAATGGGGAAGCTATACCATGTTCATGGACTCAGAGACTCAATATTGTAAAATGTCAACCCCCCTCTAATTAATCTATAGATTCAGTACAATCTCAATCAAAATTCCAACAAAGTTTGTTGAAGATTCTACACAATTCTAAAATTTATATGGAAATAAGAATTAGAATTATTAAAACAGTGTTGAAAAAGAAAATTAATTTTAAGACTGACTACAAAGTTATCATAATCATGACATTGGGTGTTAGTTAAAGGACAGACACATAGATCAAAGGAATAGAACAGAGTCCAGCTCAAAAAATATGGCCAATTACTTCTAATGAAGGTATCAAGGCAATTTAATGGAGAAAGAATGGTCTTTTCACCCATTGGTGCTGTAATAACTGGACATCCATATACAAATCATCATCATTATCATTATCATCTTGACCCATACCTCACACTATATACAGAATTTGACTCAAAATGAATCACAGACCTAAATGTAAAACCCAAAACTATAAAACTTCTAGAAGAAAACCTTTGTGACTTTGGGTTAAATATTTTCCTAGATATGACACCAAAATCATGATCCATAAAAGAAAAATTGATAAACTAGATGTCATTAAAAGTATAACAATTTAAAATGTCTGCTCTTCAAAAGATATTAAGAAAATGAAAGATAAGCCACAGACTGGGAAAAAACATTTACAAAACACATATCTAATAAAAGATTTGTATCAAGAATATGCAAAAATGAGAACTATATGTACAACAAACAACATACACCAGGAGGCACAAATAGATCCCTTGTTACCTTAGAATTTCCAAATTTGACATTCAAATTGGGAAAGTCTGGTCTAGGAAAACAGTGTCCTGAAAAAGGCTCCAGCTGCCTCCTCCTTCCATGGCAGTGACGCTGCCTGGGCTTTAAATGAAGACTCAGCCTCTGTCACAGGGAGAGCACACTCTTCCCAGGTGGGCTGCAGCCAACTCCAGCTGTGGAGTAATTATGGGGTCTCTTCTCGAGGGGAACTTTGCGCTGACTGCCGCTGAAGATGGGAACTAGAGAGAAGGGAGAGCCGCCAAGAAAAGTGCAAAATGACACCGTGGGTTAAAACTCAGAATGATCTGCTTATCTTTAACTAGAACGTGCTGCCCATGACACATCAGGGTGGAGATGGAACACACAAGCTCTTGCCCAATTAGTCTTCGAACAGCGGCAACCTGCAGAATGCTCACATGGCACGAAGCAGGAGTGGCTATTTTTCGCAGACTCGTCAGGACAAGATCTCTGTCTAGTTTAAAGGCAGAGACGTGTGAGCTCTACTCAGCAAATGGCTACTTGGCTCCCTTTTAAATTTAGGCCTCGTTAGCCACTCAGGATCCATCTTGTAGGATTGGCTCTTTTGGGTTCACATCTGTTCACAACGTAAAAGAAGACTAAATCCATGCACTTGGGCATCCATGTTATTAAACCCTGGGCAGCTCTAGGGTACCCTGGCAGTCGCAGCAGGCTCGGGGCAGCACAGGGTGGGTAGGAGGTGACTGAGAGGATGGGGGCATCCCAGTGGGGTCTGGGCAGCTGTGTCCCTAGTCCTGGAGAGGGAATGACTAAGAGGGGGTGAGAGGTCTGGGAAGCCTGTACAGGGGTGATTTACAAAATGTACTCCTTTTTATTATAAGTGAAAAACCAAAAAAAAAAAAGGCAGAAAGGCAGCATTTGTGTCTAGGGATGGCCACATTTGGGGATGGCAGCTAGCAATGGGCAAGCTGTTAGAGGGAGCGAATCGGAACTGAAGACGAAGATGAGCTTCGAGTGGGTGGAGGAAAGCTGCCCGGGGAAACCGGGAAGAAGGGCAGCGTGCACGTGTGAGTCATGCAGAGACTACCCACCGCACACGCCAGACAGACGAGGCCCCTGCAGGAGTCACGCCGCTGAGCACACTGGGGTGGGCTGTCTAAAGACGGGAGCTGGGACCCCCGGGTTGGTGCTGTGCTCTTCGTGCCTGGCATGTGCTGAGTGCTGAATACACATGCCGAGAGCGCATGGGCGCATGTCGGCACACGGCCAGCTCTGATGTCGGGGGAACCCTAATTCCATCTCACAGAGAAGTGCCCCAGGACTCAATGGGGTTGTCTCTCTGGTCCCCCAGGCAGGTGTCCTGGGCCACAGGTGCAGGTGCACAGAACCCCCTAACAGCCGTCAGAAAGGACTGTGCGTAGGAGAGAGCACTGTAGGAAGGAGTTTGGACAAAAGGCCTCCTAGGATTCCGGAAAAGGCCCAGGCCAGAATTTTTAAATGTTTACTATGTATCTTTTGTTTTTACTCTTACAAGAATAAAATTTGACAACTAAAGGCCAAACATCTCTACCTCTTTTTAAAACCCCGTGCATTGTGCCTCCTGCCCTCAGGTAGCACCTGCAGTGCCCCTAACTTCTCGCTCCCCGCTCCTTAACAAAAGAGGCTCCTGCGGGCCATTTCTTGTCTAAAACTGTGCATAACTGACAGTGGCAAATCGACCCTGGCTGTGTCTAAAACCTCTCCAGGGGCAAGGAAAACGCTCTCTGTGACAGTCATTAAATTAGCGAGCACTGCTGGTGGTTTACCACGTGCTGTACAAAATGCAGCAGTCTGGTGCAAGGAGAATGACCCGGGTATCAAATTCCTGCATAATCCATCTCCGTTTTAAAGTCATCTTAAAATGTCTGCCTCCTTCTCCACTGGGAAGAAAGAGAATCATTCCTCTGCACGCTGCCATCCAGACGCTCCCCAGACAATAATGAAACACAAATTGTCGGAAGCCACAAAGTTCTGCAAACTTTTCCCCAGAGAAAAAGGCAAATGAGTTTAAGGCAACCATGACAGTAGCCAAGTGGAAAGCTAGCCAGAACCTCAGAAGCAAATCCCTGTGGACCCGAGACCCTGGCCCTTCCTTGGGGTGAGGGGAGTGGTCGGGGGACCCGGTAGGGACAGGAGGTGTAGAGCAGAACTTTCTGGTAAGGACTCCCCCAGTACAAGTCACTCCCAAGCATGTGAAAGCCATATGTTGGCCTTGGGTCTTGAAACAGCGTCTGTGCGTGAGATGCCACGTCTCTGGGGACAGGAAGCCACGCCAACAAAAGGCAAGACCTGTCCTGAGCTCTAGAGGCTCCATGATTTTTAAGTATCTTAACATGGGCAGTTTCCACATTCTCAAGCCTATTCCCAATGACTGTTCAGACTCTTTTTAAAAATTTTTTTAAAAAATTTAAAATTTTAAAAACCCGGTTTTTGTTCTTATTTGATCAGTATAATTTGATCACAATAAATGTGTCCTTTATAGCTCAGGATTAATTCAGACATTCACAAGACAGTGCAAATAACGCTTTGTTCAGACCATTAGTTTGCCGCCCCAGCAAAACTCTCATGCACTTCTAGCCAGAATGGGACAGGAGGGGCAGTTCAGGAACTTCTCCCTTGGGGACCCTCTTATTTGAGGCAGAGAGAGTTTCCAAAGGAAGTAACCCAGAGACACACTTTGTGATTTGTGAACACTATCACAACAAATAAACCACAATGCAGAAATACATTCAAGATATATTGTTATCACAAAAATCAGGTTATAAATCAGGTGGGATAGTTTGA
The DNA here is from genome assembly GCA_028533085.1 of Varecia variegata. Classification (NCBI taxonomy): domain Eukaryota; kingdom Metazoa; phylum Chordata; class Mammalia; order Primates; family Lemuridae; genus Varecia; species Varecia variegata. Next base: position 125,964,969 of record CM052443.1, read on the forward strand.
TCCCATTTAAAAATGTATTAAAAAAAGAGAGACTGGAACATTAAGAACGATTGCTCCTGAGTAGAAGAACTATGAATGATCTTTACTTTCCCTTTTTAGTTCCACTATAATGAAAAAACTTTTTACAATATATTATGTGACTTCTGTAAGGAGAGACAAAACAGAGTTTAAGCCAACGTCTATTCACATGGGAATCAGGAAGAAAGAAAAATGTTCTCTGCCTCACCAGCAACAGCCCCGCCTTGCCGGGGCCAGGGCCTGCTCCCAGGGGAGGCGGCAGGCTGGGGGGCAGCGGTGACGGTGACAGTGACGCAGTGGCGGAACCAGGCCTGTGCAGTGCGGGGCAGAGTCCACGCTCTTCTTCGTTTGGTTTGCTGGTAAACCAGCTTTTGGCAGGGGGAGGGAGCGGGAGGATCCCTCATTTGTAGCATTTGCCAGTGTCCCTGGTGTAAATACTCTGAACATAGTCGATTTCGAGCTGCCAACACAATGTCACCGAATGAGGAGTTGGTAGGAGACGGGCACAGTGCCAGCCACTCTCGCACACCCCCGCTGCAGCAGCCCCTGAGGCGGAGCAGAGAGTACTGTTCCCATTTCATGGACGAGGGCACCGGTCGGTCAGTCACTGTCTATCAGGCGCTTGTGTGTTAGGCCAGGCACTGCAAATGCACTGTTTTATTTAGTCCTCACAGCACCCTGTGAGCCACGGGTACTGATATTGCACTTACTTGTCACGTGAAGAAACAAACAGAGCCCAGAAAGGTCAGGTGCTTGTACAAGGTTATTTGGCTAAAAGAGGCAGAGATTTGAACACAGGACTGCTTGCTCCCAAATCCGTGCCCGTAACCATGTGGGGTGCTGTTTCGCTCCATCACAGAGTCAGCTTGGACTGAGTGGCCACGTGTGCTGGGCTGAGTTACTTGCTCTGATGTGCAAGACATGGAGCAGGTGTTTTTGGGAGGTGAGATGGAGGGAGCGTGAAGATTCCTCAGGACACAATGGAAGAGCAGGCCACAGGAGGGAAGGCACGGTGTGTGGACTCGGCCTCTGGTCGGCTCCCCCTTGCATTTGGGGATAAAGAACAGAGACCTGGGCCCCTCTGGCCTCCTCCAGAGCTTGGACATGCCTGTCCCCTCTGGGGCCATGTCCTGTGCCTGCACGGGGGTGTCCAGGTGTGGGACCCCATCCAGGCCTTGGAAAATGTGGTCAATGAATGGTCGTCTTCGTCCTCAGGGCTGTACGCTTAATCAAAGGCATTTGGTTAATTTGTTGTCCTGCTGGGAGGGGTGGAAGAGGGTGACAGATCCTACTGTCCAGGAGAAGCACTTTGTTGAGGTGGCTTCTGGTGTGCTTGTCCTGCTCCCAGAAGACAGTGGATCTGGGGGTCCCAGCCCTCACCTCACTCTCATCTGCCCATCCCCAAAGTACCTGGCACCTGGCAGTCCCAGCCTTCCCTGCCATGCAGGTGGGGTTGCCCTTTTCCCTCATTTTCTGGGGGGCCATGGGCACGTCGAACCACCCACTGCAAAACTAGCCCAGCAGCTCTCAGCTGTAGGTTTAGGGCACAGGAGCATACTTTAAAAACCCTGGCCAGCGTCTTTCCCTGTCTTTCCAGGCAGGCCCTGTGTCCAGATTCCCCCAGCATTGCTCTCTCACGCCCCTGCACACTCATTGAGGCAGTGATCGGTGTGAGGCACTCTCCGTGGCTCTTGGGGGCAGGCAACAACATTGCCCACCCCCCGTTGGTCGCCCTTCAGCTCCATGTGGGTATTGGAGGGGGCTGCCACCCACCCACCTTGTCTTCGCCTGTGTGCTCACAAGACAAAGTTCCCGCATGTTCCTGGAAACCCACCATCTTGCTTGGGCACTGGCCAGAGGCTGCACCGCACCTTCTACCTGGTGCTCAGAGCACCAATCGCCGCAGGGCTCAGGGTCCCCTTCGACCGTGGGAACAGGGACCAATGCTGATCCGCACACCGGTGTGGACACCAGTTAGGATCCACCGGCCAGCAGCAGCCCCAAAGGAACGTCTGGGTTGGTGAACATTTCCTTGGTGCCCTGCGGTGTGGCCAACGCCGGGAGGCTCCACTCAGATCCCCCTCACGAAAGAACGTTCTGCTCAGCACGGTCACCTGACAGCCTCCAGCTGAAGCATCTTCAGGGGCTTGAACTGTACTTTCTTTTTCCCTTGAGACAGGGTCCCGCTCTGTCACCGAGGCTGGAGTGCAGTGGCGTGATCACAGCTCACCGTATCCTTGAACTCCTGGGCTCAAGCGATCCTCCCACCTCAGCCTCCTGGGTCACTGGGATTACAGGTCTGAGCCACCGCGCCCGGTGCCTGCTTTTTTAAAAAACTCTTTACTGAGACACAATTCACCCATGTAATGTGTCTAATTCAATGGTTTTTTGATACATTCAGAGTTTTGCAATCGTCAATACAGAATGAAACCCTGGACCATAGACAGCTCCCAGCCCCACAGCAATCACTGATGCACTTTCTACCTCCATGGATTTGTCTGTGCTGGACATTTCACACACACTGAATTATATAACATACGGCTACGTCACAAGGGGCAAAAGAGTCCCCCCAAGGTTGTTTTCAGGATTGAAGATGATAATCTGTGTAGCACTGACACGTGGTGACCTGCGGGCCACTGTGCCAGGCTTGGTTCACTTAGCCTGATGTTTTCAAGGTTCATCCGCACTGGAGCGCGTAGCAACACTTCGTTCCTTTTTATGGGCAGGTAGTGTTCCACTGTGTGGACAGACCACATTTCGTTCTTCATCCATTCACCAGCTGATGGACTTTTAACCCAAGCTTTGAGCCAGGGTCACACTCGTCCGGAACAGCCCGTGGCCGGGGACTGAGCATGGCAGTGGTACCAGGCCTGGCTGTTTCTGCCCAGCGCAGGCCGCGCTCCTTCCGTGGGCAGCCGGTGCTCTAGAGCGCCCTGCTGAGCTGGCAGGACTGCCTGAGTCTGCATGGTGATCCTGGCTCCCCGCCCAGCCTGCTCCAGCCCCTTTTCCTAGTACAGGTGTTGCCTCCTCATTAACCCTTTACACTCCTGACTCCGCCTCCGGGTCTGCTTCCCAAGAACACGTCCACCCAAAGTGCTTCGTGCGTAATAATAACACAGAGTACCCATGCGGGCCTACACGCCATTGCTGTTCTAAGATTGACCTCCACGAGGTCGTTTAATCCTCATCACGAGTATATGAGGCAGCGAGTGTTATTATAACAGATGAGGAAACCGAGGGACAGAGTTCAGCAGCCTGCCCAGGCTCCCCAGCCGGAAGTGGCGAAGCCAGGATTCAAACCCAGGTGGCCGGCTCCAGTGTCAGTGCCCTTGACCCCAGCACGCCATTGTGACTCTGCTGAAGGACAGGGGACGGAGGGAGGACTTGGTCTCCCACTGCTCGGTTCAAACCACAAAGCCTGGACGTGGATGCGTGGTTTAGCTTGTGCTCCTGGGGGCTGTGCTGGGAGGCCCAGGTTCAGAGGCAGCTGGAGTCAATGTCGTCGTTCTCCACTTGAGCAGATCAGCTGAAAGGGATTCGAGGCAGGAAACGGGGCAGATGCTCTGCCAAGGAGGCCCCGCCATGTGCTTCTGCTTTTGGCGTGACCCGCTATTGAGGAGACCCCACGGGCGTGACTCTGGGAGCAGGGTCTGTAGGACCTGCGCCCTAGGGCCACCTGGGAAGCAAGTGCATCTCCTTGTCACCGGGGAGCAGAGGGATGGACAGGTGGATTAGTTTCAAGGTTTCCTTTCTCCGAGCCAGTCTCCACCAGTGACAAATGCTGCTTTAAAATCTGTCTCTGTTGAAAAGTTACATAAGCATGTTACGACGTCCCTCGGTCCCAGCCCCGGCTCTACCCACCGCCGGAAGCCCACCCTTGACCCTCCTGCTGTACGCTGAGAGGTGCTGCAGAGAGGCCTTCGTTAGCCCTTTCCGCGGCCACGGCGGCCACGGGTCCCTGCACCTGAAAGCGTTTTGCTGCTGGGCTTCAGCTTAACTCCTCTGCCTTCCCTTAATCATCATCATCGTCGTCGTCGTCACTGCAAGCCTTTATCGATACTCACAATGTGCCAGGCGCTTGTGCTGGGCGTGTTACACACGTGTCGTCTCATTTAATCCTCGTAAGAAGCACATGACCCAGGTACTGTGACCCTGCCCATTTCACAGGTGAAAAAACTCAGCCCCGAGGGGTGAGGTGCCGTCTCCAGGCCGGCCTGACCCCGAGACGCTCTCTTGCTGCCCTGCCACGTTCCCACACGCAAAGCCATCGTGCTTGGTTCTCTGAAGTTGTTCGAGCGCTCGTGCAGTCTCTAGTGAGAGTCGGGGGACGGGCAGCCTGTGCTGGAGCAACTTAGGAGGTGAGCTGGACCCCACTTCGGGCTCCTCTGTGTCCTCCGTTACGTACGGGGCACCCGGCTCCCTCCAAGGGCGGGATCACCCCTTAGCTTGCCTCGATAAGGACACGGCGCACAGCTGCCTCTCAGGGCTAAAGATAAACACCAAGGATTCCAAAAGACCCTTTATCCCCAATCACAGCTGCCTTGCCTAAGGAATCCGCCACCGTGGTTGTTAAACCCACACTTTAATTACTCCAAAATTATGTTAAATCCTTGCATAAATATTGCAGTGGCATCTTCTGAAGAATTTCATTACAGGAAGTTGGGTTGCCGCCAGAGCTCTCCACTAAAAAGTAAGAGGAGAATAGACACACGCAAAGAAAAAAGACAGATATTGTTTTCAAAATAAAAAGGCAAAGAGGTCATCCTTTGTCACATCACCCAGGTGTCAAAGAGAAAGAGTCTCAGGGTAGCAGAAATCTCCCATTTTACAGACTGAAGGGGGGGAAATGCCCTTTAGCCCACCAATCTAATAGGTTTTACTTCTGGAAAAACCTAAATCTGATTAAATATTTATAACCAGTGGTATTAATTAAGGGGGAAAAGTCCATCAAGAGAACCCCAATATGTTTACAGTGTCCCCAGGAAACTGGGAAAATTCACAATCAAGTGTGTAAATGTTCTAAAAAAGGGTCCTGAATATTTTATGAATATTTGTCATAAAACAGAAATAATAACCACTGTGCAGAGCTATTAGAATTAATATTTATGCTGCCCGCCATGAAATATTCATGGGGACAGAGAAAGGGGGGCCGTAAGACAAGAATTAATTTACATTGGGCTCGGTTTACCCGCTGGCTTGATGTTTAAAGACGGTTGACAAGCCTCCGTATGAATCCGCCAGTCACTTCCAGCAGGCTGCGGAGTGGAGGGGGCGGAGACGGTCCGGGCTGCTGACAGCTCACAGATTGAGTTTCTGACAGCCCTTAAAAAACCTAAACGGCCCCCCACCTTTTTTCCCTTCTTCCATTGCCCAAGGCGCTCTGTTCTGCCACCGTTCATCCGATCTCCCCTTCCATCTGCTGAAATTAACGAATTAATGAGCGCGATACGCTTTACGGCGGGGCCCTATGAATGTTTACAGGCGATTAAATTATAATGCGGGGCGGCTGTATAATTCATGAACCAATTAAAGGAAGTGTTAGTTGATTTGATGGGATGAGGACGTACAAAATGCATTTAACTAATGGGGAACCGCGGGCTGCCCAGGGCCGGCTCCCTCTCTCGGATTACGCGGCTAATTGCTCGACTTTATGGGCCTGTCACAGATAGCCATGCATATTTCATTGTTCTCAAAGACTTCAATTGTTTGCGTCCGTGTCTCGGCTGTAATGTGGAGAAGCCGGGCCAAACTTGGGTGTAGTTACAGCGCCCGGGCTGGGCCGCGGCAGAAACCTGAGCTCCCGAGTCTAGGGTGTCCAGCCATTAGGCGATTAAAAAGGCTCAGCATGCGATCACCTTTGTGTTACTGTGGTCCTTGGGACACTGACGGGGATGCTGACGTCATGGCCATGCACGCACTGGGGCCCTGATCCCCCTGTTTTCCCTGGGGAGCTGGGAGGGGAAGGCCACAGCCCCCTGTGTTGTTCCCACCCGCATGCCCTCCACAGCCCAATGTCCAGAGGGGTCCCTCGGGTCACTGAGAGCCCCAGTTTCCCCGGCACAGACCACCTGGGGCACTTCCCAAGCTAAGGGTTTCCTCCAGGCCTGACTTTGTCCATCCGTACAAGGTGGCCACTCAGGGCTTCATTAGACGAGATTAGTGGCAAACTTGGACCCAAACTTGAAGCTCTGCCACCAGCTCCTTGGCGTGCGCTTGGCAGGAAATCAGCAGAGAAAAGCAAATGCGCCTGCCCCGAGAAGGAGCAAAACTATCCTGGTGCTCAGGAAGAGAGAGAACACTCCCATGATTCTGTGCGCTGAAGGACAGAGGAGATGACGGTGACCGGCTTCCCAGCTGGAGCAACAGGTTGGCCAGGTTAGGGAGATGCCACCCTCATGCCGACACTGCCAGTTTACTCTGCAGGGAGCGGGTGAGCCTCCCCAGCCATCTCCCATGGGCAGAGCCCTGCAGGCCCGGTGGTCAGTCCTCTGAGATGGTTCCCTTCTCTGGCTTCCACGCCAAAGTCTGCCTTTCACACGAACTAAGCACACACTCCCCCACACCCCCCACTGACAAATTAAAAACCCTGTGCTGACCATCCTCAATACCCCTGTGGATGCCTAAGAAAGACTTTCTTCTGCTCCCACTTTGGCACCCACAGCTGTGATATGGCCTGCACACCCAGGCAGCACCCACACCCTGCTCCAGACACGAGGGCTGTGTGGCCGTGGGCAAGCCCCAGCGTCCCCATCTAGGATGGGGCTAGGGAGGGCAGTAGCTGGGGAGGAGGAAAAGTGCTGACCCACGGGCTCAGCATTTGGGCTGGCACGTAATAATTGCCCAAATTATGTTGGCCAGTACTGTCATGTGATGTTAGAGAGTCCAACTCGTGCAGTCAGGGAGGCTAAGTCACCTCTTTTCTCCTCCACAGAGGCAAGTGACAGTAGGGCTGGCTTCCACCCCTCCACTGCATAGATTTAGCAACCAACGAAGTCTACAAGAACACCTTCTGGAGTGAGGAGAATCTCTTGTGCAAGCACAGGGTGTTTCTTTGACTAAATCCAGGCAGAAAAGGTTGCAGGAACCCAAGGACCACAGGTGAGAAGAGCACCCAGTCACCACTTCAATGACAAAAGAAGAGACAATTGCAAATTAAAAGTAAGTTAATTCATTCTAAAATATTTAACTGGGGCCTAATTTTAAAAATAACTGGCAATTAGTAGTCGAGCTAGATTTTAATGCATTCTGGTTTAAAATAAAACCAAACTATCATTAATCAAGTGCACATATCATCTCAGTATTCTCAATGCACCAGTGGGGAAACTGAGGCCCAGAGGAGCCAAGCATCTTGGTTCAGAAATATCTTTTAAGCAAATACTTGTACAAGTACAAAGATATATGGGCAAGATTTCCTACTCCTGAATTACTGACAATAGCAAAAAACTGGACACACATATATGTCCACAAACAGGGAGGGGTAACAAACTGAGGCAGCTTTTAAAAGCAATGAGGCAGACCTGGGGAGAGAGAAGGCCAAGACACCATCATAAATTTTAAAAAAAGTTATGTAATAACATGTACGATCCGAGCCAGTTTATGTTTCACAAGAGAAGTAAATGTGGCAGGACAAACACAACACTGGTCATAATGATTATCTCGGGGGATCCAGTGGGCTTGGGTGGGGGTACAAAAGGGTCTTTTTCTGTTATACACGTCTGTATTTTTTTTACAATGAGACTACTATTTCTACAATTATGAAAAACACCGATTATGAAATCACAAGAAAAGGGTTATTTTAAAAAAGGAAAAGTGTCAATTTTAAACTACAGGACCAACATAATGGTCAAAACACATATGATTGGACTTCCTTGTGCAGATCACACAACGTACAGACTTAAAATTTAATGTGTCTGGGCACCTGCCCCGTCTCCTGTCCAGCCACCCTGATCCTGTTATGCAGTCGGCACTTCCTTTCAACAAGAGAGGGCAAACAGAAGACAAGGATACGACAGAGGGCAAACGACGAGATGACCTCCTTCCTAGGCACCCGCTTCTCAGGTGCACAGCTGCAAGAGGGGTCAGACAACGAAGTGTGAATACCTCAGTGCAAATCAATGCCTCTGACTTAAGAAAACTGACTTACACTCATTCATTCATTCAACAGCTATTTACCCAGTGCCTCCCATGTGCCAGGCACCGGCTGCCCCGGGCCCCTTGGATCTAGCGGTGAATGAGCCAGACGGAGCTCGAGCTTACCTGGCATGTTTATGTGCAGCTGTATAAAGACTTTCTGTCCATGCTACTTGGGATTGATCCATGATTAAACGATTAAAATATGTAATATGAAAGGAACAGTTTGCAACCGGCAAAGGGATGAGACGCACAAGTTTTTTGGTAAATGTGGTTTGGGCAAGAAGGGTGAAGTCCACACTAACATCTTGCATGGATAATTTTCCCATAAAGTGGCTAAGTTGTTAATTAGCTAATATTTACAATGTTCGTTATCAGCTAAGCATGCTACACAACGTAATCTCATGGAATCTTGTCCCTGTAGGAGCTAGGCACAACCACCGTCCCCCATTTGATAGGTACGGGCGGGAACTGACATTCAAGGAAGGTGACGAGCTGCTCGAGGTGGCATCCCTAGAAAAGGCAGGCTCTGAGTTCAGGCCAGCTGGACACCCCGGCCTGAGCAGTAGCCACTGGGCCATGCTGCCTCTCTGGGTGCTCTGGTGCCGGACACCTTGTGAGAGCTCTGGCTCTCAGAGTCCTCGTGCGCGGCCCTGTGCTGAGAACGTGCAGGCGCCACCTCACCGGGTCTTCACAGTGGGCCTGGGACACGCGTGTAACCATCGCCCCATTTCACAGATGAGGCAACTTGCCCTGTTATCAGCTACTGAGTGACCCCGTTGGACCCACAGCTGCTGGACTCCAGCACCCCCATCTTGAGTGTGTGCCAAATACAGGACTTTTCTAAGTGTTCTGCTTATATTGTTGTATTTACTCTTGTCTTTTCCTCCAGGCAGGTTTGTTCATCATTTACTTTTTATTTTTTTAATGTGAAATTCACAGAACATACAATTAACCATTTTAAAGTGTGCAATTCAGTACGTTCACAATGTTATACAACCATCGCCTCTGTCTGGCTCCAAAACATTTTCACCACCCCAAATGGAGACCCCGCCGCACCCAGCAGTCATTCCTGATCCCCCTTGACCCTGCTGGTGGCAGCTGCTACCCCGCTTCCGTTCTCTCTGGATTTACCTGCTCTGCACGTTTCATATAAATGACATCATACAATATGCAAACTTTTGTGACTGGTTTCTTCCACTCAGGGCAATGTTTCTGAGGTCATATTTACTCTTCTGAAGTATTAATAGTTCTATCACTAGCCCCATTTTATAGATAAGAAAATGGAAACTGGAAGCTCAGAGGAAGAACTTGCCTGGGACTAAAGACGCTAGTCAAGGGCAGAGCCAGATTCCAATCAGGCCTGATTCAAGAGCCCACCCGACAAGTGTCCCGGCTCTGACACTTTCAGTTTTGCTTAAGATGACTTTTTTTTTCAAGATGGACTGACCGAACATTTCCTAGCTCAGCTCTTGGATGTCAGCTGCTCGAAAACCGCATCCCTCTCCACTGCCCCTTGCTCCTGACTCCTGCCACATGGCTCCCTGCTGTCCTGGAGCCCAACCTCTGCGCAGGCCAGCCCTCCGGCCTGGGGCATGCATCTCCCAGCTCCCCGCAGGGCCACCTCTCACTTCCCTCAGGACTCTGCTGAGATGTCGCTGCCCCCCCCCCCGCCCCCGGGCCCCACATGCAGAGCAGCACTGTGTGTGCTCCACATGGCCAGCTCTGTCCTCCCTGCAGCCCTCCCCTGGGGAGAGGACTGCACTTGGATTTGGTTATGTTTGCTGTCTAGCCCCAGCATCGCCCCGAAGGCACATACTGTGTCCGTGCTGCTGTCTGCTCTGTTGTCAGCTCCTAGAACAGTGCCTGGCACATAGTAGGTGCTTGATTAACATTCCTTAGCTAAATTATGCTGCCCTCAAGAATCTTGTCCTTTGAAGGGTGGGTCAGAACAGAGGGCAGTTGAAAGAACGAGTGCAGATGGCCACAGCCAGAGCCACGTGAGAAAAACTGACGTGGAGAACAGAGGTTACTATGGGAGGCCATTGGGATGGGCTTGTCGGAGGCTGGAGCGTGTACTTGCCATCGTTTTATTTCCTACATGACCTGCTTCCTCTGCCTTCCTTTCCTTGCAATGCTGACGGCAACTTTCATTGAGTTTGTGCCGTGTGCAGGCTCCGGGGGGCCGGTCGGGGAGGCCCTCTGTGCCACGCCCGAGCTGGCCTGAACTGGCCTCTCCTCCCCTGCCTCCTCTCACGGACTTGCCAGGCTTTCCCCATCTCCACTTCACGCATCTTTCTGTTCATGGAGGTGGCAGAGACCCACAGGAGACATGGCTCTGTGGCCTTCCCAGCACAGTTCAAAGTACTTTCCCGAACACTCCAGCTCTGGGACATCCCCCCGAGCTTCCACTCTAGGAAGGCCACTGTTTCTTCTCAAGTTTCTAAATATGACAGAAGCTCTAACCTGTGCACTAGCAAAGACATAGGTTCAGCTTCTGGGCATCAAATAAGACCCCATCGAGCGAATCCCATCATGACACAGTGCTACCCTACGAGAGTAGCCTCTGAGATTCCCTTACAGCCCAGCCCTCCGAATCTGTGCCTCACTTCAGGCTGCATCCAGAGACACCAGTGGAAATTAGGTGCAGATTGCACCTTGGACTTGACTCTTTGCCGCTGGAAGAAACCTGGATTTGGAGGAATAAGGAACACCGGCCTAGAAGGCCTGACTAACCCCAAGGCCAGCCCTGTGGCTTGGCCTTGCCAGGAATGGACTCCCCTAATTGCCTACTAAAAAGAACCCAGGGTTAAACTGTTTATCTGGGTGATGCTCCCAGGTCAAACTTCTCAAGTGAACCTACCCAGGAGGTGAAACCTGCATTTCTAGATAAAGCTTTTCCCTGTCCTTGGCTGGGTACACAGAACTGCAATTTAAAACTTCTGGGTTTTGAGAGTTGTCTGTGAATTAGTCCATTATTCCAGTCCCAAGCCTGCAACATCCCGGTGGAATCTTTCCCCAGGGCCGTCTCCCTGCAGTAACCCCGTTCCTAGTGTCGTGTCGGCGCTGGTGAGTGCAAACGCTCTCAAAGGAGCACTGTGCAGCCACTCGCGGTGAGGCTGGGATAGCGCGTGTGAACGTGACGTGCAGTATGTTTAGTGGAATAAAGGGCTGTGAAATGTTGGAATATACATATACTAAAATGCTAACATTTGTTACCTCTGGACATTGGAAATATGTTTACTTAGCCACATTCTCTAACTTTTCCATAAGAAATAGACGCCTGCGTATACGATGTTTGAAGCATACATACACAATCCCCACCTTCACCACATCCTGCCGCACCCCCGGCCCCCAGTGGCTTCCCGTCCCCTCTCCTGGCACATGCCCGGCTCCTCCTGCCCCCTTGCCTGGACAGCTCTCCCTGCCCCTCCCCGTGGCTGGCTCCTTTTTTTTCTTTCAAGTCTGCGCTTAAACCACCCTTCCTCAGAGGTGTCTTCCCTGCCACCCTGTCCTACTCATCGTGCCATGCAATTCTCACCCCACGGAAAGCTTGTTGTCTCGTGGCTGTTTCTCCTCTGCCTGGCTGTTCAATGTCTGCCTCCTCCCGTGGGGATGTGGGCTCACTGCTGTGGCCCCAGGATCCGGGACAGAGCCCAGCACAGCAGTGAGATACTTGCGGAACGAACAAATCGATGTGCGAGTCCTCCCCTTCCCACCAAGAGCAGCAGCTGCCGGGACCGGGCTGAACATGCATGTCAGAAGATCACGCTGCATGCCCGTGAGGAAGGAGCAGCTGTTCTTGACCTTTGGCCGTGGGGAAGCTGAGGGTCAGGGATGCAAAGTAACCTCTAAAGTCACCCTGGTCAGCCGAGGTCCTGGGCTCTCTTATCTTGCCGCTCCATTGCCAAGTGCCTTCCTCCCCCTCAGTGGCTGGGTCTGGCCCTGCGGGATGGGGGGTTGGCAGGCAGCAAGCGCCGACCCTCCGTCTGGCCCCAGTGCTGGGCCCACGATTCCTATCTGGGACTGGCTTTAGTGGCAACAGCCCAGTTAGATTTGCAGCCCAGTTGCACTCTGTTTGCTTAGATGGTGAGCGTATTTGGGGGGATTGGGGCTTAAGCCGTCCTGGACTATGCCCCAGGGACTCCTATCTTGGTCAGGAAGCGCCAGGCGTGGCTCAGGCTGGCAGCTCCAAACTAGGTTCCTCCCTGGAGGACTCTGAGTCATCCTCCCTCGGGTGGCCCTGTCGGGGATCTCCCCTGTGGAGAACAGGAAGCTCCTCAATGTTTACCAACAACAGGAGGCAAGTGCTCTCAGGCTCATTCCTGCAGCCTCCTGGGGTGGCACTAGGGTGACAGTGGGGACAGCAGGAGCATGCACTGGAGGGCCTCCTCTTTGTACCTACTCTTCAACTCTCTCAACAGCCATCTGAGTTAAGTCCTATTATCACCTCCATTTTATGACGGGGAAGGGGCCCCAAGGTGAAATAACTGGCTCAGATAGTGCAACTCGGGAGGGGCAGAGCTGGAGCTGGCATCCCAGCCAGCGGGGCCGGAGCTGGACGGCAGCATGGTGCGATGGCACCGAGCTGCTGTCCTCTAAGCAACTCGCTGTGGGCAGAGCTGGCTAACAGCTCCCTGAGAACCCACTCGGAGAGAGCACACGGCCACCCAGGATCTCTGCAGCACCTGCTAACAGGAGACGGCGAACACACAGGGTCAGCAGATGGGAGGCAGATGATGTTCTTTGATGTTTCTGAAGTCCCTCGGCCACAAGTGAGCACGCAGAGGTATTTCTGTTCAGGACAGAAATGGCTATTTGCATTTCATTATCTTTGAGCAGATACAAGTGGGGACCCATGACGGAGTGAAATCAGCTTATTGCAGCGTGAGCCAAGGTGACACGGAGCGGGCCTTTGAGACAGGCGGCACCCAGCTTGTAACATGTGCGTTGACTCACATGTGGTTCTGAGTGATTGTGTTTTCCTGGAAGATCAGTAAGTGTGCAAACGAGGGGACAGGCTCGGGCCCCCATCCCTACCTGTATTACACGTTGGTGTGAGATGTAGCAGAAGCTGCTCCCCCTCTGGTATCAAGTTTCCATCATGAAAGCTTGGACTCCCAAGGCCCGCTGCCCTCACCCCTGCGGTCTCTGCGGCTGCGCACTGTTCCGCTGTTCGTAAGGGAGCACTTCGGCAAGGCGCAGCTTCTCCTCTTCTCCCTCCCCAGCCATGCCTGTCTCACATGATGGACCAGTATTTTCCAATCTGATTCCATTTTTCTCCAGCCACTTAAAAAAAAAGGCCTTACGGCCAAAACATTACCGCTGACCCGATTAGCCATTCTTTGCTGATATTTTTATCAGCATCTTCCCTTCTTTTAGCTGACAGGAGCGAGTGCTTGCTGTCGTGCCAGGATATTTGGATTACAACTTGGTTGTTTAAAATATTTAACAGGCGTTCGTATTTTCCATGTGCCAGGGACCTGGAATGCCACTGGGTCCTGGCACCCCCTCAATTGTTTCTTATCTAAAATGTCTCGCAGGTTCTGGGTGCCCTACCCTGCACCCCAAGAACTCCCCCCTGGAGAGGCTGCTGTGTGTCGAGCACCCTTGAATCCCCTTCCCTCCCATCTCGCTGGCCGAAAGGCAGACCTCAGAGGCGCACTTGTGGCAAGGGACCGTAGTTAGCTGTGTCCAAATCTGCCCATCCTGCGGGGCGGGCAGCTCCCGGGGCAGGGGCCGTGGAGAGCAGGACCGTGCCCCACTGGTCTCTGCGTCTCCAGGCCCGGCGCTCTGTGCACACAGCCCTGGTCAGAGGGCTGAATCAGAGTTTGCTGAATGACTGAGCGGCCTTCCTATGTTCTGAGGTCTGGAAATCACCAGCCGTAGCAGCAGCAGCCCCAGCAGCAGTTGCTGTATAGCATCCCAGGGCCGAAGCGAACCCCAGGCAATCTCGAATGCTATAGGCAGAGTTTCCTCGGGCCAATGGCTATTTCCAATTCTCAAAGATTTTCAAAACAAGAGGTTTATTCTGCAGCTGCTCTTGGTTTGTTTTTTTCACCGTTGCCACCTTTATAGGCACTAAAATGTTCTTTTCATTCAGACTTTTACTGGTGCATTTAAATTCCCTTTCCTTTTGTTTTCCTCTCATAGGAAATATATAATAAAAACAGCAGCTCACTCTTCTATGGAAAAGAATTATCCTCCCCAAAACAAGCTTCCAGATTCTAAAGAGGAAGCTTCGAGGCCAGCAGCTCAAGCCATTTTGTCTTCTGCAGCATTCCGGGACGGGCTGCTGCTGGGGGCTCAGCTCTTTCCTGGAGGCACCTCGGGTGTGGAGCTCGGAAAACAGGGCAAGGAGCCCGAGGGGGAGCGCCTGCAGCCTGCAAAAGCCATTTAAGTAAACCATTTGCTTGCTCACAGACTTCCACTGCTCTTGGTAACAAGTTCCTTTTATCCACCTTCTCCACTGATCGCAAATCCCTATCTTCCCACAGGGCGGGAGGGATCAGCCCCCAGGGGCCACACTCCATGCACGAATTGAACCTGAACCACCCTCTCACCGAAAACAGCAGCACCCCACCCACATGACTTGAGACATCCTTCTGGCCAAGCGAGAGGGCACTGTACTGCCCCACGATCTGGACCTCAAAATGGCCTCACACCTGTAATCCCAGGTGGGAGGATCGCTTGAGCTCAGGAGTTGGAGACCAGCCTGAGCAAGAGCAAGACCCCATCTCTACAAAAAATAGAAAAATTAGCCGGGTGTGGTGGCGCATGCCTGTAGTCCTAGCTACTGGGGAGGCTGAGGCGGGAGGATCGCTTGAGCCCAGGAGTTTAAGGTTGCTGTGAGCTATGATGATGCCACTGCACTCTAGCCCAGGCAATAGAGCAAGACTCTGTCTCAGACAAGCAAAAACAGGGCTTCTGTAAGCACTGGAGGCATATCGCCTAGTTTATTCCTCACCATACCCTGGCAGTGAGCCTTTCCTGCCCACACGGCTGCTGCACCCAGCCTGAGAGACCACAGCAGGTCAGGGGGTTCAGGCACATTGTCCACCCCTGGATGGCTTCCCCTGCACACCACAGCACACATGGGGCTCCCTGAGCCAAGCACCACCAGGCTGCCTGGACTGTCTGTACCCAATAGTGCCCCGTGAGTGCTGTTGACGGCTGGCATCGTCCCCTCCCCAGGCCAGTCTGACCCGCTCCCCAGGCAGTTGCATCTCTGCCCGCTGGATCCAGGTATCTGCAGGGCAAATGGCTCGAGGCTCGGAGAGACGCAGCACCGCACTCAGTGCAGCCCTCGATTCCAGCTTCTAATATCAACGCCTGCACAGCCATAAAACGACTCACTCAAGATCATTATCAACCCTGCATATATAACTCACTGGATTGGTATCTAGAGATTTCTGCCTGGCTGATTTTCTCTGTTCTTCTAACTACTACACAACTAAATGTTTCACAAGGCCATTTCCGCCCAAAATATTTATGTTCTCAAATGTTTATTAGCCTCTCTGTCATGATCAGGCTTTTATGAGCACTCTGTACCAACTGCGAATTAAATACATAATTTCGGAATGATTGTGTTCCAGTTTGGTGCTGCATTTGTCTCTATTACGCCGCAGCAATTGCCCTGGGCACCCGACAGATGACAACTGAATGCGTTTGTCCAGGGGCAGCCAAAGTGACTGACATTTCAATCCAGAAGCAGCCACGGGGATTTGGTGATTACCACCATTAGCAGGAGAGAAATTTCCACAGCCTACTGGGATGGTTGCAGGGTTTGAGAGCAAAGGGCACAACTCAGGAGGGGCTCCTTCCAGCCCTCCCGGCAGCACTGAGGCCCTCTCCAGCCCACTGGCCTCTGGGGAAGGAGGCCCACCACCTCACGGCACATGAAGAAGACAGACAAGGAAAAGAGAGACTTTCTTCCTCTGATGAGCAGCACCAACTCTCTTATAGAACAATCCGGGCTATGCCTGGGGGCCTATCGGTTAATCCAATCCTCTCTGGGAAATACAGAAGGAACCCCAAGCCTGAAACAAAATTGCTCCAGTTTATTATTCACATTTACCTATAGGTACTACCTCATTGAACCCATCAGCAACTTTACACGGTGTGTAATGCTAATTGCACTTTGCAAAGGGAGAAACGGAGGCTTGGAAAGGCGACACAGTTGCAGAGGTGGAGCTAGTCCTGTCTCAGGCCTTCACCCTCCGCTTGGAGCCCTCCTCCCCCCGAACATCTCACGGCTGCCTGGCACTCAGCCTTGTCCGCCCTCCAGAGTGGAGCTCCGGCCTAGAGGCTGAGCTGATCTGTCCTGTTCACCAGGAAGGGCCCTGCTGAGAGCCGTTCCAGAACACAGCATGTGCTCACTAAACATTTGTTGAGCAACACAGATTCAAACTCAAGTCTATTTAACTCCAAAGCTCATGTTTCTAGCACTAAACCTACCACTTCTAGAAAGTGCCAGCCAGCAGTCAGTCCTCCGGGGAGCCGAGCGGGTCTGCTTTCGGGTGAGCTCTGTGTCTTTGCTTTTCCTAAGTGTGTGTCTGTGCTCTGCAAGGCTGGATGGTCCTGGCAAGTTTCTACCACCCTCCAGATGACAATGAGAAGCCTGAGTTAAGAGCAGAACTTCTGGAGACGTACCTTCCAGCACGCCAGCTGCACATGACCTGTCCCCACCGTAAGTCGGCCTCTGCCCCTGCACCTGGCAGGGCTGCTGGGCAAATTAGCCTCCAGCTTCTCAAGCAGGCGGTGCAGGTCTCATGGGAACCACTTCCTTTCCTGATGGACCTTTACATGCACGAGCCTGTCACATTTTAGCTGTGCCTAGCCACTCGAAGCACTAAAAATTGAAATGATTATCATTACTTAAATATTCTACATATGTATCAAAAAGTAACTGCTGTGGGTAATATGGCCATTCTTGAAAGAAAACATTTAGGCATGTTCTAAATCCATCATTGAGCCTAAGGAAAAACATATGCTCCCTAAAACTTAAGTTTCATGATGTTAAACACTCCCACAGCTTGAGCACCCAGGTGGTAATTCAGCTGAACTGTCCCACTAACTTGGGCAGGGCTATGGCTCCAGGAGCTGGCACAAACATTTGGTCTTCATGTCCTCATGGTGTGCAACACGGCATCATTAAACTTAATTACACTGATACCAAAACCAGACAAAGACACAACAAAAGGAAAACTTTAGGCCAATATCCCAGATGAATATAGATGTAAAAATCCTCAAGAAAAGACTAGCAAACTGAATCCAGCAGCACACTAAAAAGATCATTCACGGCCGGGCACGGTGGCTCATGCCTGTCATCCTAGCACTCTGGGAGGCCAAGGCAGGTGGATTGTTTGAGCTCAGGAGTTCGAGACCAGCCTGAGCAAGAGTGACCCTGTCTCTACTAAAAATAGAAAGAAATTATATGGACAGCTAAAAATATATATAGAAAAAATTAGCCGGGCATGGTGGTGCATGCCTGTAGTCCCAGCTACTTGGGAGGCTGAGGCAGGAGGATCGCTCAAGCCCAGGAGTTTGAGGTTGCTGTGAGCTAGGCTGATGCCATGGCACTCTAGCCCGGGCAACAGAGCAAGACTCTGTCTCAAAAAAAAAAAAAAAAAAAAAGAAGAAAAAAAAAGATCATTCACTGTAATCAAGTGGGATTTATCCTAGGGATGCAAGGCTGGTTCAACATACGTGAATCAATAAATGTGAAACATCACATCACCAGAATGAAGGATAAAAACCATACGATGAATTCAATAGATGCAGAAAAAGCATTTGGTAAAATTCAACATCGCTTCATGACAAAAACCCTCAATAAGCTGAGTGTAGTGGCATGTGCCTCTAGTCCCAGCTATTCAGGAGGCTGAGGCAGGAGGATCGCTTGAGTCCTAGAGTTTGAGACTGGCCTGGCTAACATAGTGAGATCCTGTCTCTTATTAAGAAAAAAAAAAAAAAAAAGGAAAGACATTCCATGTTCTTGGATAGGAAGAATTAATATTGTGAAAATGACCATACTATCAAATACCAAAAGTAATCTACAGATCCAATTCAATCCCTATCAAAATACCAATGACATTCTTCATAGGAATAGAAAACATAATCCTGAAATTCACATGGAACCACAGAATAAATAGTCAAAGCAATTCTGAGCAAAAAGAACAAAGCCAGAGGCACCACACTACCCGACTTCAAAATACACTACAAAGGTGTAGTAACCAAAACAGCATGGTACTGACATAAAACAGATACATAGACCAGTGGAACAGAATAGAGAGCCCAGAAATAAATCCATGTATTTATAGCCAACTGATTTTTGGGGTGCCAAGAACATTTAGTGGGGAAAGGACAGTCTTTCCAACAAATGGTGCTGGGAAAACTGGATATCCATCTGCAGGAGAATGAGACTAGACCTTTATCTCTCACCATATACAAAAATCAAATCCAAATGGATTTAATCCTTAAATGTAAGACCTGAAACTATGAAACTACTAGAAGAAAACCTGTCGGGGACCAGGCCCCAGAGCTCTGCTGCACTGCCCTTCCCACCCACCCCTGTAGAAAATTGTCTTCCATGAAACTGGTCCCTGGTGTCAAATAGGTTGGGGACCGCTGCTTTAGGACATTGTTCTGGGCAAAGACTTTTTTGAGTAAAACCTCAAAAACACAGGCAACAAGAGCAAAAATAGACATTTGGCGATTACAACAAGCCAAAAAGCTTCTGCACAGCAAAAGAAATGATCAACAGAGTGAAGAGACAACCGACAGAATGGGAGAAAATATTTGCAAACCATTCGTCCAACAAGGGATTAGTAATGAGAATATATGAGGAACTCAACTCAATGGCAAAAAGAAAAGCCCAAATAATCTGATTAAAAAATGGGAAAATGATATGAATAGACATTTCGCAAAAGAAGATATACAAATGGCCAAGAAGCATATGAAAAAAAACGTTCAATATAACTAATCATCAGAGAAATGCAAATCAAAACCACGATGTGATATCATCTCACACCAGTTAAAGTGGCTATTATCAAAAAGAAAAAAATAACAGATGCTGTGAAGGATGCGGAGAAAGGGAAACTCTTCTACACTGTTGGTGGGAATGTAAATTAGCGCAGCCACTGTGGAGAACAGTATGGAGGTTCTTCAAAAAAACTAAAAGTAGGTCTACCATATGATCTTGCAATCCGACTGTTGGGTATACAGCCAAAGGAAAGGACGTCAGTATCTCACAGAGACACCTGCAGTCCCATGTACACTGCAGCACTATTCACAATGGCCAAGATATGCAAGCAGCCGAAGTGCCCATCGATGGATGAATGGATAAAGAAAATGCGTATACACACAATGCAATATTATTCAGCCATAAAAAACAATGAAATCTTATCATATGCGGCAACATGGATAGAACTGGAGGTCATTACATTAAGTGAAATAAGCCAGACACGGAAAGACAAACATTTCATGTTCTCACTCACATGTAGAAGCTAAAAAAGTTGATCTCACAGAGGTAGAGTAGAATGAAGGCGAGCAGAGGCTGGGAAGGGTGGAAGGGGAGATGTAGAGAGGTTGGTTAATAGGCACAAATATAAAGTTAGATAGAAGGAATAAGTTCTACTGTTCCATAGTACAGTAGAGCGACTATAGTTAACAATAATTTATTGTATATTTCAAAATAGCTCGAAGAGAAGATTTGAAACGTTCCCAACACAAAGAAATAAATGATCAATGTTTGAGGTGATGGATATCTTAAATACCTTGATTTGATCATTACATATTGCAAGTATGTATTAAAATATCACGTGTACCCCACAAATATGTACAATTATTACATAGCAATAAAAAATCAAAGTAGTTTACTTTTTAACTGTGCATACCCTTTGGCTCAGCAATTCCATTTCTATGGATTTTTCCCAAGGAAATGACCAAAACAAATGCAAATACAAAAACAAATACAAAGGCACGTGTTGTGTGTGTGTGTGTGTGTGTGTGTGTACATATGGATGCTGTTTGCTACGTTGTTTATAATAGAGAAAAACAGGAAACAAACGTCTGCCAACAGAGGGCATTTAAATACATTATGATACATCTGCACAGTCTAATACTGTGCAAACATTTAATGAGTTGTAGCTTTATGTGATGATAGGGAAACATGTCCACAATATTTTATTAAGTGAAAAGCAAGTTACAGAGGATGTATGCATGATTTTATTTTTTGTTAAAAATTTCTGTGTTTTAAAATTCACTGGAAAATGAGTCCCAACCTGTAGCAAGCAGTTCCTTAGCTGGTTCCATCATCCAGTTGTCACACAGTGAGCACAATAAAGTCCCTACCGCAAGGGGAAGAAGCAGCCAGGCAGGCGGGAGCCCTGAGAGGGGTCAGGCCGGGAAGGCAGCGTGAGGGCGCCCTCAAAATTTCAAAATACAGCGCGCACAAGGTTCAAGAGAGGCTGAAAAGGCAGAGCAGTCCTGCTCAGACCCGGCACCATCCTGCCCTGCCTCTCCAAGGAGGAGCCTCTCTGGGCCCCCAATGGTTTCCAGGCAAAATAAGAGACTTCACTGAGGAATGATCTCTATGAGCTCTGAAATTCCCTGCTGACATTCTCCAACAGCAAGGCTCACTCAAACCCAAACCTCTGGGGAAACTGGGGGCCAATACGTTTCCCCGGATCTTTAGCAGAATGGACCCCTCCCTCCAAACACTTCGTGGGGCAGAGACCACGTGGTCTTCATGTCCCCAGCCTGGCACACAGGAGGCAGCAGTAGATGTGGGTGGGCTGAGTGCACGAGAGCGAGGGAACGAGCAAAGCAAGGGAGTGAACGTGCAAGCAGGTGCCGGACAGAAGGGCTCGAGCAAGGTTCCAGGGGAAGATTTGCCTAAAATGGTTCTTCAAGGTGAGCTTGCCGGTGACACTGCGATGCGCTTGGAAGAAAACTCGGCAGCGAGGGTTCCCATCGCTCATTTTTTAAAGAGCTGAGCCTTTCAGCCGACTGCCACTTGCCATTCCTGCTAGGTAACCAGATCGCGGCTAATTAATAAAGCTGTCAGGTGAATGGTCCTTTCTGGTCATTAGTATCCTTTCAGAAAGAGAATCCTGCCATCACCACCCCATTCGCCCCTCGGCTTGCGGCGCAATTAACTTAATGCTATGCAAATGAGAGGCTCTTCTCATCATCAGCTTATAGCCACCAATGTTAATCGCATAATTGGGCCTTCAACAGGGTAATTAGACACGATTTCCTCCATTAGTCTTACAAGGCTAATTATTGTTGAGAGGAGAGGGGGTGCTCCCAGAGCTCCACGCGAAGAGGGGCATCTGGCTAAAGCAAATCTGGGCAGAACGTCCGCCAGGTAAGAACAGGCAGTCACCGTCCCTGTCACAGTCTGCTGTCCCACCCATCATGGGGGCAGGGGCAGGCAACGGGAACATGGGAAGGCCTTGGGGGCAACCGTGCCGCCTGCCTGTGTGCCGGGATGGAGAAGCAGAATACGGCATTTAAAAGCAAACATTAAACAAAACACCTGCCATCCTGGGTCCTGGAGGCCCACGCAGCTCCCGGCCCCCTCGACAACAGTGTCACCTTGGGTTCCTCACTCGGTCTCTCTGTACAGTGAGGAGGGCGCACTAGATGGCGGCCAGGGGCCTGCTGGGTTTGACGTTTGTGGATTTGAATTTCAGCATGAGAAAAGAAAGCCCAGCGCCCTGGCTGGGGCTGGGCCTGGGGCTGGGGTGCGGTGACGGGAGACCTTGCTGACCAGTGGCCGGCAGTGCTGGGAGATGCCCTGGGCCCCCTGGACACGCTCCCTGGCCGTAACTTGAGGAGCAGGCCTGAGGATAAGCGATTACTTCCAAGACGGAAAGTGGGTCCTGTGTCAACAGATAAGCCACTGCCCCGGCTCCTGAGCCCAGCGTGGGGACGTGCTGTCGGATCGGTCTCGGAGGGGTAGAAAAGGCGCCGGCTGGGCCGAGACCGAGGGTGAGGCTCAGAAGAGCACGATGGCCTGCGCCTCCCAGGGTGGACACCGGCCTGTCCCGCTCCCTGTTGACACAGCCTCTAGTCCTGGGACACAGCTGGCTCTGCAAACAGGTGCTGAACAAACTGGGGACCCAGTGGGGTGGGCTTGCTATGCCTTCTGGCAAGGCCCAGCAGGTGGAGGGGTGGGGAGAGGCTTCCCCCAAATCTCCTCTCCCTGGGGGGGGAGCTCACGGCCACGCGCAAGCAGCACAGGCAGGAGGGTCCGCTGAGGAGGGGGCCGCAGGAGGGCGCTCTGGGAAGGGGACAGCAGGGCCAGGTGTGCACCTGTGTGAGGGTGTTAGGAAGACTCTGCCGTGCCGGGGCTGAGAGCGTGGGGGTCCAAAGACCGGGTCTGAGTCCTGCCTCTTCCGCCACGACTTGCTGTGAACGTGAGCAAAGCATTCGGCTTCTCTGATCCGCAGTTTCCTCAGCTGAAAAGTGCAGGCGATCTGCCCTTTCCTGGGTGTTGCTGGAAGGGCTCAGTGGGACAACGTGGGACAAGTGCACAGCGCAGGGCCTGGCCCGGGAGCCCGCAGGCAACAGTAACCGTGGCGAGAGGGAGTGCTGGGGTGGACGGTGCTGAGCTTTCTACTCCGAGCAGAATTATATCCCCATCGACAGAACGACACGAGAACTTTGTGGACGGCAGCCTTCTCCATGGCTTTATGAGACTCTATTTATGAAAATGTGTCACCTTCCCAGGATTGCGTAAGCCCCCACCGTAAGTTCTCAGCGAGGACCCTAAAGGGGTCCTTGATGGACTGAGAGGGACCCTCTTGTAAAGAAACGAGCCCTGAGGTGTCACTTGATTGAACTCACAGAAATAGAATAAAGGTGAGCTGGACAGCACGGGTCTCCATCTACCTAGAATGTTCTGACCACAGCTCCCTCGGAAAGGCTCAAGGCTCCCAGCCTTGCCCGGGCAGTGTGTGGCTCCACCATGAGCGGCCAGCGCCACTGTCAAGCAGCGTTGTGTGCGGTGAGGTCACCACAGGAGAAAGGCTCGGACGGAGCTGCCTTCCAGAGCCACAAAGGAGGCAGAGCCGCAGGGGCTGCCTGTGATTCTCACCGAGTGTCAGACGTGCCCACCAAGCACCTAAGCTGGCGACCCCCAGACTTCTCCCCCTGAGCTACAGACTCAGAATCTGCTGCCTACTGGATATGCTGCTGTGATGTTGTTAGGGGCTGCACTGTGTCCCCCCCAAAATTCAGGGTGAACCCCCAACCTCCAGAACCTCAGAATATGACTGTCTTTGGAGACAGGGCCTTTAAAGGGGTGACTAAGTTATAAGGATGCACCAAGGCTGGCGCTGATCCAATCTGACCCGTGTCCTGAAGAGGGAGGAGACGGGGACACAGGGGGAGGCACCGGGTGCCCGCCCACAGCGGGAGCCTGGGAGGCAGCGGGAGAGGCGGCTGTCTGCAAGCCAGGGAGAGGGGCCTCGGGAGAAACCAAGTCTGCTGATGCCTTGATCTTGGACTTCCAGCCTCCTCAACTGTGAAAAATAAAATTCTGCTGCTTAAGTCACCCAGTCTGTGGTATTTTGTTATGGCAGCCCAGCCGAGCAACAGATTTCTAACAGGCCAGACTCACCATGGCCAAAACCGAGCCTGTGGTCCCCAGCCCCAGCCCAGCTCCTCCGGCGGCCTCCACTGGTCAGCAGAGTATTTGTTGCATATCTGAATAAAGTCATCGCTGTCTTACCCAGGAGGAAACCGAGGTTCAGAAACGATAAATAACCTGCTCAGCCTCGCACAGCCAGGATTTCAATCTGGCTGCCCAACCTCAGAGCCTCTTTCTTAATCACTGTCCTAGTACGCTGCTCCCTGTCACAAGAACAGCACGAAAAGTCTTGTGGGGGCACAGAGCAAGGAGAGGCATCAGGGAAGGCTTCCTGGAGGAGGTGGCATTTGAGCCAAGCCTTGTAGAAAACATAAGATTTGGACGAAAGCCCCTGGTGTTCTGAAAGAAGAAACAGCTGGAGTAAACACCCGTGTTTAGGAAACAGGAAGTAGGCAGCGTGCTAAGGTGTGGGGGTGAGAAGGGAGTTGTGGGTGGGAAAAAGAGGAAGGTTGGGCGCTCCCTCTTCCCTTGGCTCCAGGACACCGGCTTCTCCTGCTCCCCACCCCCACCACGGTAAGAGTGAGTTTCTGGCCTGGTAGGTCTTTTTTTTTGATGCGTGCAGCCTCTTCCTAGGATCTAGAATCCATGCTCCTGAGACAGAGGCCCATGAGAGAAAAGAAGGCATAACGCCAGAGCCCCCGGACAGACGCTGTGCCCAGCGGCGGGCGTGGGCTGCGGTGGCTGTGGCCTGCCCACGCTGGTGGGCGGGGGCTGGAATCTGCAGGAATCTCAAAGCCAATAAGGAGACAATGCCCCGAGTTTTACAACCTCATAAAAAGTAAAGCTGCACTTCTATTTGTGGAAGACTTTTCTTAAAAGTTTTCTTATATATTAAATAATTTCTGTGATATTTAGGGAGAAGAGCTTCAAGCTTTTAGACATCTGCCACCCGAATCTGGCAGAGGCCCAAGCTTTTAAAGCACAATGCCAGGTTCAGCAGTTCAGCACTTTAGTTATGTCTCTAAGGAAGATGGAAAATTGAAGTCCGCTCTGATGTCTCCCAAAGTCTCCTACGGGTAAAGAAAAACAAATATGATTTCTCCAAGTCATCTCGGCATCTCTGTCCTCTTGCCTTTCTCTGGGAAATGAATTTAAGTTAACGGTCGAGCATCTCGCCTGCCAAAAATGGGGGCGCCTCTATCAGAGCTCGACTCAAATGCCAACTACCCCGGACTCTGTTCTGTTAAAGGTCACCTGTCATTCTCCACCCGAGGCGTGGAGATTGCTTTGGATCTCGATTTCCACGGCGGGGGAGGAATGTTTATCTTCTCCGATGTCTCATTCACCACCAGCGTAGGCCCAACTGTTACCGGTTGAACACAACCCATTGGGTTCCTAATAAGAGCTTGGAATCCGCAGGGGAAAGGAGATTGAGATGTGCTTCGCCAGCGAAGAGTAGTGAACCTCAAAGCGGGGAAAGGGAGAATTGGGCCGCGCAGGAGGGGAAGTTTCCCGGCCGGGAAGGTTCTCAGACACTACAACAGGAAAATGGGGAAAGTCGTCACTGTTTCTCCAAAGGACACGTTGACCCAGAATGACATGCTAGGAGTAGAGAACGGCAAACAGAGCCTGGAAACCTCTCCCAGGCCTCCTGGAGACAGCAGGAAAGTCAAACCTGCAATGGCGGCAGGGCTGGGTGCCTCTCGGAAAGCTCTTAGGAAAACATTTTAAATGGCAAAGAAGTAAACTGAGTTTCAACAGACTGCAGTGAGGTTGTTAGTGTCTGTTCTAAACTAACAAAAAGACTCACCAAGAAAACACCATGCAAATCCCTTGTTATGTGGAATGCACCTGGCTCTTCCTCAAGGCACACTCCCCGCCAGGGCAGGCCACCTCCCCACAGCCCCTGTGAAGCTTCCCCCACCAGCCGGAGGCACCTCGGGGACAGCAGAGCTGAGCCTGTGGTCGCCTGGGCTCTTTCCCTCTCTGGAAATTCACTGTAGTTTTCACTCCAGAAGATCCTGGAGGCTGCAGGCAAGGAGTTCAAAGGTAATGTACATTCTCCATGTCGTTGCTGCGAAAGTAATTGCTCTTAACGCTCTCAGTGACAGACAACACACCTAGGAACAGACTGTCATAAACTTAGTTTTAACCCAGGAAAGCAGCAGTGCTGACCTTCCACATCTGCTCAGAGTCATCCTCACCAGACGCCTTCTTACGCAAACATTGGAAATAAGGAGTAAAATGTCAACAGTCTCTAGGTGGGAAAATAATGGGAGAACTTTCCTTTTTCCACCCTAGTTCTTATTTATCGAAAGATTAAAATGCTACAACTCCAGGGGCTGTGGGCTGATGGCCTGTCACCGCCATGACCAGCCACATCCTTGGGCTGCAGGCCCAGGGGCACCTCCCGCTAAACTCCAGGCTGGGTGAGCCAGCTGCCGCCTCCCCGGCCCAGCGCAAGGCTCAGGCCGCGCTGCAGGCCCGCTGCGAAATTCCGCCCATGGGGCAGCCTCGCTTTTGCTACCAGGAAGCACAGCACTTGCTCTGAAAGCCACGTCGCGCAGGGTGTGCTGCTGCTGAGCGCAGGTGCCTGTGAGAAGCGCAGTGGTGACTGAGCTGGTGGCACGGGAAGGTGGCCTGTGGCGGGGGTGGGGGGGGGCAGTGGATCTGAAAGCGAGGACCGGGCAGTTCACCCCAACAGCCGCAGGACGCACACGACGCGGAGCTTCGAGAGACGAAGGGCTGCAAGGACGGGTGGCCTTTGGGTTGAGCTTTCATCTTTCCAAGGCACCTGCACAGGTGGGCCTCGGCCCCGGAAAGGAGAAGAACGTGGACTTAGGACTGGCCAGTACTTCTCACCTGTCCCCACGCAGGGCAGGGGGAGACTGTTTCACACGGGCTGCCGTGGCCCAGTTTTTGAGTCACGGCTAAAATCTCCTGTTTCCCCTTCACAGGCAGTTTTCTAAGACCCCACCCCCACCACTTCTCTTATCTGGTTCCTGTGTGCCATCCAGGGGCAGGTTCTGGACAGCTCCAGATAGCCACGTGCCTGGAGCCTCTGAAATTATCGAACGCAGCCGACCCCCAGGGAGGCTGCGGACCTGGTGAGCCGCACGCTGCTTGCCATCCGTGTGCTGCCTGCCCCAGCCCCAGCTGCTGTCGCCCTGTGCCCGGGCACGGCTGCTGCGAGGCCTGCCAGCCTTCTCCCACTTGGAGCTGTAAGAAAGACTGCTGCCTCTCACCTGTATGAGAGTCACTGTGTTGTGTTTCCTGTCAGAAGATCTTTAAATCTTACAGGTGATGAAAAACACACGTTTTTCAAAGACCAGTTTCAAAGCTCCATTCCAGCCTGCGAGGCTGTTCTGCATTGGAATTTCCCAGCTTGCCTGGCTCCGTGGGGTCCTGGTCTGCGTGCGGGACCATCCTCCTGCCACGTGTTGCCAGGCGCCTTCTCCAACTCCTCCCAGCCAGTGCAGAGGGCAGGAGTCTGCTCAGAGGGCAGCCCGGGCCACAACACCTGCAGCTGGTAGCTTGGGTGAGGGCTTGTCGGACCTTACCGTTCAGAAGCTCTGATCCCCACGGAAAGGCAAGGAGCCACAATGCCTTAGCGACAAATGCAGCTACACGCGTGGAGCTATCCGTGCCCGGCTCTGTGCCAAGTGCCTCTGTGCATAATCATGTAATCCTCTCACTGGATGTCCCAAATGCTACCGTCCCTGGTTCTGACTTGAGGAAACTGAGGCACAGAGGAGCTAACGATCTGCCCGAGTAGAAGAGATCCAAGATGATTAGCTCTGACCTCACACCCTTGTTCCCCATCCCCTCCGCCGCCGCCTCCTGTGCCACAGAATGAGCCTGGCCCCTGCAGCAAGCTCCGATCCTGACTTTCAATCTGTTGCTGACGTTATTTGGTTGTATAGGGCCTTTCCGATTCATAAATCCCCCACACACGTATTTCCTCAGCACACGCGTCCACTAGTCCAGCACGTGGACAGGTAAGAAGGGCGGGGTTGTTGCTCCACTGGACGGTTAAGGAAACTGAGGCTCACAAAGGTTAGGCAGCGCCCCCTGGACCACTGGCCAGTAGAGACAGCGGCCAAATGTTTAAAGACAGAGGAGGCCCCAGAAGAGGTTCCCTCCACCCCAGACACTTCGTGGAAACAATGGCCACTTCCTCCAAAGCCGTCCAAGTTGAGGCTAAAGCCTTCAATCCCAAAGTGGACATCTGTCTAGAGGTGCAAAGGGACACAGCAGGCCCTCGCTGCAGCACTGCTCGTGCGACAGACAGCATCAGAGTGACGTTGGGATCCTGCTGTAGTCACCGCACAGCTACTGTTAGGACGAGGCTTGCACCTCACCGATCTTCAAGAAAGATCTTTCTTCCAAAAATAAAAGGCACCCACGAAGCACACAGTCAATGATATGTATTCCAGCCCATGTCTGGTAAACTCTCCGATGACAGCAGCAAGGCAGGGTCACTCGGGTTCTATTAGCTCAATTAATGAGGAGTAAGATAAGGCTAACACCCTGCTCGTCCGCGGCTCAGGCGCAGAGCTGCAGTAATGGAGTTATTAACCTTCGTCAGCCACCGAATTTTGCTGCTGATTCCAACTCCATTTCCTGGTTCAGGCCTCCATTAATGGGCTGTTTATTATCCCTAATCCACGCCAGGATCAGCTGCAGAAATATGAGAGCTTCCTGGAAGGAGCGGGTGATAATGAGAGAGAGAGAGAGAGAGAGAGGGAGGGAGAGAGGAGGGAGGGAGACAGGGAGAGGGAGGGAGAGAGGGAGAGGGAGGGAGGAAGGGGCAAGAAATCCTCTTTATTTTGCATTTTCATTTTTCTCTTTGGTACTACTGCTCTCCTCTTAAGAAACTATAGCATCCTTATCCATTTTGATCAGATTAGAAATGGCAAAGTCATTATCTGAGGGTTTCATTGTGTTGTCCCCCAAAAGAAATTGTCATATGAAATGAAAAAGTAACAAGCTTTTAAATCAAATTAGAGGGCTCTAGCATTTAAACTATAAACCAGCTCAGTTTTTAATTTCACAATGTACCATAATATTCCACTGTTTAAAATTTAACATAATTGAAACCAAGAAATCAAACCAGCATTTAGTGGAATAATGTTATCAATGTCGTTAAATGCCCTGATTAGAACTTCTCAGTTTTCCTGGCTCGACAGGGTCCTGAACCAAAGGGCGATTTTGTCTTTGACTATTTCAGGGTCATTCTGCCCCACAGGATACCAGGAGAACGGGCCACCTTCCCAATTCCAGCCCAACCAGAGCCTTTGAAATGTCTTCCACAGGTAAGAAGAGCAAGCAGATTGCTAATAGAGAAAAATATTTTTAAATAGCAATAAGTTATTTGTATCAACCCATAATGAGTAGATATCGCAAATACTCTTTGATGGTCATCCCTTCATTATTTGCCATTCTAGCCTTTTTTTATCAAGCAGGAATTCAAAATCAATGATTTTATACTTCTTAACTTGTAGACAAACCTGTAGCATTCCTATGTTGGGGTCGTGAGTGTGTAAGTTATTATGTGAGAATAGGCAAGAAGACAAACTCTGTCCCCCACGTCTCAGTGACAGTCTGCCCCGACAGGAGGCGCCGTGGGGACGCACACACAGAGCCAGTGTTCGTCAGCCTACGGTATGGGTCTGGCGCTTTCCAGTTATAAATCACACGCACACATATTCCATTTCCTCTCCAGAGCAGTAGTACTGGGGGGTTAAAAGAGAAGAGATTATTGCCCCATTTGACAGATAAAGAAACTGAGATTAAATGTGTCTTTTGCAAACTAGCTAGCCAGCACCTGGATAAATGCTAATCCTCCTGCACAAAAGATACAACGTTAACAGTTCAGAGCAAAGAGCTGGGCTCAGGGCTGGACTCTTCCTTGGTCTTGTCCAGCTGTGTGGCCTAGGGCAAGGGACACGCTCTCAGCTTCTCAAAAGCTGGGTGCCTTTTCCCTGAGCAAACCTACTTTATGGGGCTGTTGAAAGGATTAAATGAGATGGAAAGCAGTAGCCAGAATGGAACATTCTGGGCCAGCCTCAGCTGACCTGCAGGACTACTGAACAGAGATGTCCCATTCGGAGCCACCAGGGTTTGTTTGCAGGGCCTGGCCCCAGGAAATCTGAAAAGCAAGCAAGCTTCCAGACCCACTGGCCTGCAGGCTGCACTGGGTGTGCAGTGTTGGCCAGCCTCTCTCCCCTCCACGGCTGTCACACACAGGAAATGCCTGTGTGTCAAACGTCTGCTCAGCAGAAGCCAACAACAACAAACCCAGCACCAAGGGGGAGCCAGATGCAATGGGAAGAGACCCCACACTGGTTTCCCAGGGACAACCAAACCCCTCTGGGCTCCTCTGGATGTGGGCCACACGCAACCATCTTATTTAAACAATGATAACAAATAAAAATTCAAAAATTTGCACAAAACGGCCTAGGACACAAATAAGCTAATCAAAGAAATCATTCTTGGGTGATTTTTTGAGAGTCCTAAAATTTAGTCCAATGGAATCGAAAAAGAGAAATACTAATAAAATGCCCGCCACCATCTTGCTGAATTTCATTGCCACTGAGTCATCTAGGTCCCTCCTTTTCCCTCTTTTTCCAGGGATTGCCAAAAGGTCAGGACCAAGACCATGGAGGAGGGTCAAGGTCGCAGCTTGCCCCATCCCTCCCTCCCTGCAGCTCAGAGGGAAAGGACGATGCAAAAAAAACAGTTCTGCCTGATACACCACAAACTTCCCAACATCAATCAGAATCCTATACTCCCTCTCTGTAGTCAGCATTAATTTTAAAAGAAAATACTGTGCTACAAACTTGCAGCATGAAATGAATTATTTTACAGTCAGGCAGAGGGCAGAGTTCTGGATGTAGCCTTGGATAGCTCTTTGTTTCTTTCTTCTTCCTTTGTTTTTTGGTTTTTTTTTTACTATTATTATGTTTTAACAAACTTTATAGCCCATTTTATTTGTTCCCAAATAACTTTTCCTCCTTCTTTTCGACACATCAATTACTTGGTTTGTTCCCCTCATTGTATGATGTTGGAATCAAGAGATTGATACTGCTCAGTGGAATATAATTTAGTATTATGTGCCATGGGTTTATGAGGTAGGAGTCAGACAAAACATTGCATTTGAACACTATCCATTTATTAGTTCTAAGAAGAGATTTATATTTGACAAGGAGACAATAACTTTGTTTTCTGATAAGCCAAAGAGGTCTGCTTTTGTGTCTAATACACAGAATAGCTTACCCTTCCCCAATAACTCTAGTTACTAGTGTGAATATATTTTAATAAAATTGATATATATGTAAATTTATTTTAATCTAATTTCATCGAACCTTCCTAAAAAAAAGAGCCTTTGTAGACTGTTTTCATATCTGAATTATAGATTTCTGTATCGTATTCCCAGATTGATTTCTAGGCTATAATTCTGTCAAGATTTCCTCCTGGTGTCAAAAGCAGCAACACCACAGCTACAGTGTTTTATAATTGGCATCACAACCAAACCAGAATTATGGTCCTGATAGTGGTGGGTGGATTCATTTCAGAATATTTCTCTCTTTCTTAGTCTGTATCTGGACTTGAAGGTTTATGGCTAAAATTACTTTCTGAGTTAATCATAAAAATGTTTAATTGAAAGCTAAGGTGGTAGAAACGGAAGAGACAGAGACGAGAAAGGAGGAAGAAAAACACACCTTCAATGAATACTGGAGGTGGATTAAACAGCATGGGATTAAATCTACATTGTAAATAAACACATTTTTTTTCTTCCCTGTCCTCCGCCCAAGGGTCAAATAAATTAAATTGGCATTATTTACTAAGTCTTTAGAAAGTGATTTTTACTCCATGGAGAATGGAGAGGTATTTACTTGCAACCCTGCCCTAAATCAAATTGGTTCTTGAATATTCTTCCCTGTACTCTTTTGAACAAACACTGTGCCCTCCCCCATGTTGGGCTTGCCGTACTGGTGCTAGGCTCAATAAACAAAACAGTTATTTTTCCCTCCAGGCTCCAGAAAACCAGCACTAGATGCTCTCCCCCGCCCCACCGTGTTAATACCACCGACCCTGCCTTCTTTAAAGTGACTGTTGTGCATTTTTCCCCAGTGCCTTTCATCTTCGGGTGGAGGATGAGCTCACGGCTAAGCAGCTGGAGTCAGGTGCGTTACCATTACCGAGTCAGGAGAGAACAGAGAGGGATGTTTAGCCACCAGGAGGTACTCAGTCCCTGGAATTTCACGGGCAGTTTGGGTAGGAAAAGAGGATGCTCAGGTGAAGACTGGGGCATCCCTGCTGCCCTAGACCTGAACAGAGGCATCCGTCTTCCAAAGGGAAGCTCTCCAGCCCGGACTCCGGGGATACAACCAAAACAGAGTTGAGGAGAGTCAATGTGGAAGGCAGAATAATGCCACCCCCATGATGCTCACTCCGAAAGCCCAGACTCTGTGACTAGGTTATTTTACATGGCAAAAGGGACTTTTCGGATGAGATTAAGTTAAGGACCAAGATATGATTAGATTCTCCCAGGTTAGCTGGGGGGGGGGGTGTGGGTCAAATCTAATCACGTGGGTCCTTAAATCTGAGAACTTCTCCCAGCTCCGGCTAGAGGGAGAAACGTGTACAGAAAGAGGGTCAGAGGGTGGCAACACTGGGGGCTTTGAAGGCGGAGGGAGGGGCCACAAGCCAAGGAATGGGGGTGCCTCTAGAAACGGGAAAAGGCAAGGAAATGGACCCTCCCTGAGAACCTCCCGAAGGGAATGCAGCCCTGACAGCGCCTTGACTTTAGCACTATGGAATTATAAGACCATACATTCGTGTTATTTTAAACCACCAAGTTTGCGGTAATTGATAATGTCAGCTCTAGGAAACTAATAGACCAACTATTCTTAGACAAACAACAGGCCTATTCAAAGACAAATGATTTATAAAACATACCTATCTTGGGACCCAGGTACAGATGTTACACAGGAAAAGGTCATAAAATTTAAAAAAAAAAAAAAAAAAAAA
>CM052443.1:125998250-126045703 GCA_028533085.1 Varecia variegata
GCTCCTTCTCTTTCCCCTCCCAGCTCCCAGCACAGCTCCCCGGGCCCTGGGGCCCAGGCCCCACCCACTCCTGAAGGGGCCCAATGGGAACCAGGTGGTTGGGAGAATCTTAGAAAAGAACAAGGACTGCGCAGGAGAAAAAAAGGGTGACTTTGATTGTGTTTTAAATTTCCATCCATTTCCCACATCCTGGTGCTTGGATGAAGCAGGGCTCACACTTCTCCCCAGGAATTCTGGGGGCTTTGCCCAGGCCCCCGACTTACTGTCCCTGTGGTTCAGTGAAAGCTAAACTACCACCATTTCCAGGGGATCATCTCTCCCGGATGGTACTAATTCCCGGCAGCTGGGGCCCAGACGCCCTCCGTGCAGCTGTAACCGGGCCCTGAGGGCCTTAGAAGGACCCACAGCGGTAAAGCGCGGGACCTGCCAGGTGCTGCCCTTCCTGCGGCCGTTTGTTTGTGACTTACTGCCACCTGCTGGCCGATCCTGGGTGCTGCACCCAGGTGACCGCTAATAAGACACAGCGTTTCTAAAGCCCACGGGGAGAGCTAGGACGAACTGAGACTGCTGGGTGGGCCGCACTCTGCAATTCTCCAGGGTGGGTGAAGCCCACTGGATCTAGATTGCTCTTTGGTAAACTTAAGTCCCTGGCCCTGGACAAGCCCCTGTCTTGCTGGGCCTTGGTTCCCCAGGTGGAATGGATGTCTTCTAAGATTTCCTTAGGTTCTTCACCACAGCATTTAAAATGGCTTGGCAGACAATGGTGCCAGAAAACAATTTTTTAGTACTGGATTTTTTTCAAGCCCAGAGAAGTATTTAATACATTAGCCTGGGGCACATCTGTGCCGCTCCTCCCTCGCAGCACAGCCCCCTCTGCCCGCCTTCTCGCAAGTCTACTTGGCAACAGGCAGGGACAAGAGCCAGCGGCCCCCGCGGCATTGACATGTACGTGGCCGAGAGGCAGAGCTGCCTAACAGTGGACTCTTCAATTTGTCCCTTTCTACTGAAGTTTTAGATTAGAAAAAGACCAAAAGTAGACATTCTTCTATAAATAACAGGTACTTCACTTAGCAAATTAGTAAGACTTATTTAATAGAAATGCTCAGCTACAGCACAATTCACAATTGCAAAGATGTGGAAACTACCCAAGTGCCCATCAATACATGAGTGGATTAATACAATGTGGTATATGTATTCCATGGAGTACTACTCAGCTATAAGAAACAATGGTGATATAGCACCTCTTGTATTTTCCTGGATAGAGCTGGAACCCATTCTACTAAGT
This sequence comes from Varecia variegata, assembly GCA_028533085.1. Classification (NCBI taxonomy): domain Eukaryota; kingdom Metazoa; phylum Chordata; class Mammalia; order Primates; family Lemuridae; genus Varecia; species Varecia variegata. Next base: position 125,999,536 of record CM052443.1, read on the forward strand.
GAAGTATCCCAAGAATGGAAAAATAGGCACCACATGTACTCACCATCAAATTGGTTTCACTGATCATCACCTAAGAGCACATTTAGGAATAACATTGATCAGGTGGCGGGCAGATGTGGGGGGGAGGGGATGGGTGTATACATACATAATGAGTGTGATGCGCACCATCTAGGGGATGGACACGCTTGAAGCTCTGACGGGGGCGGGACAAGGGCAATGTACGTAACCTAAACTTTTGTTCCCCCCCACAATATGCTGAAATAATAATAAAAAAAGTAAAAAAAAAAAAAAAGAAATGCTCAGCTAGCATAACAATTCACTGTGTGAATTGATAATTATTCTTATCTTAAAGTACAATTTTACCTGTTTTCAATGGAATACGAAAGTATCTGGGAAAACGAGAAGGGTTCAGGTAGGTTGAGTGTGAACTGGGTTGTTTCAAAGTGTGATGTATTCACTCCGTGTACACTGTAGATCAGAGTTTAAGGAACACGATTTTCCTTCTGTTTTAATGAATTCAAGGCTCAAAATCAGTTTTTTCTCCCATATATCAGGGGCAGTGAGGATGCTATTGCCTCCGCACTCTGTCAGAAGAAGGTCTTACAACTGCTGCTGGGAAGGCACCAAGCGAAACCATGAGCCCAGTTTTCTGGGGCATAAAAGACACAATGGCATATTTAACACGTCCGTGCGCAATCGTGCACACTGCGAGCCTGGCGCTGCTCTGAGCACGTTATTTGTTCTAATACAAATATTAACTCATGTATTTTTCACCCTACGAAAGAAGTAGTGACAGTATCCCACTGTACAGATTAGAAAATTAAGGCACAGAAAGAGGAAGTGACTTGCCCAAGGCCACACAGCTAACAGCTAATGGAGCTGGGATTTAAACCCAGACTATGTGGCTCTGGGGCTGTGCGCTCGGCCTCCGTGCCACCCACCTGCCTTTGGAAGGAGCACTGTGACCAGGACAGGAGGCCTGAATTCTGCCCTCCACTCTGCATTCGCTTGCAGCCTGCCCTTGGGAGAGTCACTTCACCTCCCAACCAGGCTTTCCTCCTCTTCAAAAGGACAGAATGGGACTCCAAGGTCACTGAGGTATCAGCAAGCCCCAAGGTGGCACCTCTGAAGTCACCCTGTGGCTCCAGCTCCTGAGGATTTATGAGGCTGTTCTGCCTCATAGGCACAATAGGTAGCCAATCCTGAACAAAACTGAAACGCTCAAATCAAGCCTTCCCCAGTGTGGCAGATGAAACATGGCGACACCGTCTTTGCTACTCTTCCCACGGCGTATGGGGCACATATCCAATCCCCCTCCCCTTGACTCTGGGCTGGCCTGATCGACTAGCTCCATGAACAGAATCAGGCAGAAGTGCATTCTGGGATTTCTGAGGTCCTAAGCTTACCCCAGCCTCCCACCCCAACCACTGCTGCCCGTCGGCTATTTCCTTGGATTGCTTATTCCAGGGGAAGCCAGCCATCAATAAGACCGACTGGCCTGAGGCTGCCATGCTGTGAGGAAGCCGGGCCAGCCACTTGGAGAGGCTCCGAGGAGAGGGAGAGGCACCAGGCATGGGAACGAAGACTCCGTCCTGGACACACCAGCCCTAGCAGATGCATCATGGAGACGAACCAAGGAACCAAGTTGACACCAGAACCCAGATCCAGACGTAGGTCCCCAGATGAGCCAGCCCAGTTCTCGTTAGCAGTTCGAGCCATGCCTGCTAAGCTCAAGTCAGTGTAGAGTGGAGTGGAGTCAAGCCCTCCCTGCCATGCCCTGCCCGAATCCTGACCCACTAAATCAGGACCATAATAAACTACTCAGCATTTTATGCCACCAAATGGTGGGATTAGCTTGTTACGCTACCATCGATCGTTGGAGCACCAGGGTTATGGCAAACAGGAGCTTTGCCAGTTCCCAGCTACCACAGAGACCAGGCACCAAAGCTGGGAACAGTCACAGGAAAAGAATGAGATATCCAAAAATCCATATATGAAATATGCATATTACCCAACAGGACTTGCTACTATCAACATTACAACTACTACCATGATGATGATGACAACTCCATTACTACTACTAATAGTAAGTAATCAATAATTATTGTTGTGGTTGTGCCATGCATAGTGCTAAACTTTCTATAGATACGAGTCATTTTATACACAAAGTAAGCCCATGCATTTGATACTATGAAAGCTCACCTTGTAGATGGGAACTGAAGGGAGCTCTGACAGGTGAGTGGCTTGCCCAAGGTCACACAGCTGGGAAGTGGCAGTATGACCTGGAACCAATTCTGCACGATTCTAGAGCCACACCATAACCGCAGCCTCTACCAGGCTGCAAGCTCCCTTCTATCACCTGTCCCTTCTTCATTCCTTCCAGACAAACGGGGTCTCACCTATACAGAAATGTAGGCATCAGAGGGCAGCATCTGGGCCCCAGATGCCAGAGGGTGGGCCTGCCTGGTGCTGTCCACACCACAGGGACCCAGGTCAAATGCCACATGCTCACCCGTTCATTCACAAACATCAGCTGAGCTCCCACCATGAGCCACACTGGGGCTGGGACTGGGGAGTGGCCTGCCCACCCCCACCCTGTGGTCAGGCAGACAGCGCACGGGCAGAAACGGGGGATTCTGGGGTAGGGAGGGGTCCCAAATGAGGTCCATCTTATCTCCCAGTAAACCCACCACAGCCTGAAGGAGATGAGAGTTCTAGCAGTCAAGATCACGGACAGGGTAAATCAGAAGAGGTCTGAGGTGAGAGGTGAAAGAAGGTCCTCCCTCCCCTGCCTTCTGCCCCGCCTGGCTCCCAAGGGTCCCTCCGGGGAGGGAGGGCGGGAAGAGGATTCTCCTCTGTACTCTGGGGAGGCTCTGCCCCACCTCTCCACCTCCTGTGTCTGCCTGTCCCCACCTTGCCACCACCCTCTCTGCCCAGCGCCCCTGTCATCCGCCACCATCACTGCCCCCCTGCCACCCAGGGCAGCGGAGACAGGTCCCCGGGCTTCCCTCCCTCCGCATCCAGCATGGCTGTGCCAAGTTCCCTTGCACAGGAAAACCTCGGTGATGGCTTCTAGGTGACAAACCCCAACAAATCCTATGTCCCTGACTGTAGGTGTCGGGGCCGCAGACGGCCGCTAGGGGAACCCCCCCCAACGCCAGGCCCTGCCGCCTCCTCTGTCAGCCCCACTCACAGTCTGACGGGAAGGAACCCGTGTCGGCTCCCGTCAGCTGAGGACGTTTCCAGAGGGAAAGGGGCTTCAAGCTGCACCTGCCTTAGGGGGTCTGCGAGGGGCACGAGTGCAGCCTTGGCCATGCCAGGGGCTGCCCGGACGCTGCGCCAGGAGACCGCGTGGCGCGAGGAGCAGGGCCGGCCTCCAGGGTCGGGCCTGTCAGAGACGATTTCACAGCTGAGTGGGCTGGAGGTTTTGTTCTTCTCCGAGGCCACAGGGGCGGCCAGTGGAGAGGGAAACGCTTCCAGAAGCTCTGATCAGAGCAGGGATGACACTGTGTACTCTGGGCTCTCCTTGGACTTCCCAGAAATGTCTGGGTTGGGTTTGGTTTCGCTTTGTGATCTGGATGCCTGACACGTAACAAGCACTCAGTAAACATTCAGTCCAGCAAGAAAATCTGTGGCTGCTCCCCTGTGCTGGGCCCAGCGGGGTGACAAGAAACAGCACGACACAAGCTGGACCTGGCCCCTGGTCCCACGGCGCCCACTCTTGCTGGGGAGAGAATTTCACTGAACGGATGCATGAATAAATCAAGTGTCCCTCGTTGCCTCAGTTTCCCTACTGGACCAGCCATTGAATAAGAAGCTTTTGGTGACAGGTGCTGCACCCCTGGCAAAGCATCATTTTGATACTGTAGAAAGACAATGTGCACTTTTGTAACGAAAATCTGGTTTGAAAAAACAAGAAGAGGGGCCCTCGGTGGGGGTAGGGGGCAGGCGCCTGTGGACAAACAGGGCGCCGACTCCCCAAGTCTCCCTGTCCTCACTGCCGCGCCCTCTGCCCTCAGAGCGCAGACACCCCTCATACCTGCCTCTCTGTTTGGCTATCTTGGCCACGGCTTTCTCCGGGGTTGAAAAAGACTCCTCCCTATTTTCCATAAGGAAATCTTTGTAGCAGTCCCAGCGGAAAAGTCAAAAGTTTGACTTGAAAAAAGGAGCTACTTCAAAAGCATTGTCAGACCGAGGCGAGGGGTCCTCTAAATGCATAAATTACAGGGGGCATCCATTGATCCACCTCCAGGCCACCCTGCCGTGGGGACTCCGGGTGGGGGGGCGACAGAGGGAACGAGCCCGACATCTAGGGAAGCAAAGCAGAAAAAATCCACGTTGAATAAAAAAGTAAATTAATATGTTTATTACTTACTGCCTGGACTGTGTATGTGTGTGTGTGTGTGTGTGTGCAGAAAAATGAAAGAAAAATGTAGAATTTTTTCAATAATAAAAAGGGAGTTGCACTGCGGGGCCCCTAAAGCTTGTGAAAAATTAAACTCGACGGATTCAAACTGTCCTATTTCCACTTCAAAAGAGAAGAGGCACTGAGCTCTTCCCAACTTATCTTCAAACGCCCAGCACCCTAGAAAGTTTCTTTAAAAAAAGAAAGGCTCCTGTTCCCCCAAGCACTGTACCGGTTACTGTACCCACTGTCTCTCCCTCTTCTAATTATACCCCTGTGAGTCTATTAATCAACTTGTAAATTATTTAGAGAGCCATGCGCTGTCTTCAGCTAGTACAAACACACCACATGCAAAGACTTGCTGGAAACGGGCAGAGGTCCCTCAGGGTCTCCCCTCCGCGGGAAGACAGCTTGCAGCTCACTGAGGCTGCTCTGCTAAAAACAAGGAATCACATTCCGCTTACCTCCTCAGATGGGGAGATTTATTTCGTCTTTCAACTCAGCAACTCCTTGCAAGTTTTTAACAAAAGAGAAAAGCTGGTCTATTGTCGAATCTTTAGTGTGCATTTAGTGATAAGAATATTAATTCCCCCTAAAAAACGAAGCACTTCAGCTGAGCTCTGATCCATGCCTCCTGGGATCTGGACTCGTGGAAGGCTCTCGAAAATGCTCGTAATCATCCCAATTTAGGGCTGGTTTGGCTTGTTTGTGTTAGGATGCCTGCGTTTGCTAGGGTGAGGTCTCATTACCAGAAAGGGTGCAAATTAGAGCCTTGAATCTCCCTCAAATCTCCCGCCTCTTCTCGGGTTCTATTAGGCCAGGAGGGACCTTCTCCAGACAGAAATATTTAGGAAAACAGGAGTGTGCGGGAGGGGGCACAGGTAACACTCGATAATGATCTGTCTTCCACGTTATCTTTTCGACACACTAGGACTTTCGCTTTTAGGGGAAAGTAACTACCAATTAAATAGCTGTCTTCTCACCTGAAAGTAAGCACTGTGTACATGTCTAGTGTGCACCAAGGAATTTGGGCCTTCCAATAACTGAACTATTAATGCTTTAGCTGTTGGGGAGATGCTGGCAGGGCAGGGTCCCAGGGGCAGGTGAGTCAGGGGCTCATTGTACCTGGGCCAACGAGCTGGGGGCAGGGCAGGTGCTGGAGTGTGTGGTTCTCCACTCCTGGAGAGACGGGAGGTACGAAACGCTAGAGTCTAACTCAAAAAACCCACTCCCGGGGCCATGCCCTTGCTGGTGGGCGTCTCACCATACAGTTCCAACACGTCTGGCTGTTTTTAATCTCGTCCCTGGGTAGCCGTTCTCGAGAGAAAGTCCCAGCAATGTGTGAGAATGAAAACGGTTACTAGAGTCGGCGAAGGAGCCAACCCTCTGAACCAAAGAGATGGCCGTCGTACCACAAATCAGGCCCAACAATCAGAAGCAGGTTACATCTGCCAGCAGTTGCCACTGGGCCCTAACTGATGGCTGAAATTTCCATGAGAAGAGCTAAAAACAGAACAGAGTAGACTTCTTTATGATGGGTGAGTTTGAACAACACAGTGAGGCTGATGAGCAGGATGGGTTTTTATATTAAGAGAAAATTGGGTGGCAAAAACCTACCTAATGGGTACAATGACCACTATTCGGGCAATGGGTACACTTACAGCCCTGACTCAAGTGTCATAAAAGCGATCCATGTGACAAAAACATTTGTACCTCTTAATTATTTTGAAATAAGAAATAATAATAATAATAAAGAAAAAAATGGAAAACCAGACACTCCAACAAGCACAGAATAGAGAATTTCCTTGGAAAGTTCTGGGTCTCTAATACTCAGAAATTTCACAAAAACCCTCTGGAAGGAATGAGGCCCTGGGGAAGGGGCACGTCACTTGGGGGTGGTGGCCACTGTGAGACACCACCGACGTAAGCAGAGAAGTGAGGTCTAGCAGCTCCTTTGCTCGGTTTCGGAGCAAAAAGAACATGGGCATGGCCACTGCACCCAGTGGCGGTGGAATCCGTCTCCGTCGGCGCCAACCACCTCATGTTAAATGATACAGAAACAGCTGAGAACTTATTTTTCCAAAAGCCCAGAATAGTTGTTGCTTGTTTTGTTCCAATGTAGAAGTGACAGGTGCTTCCCAGCCACTGAGGCTGCCTGACTCAAGCGCGACCCTGTTTGCCGTCTGCGGCGCGCACTCCCGTCGGCGTTAATGGAAGTTGCCTGCATACAGAGTGCGGGTGCAGAGCCCTGGGGAATAAATTTGTTCTGTTCGCTGCAGCTCGAGTCAGAACGAGTTTAGGAGGCCAGACCTATATATTTCAAAGTCCGGGGCACAGAATAAGCACCTCCCCAGCCCTCTGACCACGGCGCCGTCGCCAAGCGCCCAGGATCAAGGGACTGAAGATGCGCTAAGGCGGGGGCCCTGGAGTCCCTTGCCCAGTAAATGTGGAAGGATGGGAAACAGCACGGTTATTAATTTTGCTGCTGATTCGAAAGAAGGAGGTGTTGGCAGCACCTGTGAGGACAAAAGAAGAACATAACGAAGTCTACAGAGGTCATGGCTGGAACATCATGAGGCCTGGAGTGGGGAGATAAGAGCAAGTGGCTCCACGGGGAAAAGATGACATCTGGATCTGTTCAGCAGAGCCAGTGATGGTGGTGACGACTGCGAGGGTGGCAAAGAGGCACCACAATAACAAAGCCACACGTCTCTGGGGCGCGCAGCTCCAAGGTGAGTGGAGAGAGGGCAGCAGCCTGCACTGGCAGGGATCGCAGGAAAGAAAGACGGCCGTGAGGCCAGAGCCAGGCGCACGGGCAGAGCAGAGCACCTAGTGGAGGTGGCCCAGCACTCAGAGGGCGGTGAGGAGCGGCCCCTGGAGGAACCCACATTGCCTGGCTTGGGGGATGGTGAGGGTGAGCTTTCTACGCCAGTGGCTAGGATGGTAGGAAGCCCCAGCAGTGACATCTGTTAGCTCAGAGATGCCAGGGGCCTCTGGCCCACGGTCCTTATCATAATCTCTGCTCCATTGGGAGCTCCCTGAACCATGCAGCCTTGTGGATTTCATGTGGGAAAGCTCCTTGCACGCAGCGTAGTGGCGGGTGCTTTCCCATGTTCTCAGGAATGCTGCGGCACCCAGGGCAGAGATATCTGAAATGCGCCTACGGTGTTGAAGACAGAAAGCTGGGATGCCTCAGTGGAGGAGCAACCATTGGCTGGCTCCCTCATCTAGAAGCTCTGAAAGTGTTGGGGGATGTATCAACCTGTCCTCGAGTGTCCAGGAGGGGCCGTCTGGACCCAGGGCAGCGCTGGGAAGACGAATTCCACTGTCCCTCTGCCCTTTGCCTTCCTCCTCCCAGCGAGGACAGTCGCCCAGAGGACTGGCCCCTCCAGCTCCCATGCTCTGCTTGCTGGCCCTCCCCGACAATGTGGAGGGATTCCCTTCCCCTCCTGCCTCCACTCAGTCAGGGCTCTTCCTGGCACAGGTCTGGGGTCCCATCTCCCCGGTCCCCACCATTGGGGTGTGGCCATTTATTGGGTGGCTTGTCCCCAGGCCTGGCCTTGGAGGGGTGGGTCAGGAAGCCTACCCATGACCTGGGATCCCACCATTTCTCCATTGGATGCTTCCAGCAAACTCTGGGGTCTGTCTCCTAAAGGGTTCAGAACCCAGGGTGTGGGGAAGGGACATGGTTCATCACCACCCCCAAAACCCAAATCGTGGCACAGCGCAGGCTAGAGGGCCCCTGAGTCATAGATGTCACCGATGCTCAATTTGGGAAGCCGGGGGCCTTGGCCAGGCTGCCAACCGCAGTTACTCAGAAACGAGCAGGGCTGTGGTTGGCCAAGCAGACTTCCCTTACTCGGGCTGACCTTCCCTTCAAAACCAAATTCTGTCGAGAATCATTTAAATTTTCTTCCTGTTTCAACTGGCAGTGAAGTGGGCCCCGCCAGACCCGGGTGGTTCCTGCGCACCTCCTGCGCGAGCCGAGCGCGATGGTTTTCTCGGCAGCTTCTCCGCAGCCCACTAATGAGCCCCTGTTAGTGGTTATGAATGTAAATGCATTCTTTGTTATCCCTGCGAGATCAGGATTAGTGAAATGACAGAATTTATTGCTTCTGTTAGGAAGATATGATATTGGTTGTTGTCGTGTCTTTAATTTTGTAGAAAGAGCAAAAGTCTAGAGCTACATAGTCTAAATAAACAAAAAGCTGTGGAAGAAAAACTCTAGCATGAAACACTGAAGATCGAAGCTATCGAGGTCTTACTAACTTGACAGGAAACTGGGAAATGCGTAGTCCATCTCCTTTGTGTTCACCAAAAAACAAAAAGCAAAAACAAAAACAGCCCTGCATCTGGACCACCGCTGAAAGGACTCCTCGGGTTTGTGGTTAGTGGCGGATGAATTAAGCCGACTGTGTACAAGGTTAATGTGCTTTGATTCAAGCAACTTCATTTCTGTCTCTAAACGGAACTAGCAATAGGTCCCATTTACCCAAAAGATAACGGTTGAATTAAGTAATGAAAATAGTGCTCATATCTGACGGTTAATTAAGGATCTGTAAATGCCCAAGTCCCTGCAAGACAAAGGAAGATAAGCCTGCCTGTCAAATGGTGAGGAGGTGGAGGAAGAAAACTCGAAGGCCATGGGCTTCACGACCCCATAAAGAATCAACATCCTAATGTGACCACATGACCTCCTCAGTGACCATGACATTCCAGGAAGTCTGAGAACCAAAGGGCTGTGATGAGTCACGGTTCTTTTCCCAAACAATTGCTAAAACTACAAGGTTATAATGTGTCTTGAAATAAAGAGATAAAATGTAGAATATAGGTATAAAGACAAATTAATGGTCAGGCAGAATAGAGAGTCTAATAAAACGAAAAAAAAAAAAAACAAGACAAATTAATGGAAAAAGCTAGACAACCCCAACATGCAAAGAGCACTTACAGATGAATTAAGACAAAAAATAGCTTACTCGGAAAATGGGCAAAGGGTAAAATAAGTTAATAGGCGAAGGCTGTAAGGAGGCAGTTCACAAAAGATAAAATATGCATGACCAATTATCTTATGAAAATATGTTCAAATTTACCAACCTCATTAATAATCAAAAAACCACAATTTAAAAGAAATGTCTTTGTCACCTAACGAATCAAAAAAGACTCAAATGACTGGCTGCGGTAGGTAGAATAATGCCTCCCTCCCCACAAAAAACATGTCCGCATCCTCGTCACTGGTACCTGTGAGTATGTCACCTGACGTGCAGCTGTGATGAAGTTAAGGACTTTGAGATGGGGGATCATCCCAGGTTATCTGGGTGGGCCCAGTGTAACCCCAAGGGTCTTCCTAAGACGGAGTCAGGAGGTCAGAGACAGAGAAGAAGATGTGACAACAGAAGCAGAGGTCAGAGGGAGACATCTGGAGACTCTACTCTGCTGGCTTCGAAGACAGAGGAAGAGGCTGTGAGCCAAGGAATGCAGGAGCCTCTAGAAGCCAGCGAGGAAATGAATTTTCCCTTAGTGCCTCAGGAAGGAAACAGCTCTGCTAATACCTTGATTTTAGGATTTCTGGCCTCCAGAACTGTAAGATAAACTTGTGTTAGTCTCTTTTTTTTTGAGACAGAATCTCGCTGTCACCCAGGATAGAGTGCTGTGGCATCATCATAGCTCGCTGCAGCCTCAAAGTCCTGAGCTCAAGTCATCCTCCTGCCTCAGCCTCCCAAGTAGCTGGGACTACAGGCACACACCACCGCATCTGGCTAATTTTTTTCTATCTTTTGTAGAGACAGGGTCTCACTCTTGCTCAGGCTGGTCTCGAACTCCTGAGCTCAAGCGATCCTCCCGCCTGGGCCTCCCAAAGTGCTAGGATTATAGGTGTGAGCCACCTTGCCTGGCCTAAATTTGTGTTGTTCTAAACCACTAAGTTTGTTACAGAAGTGACAGAAAACAAATACACTGGCAACACCCAGAGATGGCAAAGACACGGAGGAAACGAGGGCTCACACACGCCGATGGCAGGACTGTGCAGCGGTGCAGTATCACGCGTCACTGTCACTTACGGGCATTACCACTGACTCCGTGCACAACTGATCCTAAGATAACCAGGGACGTTTGTATGAATCAGAGTATGCATTACAGTATTATTGAAGGAGTGCAAATTTGGAAACCACCTAAATGTTTACTTTTTGTATTTTTATATTTTGAAATAAAATTCAAACATACAGAAAAGTTGCGAGAAGAGTCAAAGAATCCCTGCATACCCTTCCCCACGATTCGCCGGCGATTAACACTGCTTCATTTGCCTGGTCATTGTCTTTCTTTCTGAACCACTAGATGCTTGTTAGTGGGGAATTAAATTACCAGCAAAATTTAATACTATATAAGTCTATGTTAACTTGGTATCACATTCATTCCTTATTCAACAGATAATTGAATAAATTATTCAGGGTGATAATCACCACCATCACCCCAGTAAGTGGGAATCTGGCATGGGTGGAGAGAAATTACGCTGGAGGATACATCAGGTGCTCTGCCGCCGCTGCTGCTGTGACTTCCTAATAGCAGCAGCTGCCCTTCGGCGAGCCTCCCAGGCGCCGCACCTGTGCATTACAGTCTGGCCTCACGACAACCCCGCACGCAGGGATTCCTACGTCCATCCCACCATCAAGAAGCTGGGGGCTTCAAGAAGGGCAAAGGTGGTTTCTTGGGGCCACACGGCTGGGTCAGCGGCACTGGAATCTGACCCAGACTGGGAGGCACCAAAGCGCACACTGGTTTTTACTCCCCCCAGTGCCTCCTGCTTCCATCTCATTCTATGGACCACCGCAGTGACCTAGGAATAGGTTCACCCACGGACATACCCCTACGCAGGGCTTTGTGTCTGATGGATCCTACTTTGCCCCCCCTTGAACTTCACCCTGGGGACTAGGACATCTTAAGGAGGGGCTTGGGAGAGCTGGCCAGGATGTCTCCCCGGGGACCCTTTCAGCCTGTTCTCACATGCTTCCTCATCCATTGCTCTCTCTAGAAAATGGTAGCAGAAGGTGATGAGCTTCTGCAGGGAGGGTGTCCCAGCCAACGCCCACACTGCTCGCTCGCTATAATGGCAGCTTCTTGCGGGGTTGATTTTCTTCACAATAAGCATATGTTCAACCAGCCTTGATAGCTGAGCTTGTGCTAATGGCACAGAGGAGCCTCAGCACTTTATGCAAGACCAGAAGATGTGGGTGAGTGGAAAACCCACTGCCCAGGGAGCCAATGGAGGGTCTAGAGCAGCCTAGCCAGGAACTAGCTGTGTAGCCTTAGCAGCTGGGTTCCTTCCCACGGCTCATTCGGACTCAGGAAGCTGGACTAAAATGGTCTCTAAAGCGCCCTTGCTGGGGCCGGATCCTGGGAATGCTTTCAGAGTGTAGACTGTCGAGAGGGTCTGGAAAGATCATCTGGTTCTGCTCCCCCACCAAGCAGGTGAGCCTCCAAGTCCCCGAGGACCAGTGCCCGTCAACCCTCACACCTGTAAGGCTGCCTGCAACTTCTGGCTTCTGACTGCTCATTACGCTGGAATATTTGCCCACAGTGTTTTTGTATAACAAATAATAAAGGATGTGAGAAGCTCTGTGGCCTCTCCTGGCTCTCAATTTTAAGGGCTATCGGTTATGACAAGCAAACGTTCTTGAGAAATGGGAACATTCTAAAGCAGAGCGGTGACCCCATCACATCCACACACCACCGCCCTTGAGACCAGGTGTGCACACCAGGAGGCCGCACCAAGCAGCGAGCAACAGAGCTTTGGCCCACGGGAGAGCCCAGTTTCCGTTTCTTGGCTGTTTTCCCCAGTGTTGAGCCCCCAGATGCCCGGACAGCCTCACACGGAGCCTGTAAGGTCACGGCAGTGAGTGGGAAGAGCGACCTACCTGCCATCTGCTTTTCGAAAAAGGGCCGGATGAGCTCGCCAAATTGCGTCTTGTCTGCCATAGCCTCTTTCAGCAGTTGCCCGCAGCACACTGAAGGGGAGAGGAGCAGAAAGGCACCCATTACACTTTAAATAGGAGGAAGAATGAGGGAAAATGACCCCCCCGTGCTGCCTGCTGGGGGACAAGGTCACTGAGAGACGTAAAAGGATGTTCTGTGTGGGGGGGGTGTCCACGTAACAGTAAATAGCCAAAGGGAGCTGGGAAACCAAGAGGAGGGAGACGCAGAATGAACGGGCACGCACCTGGCAGAGCACACAGGTGAAAACAGCAGCATGGGGAAGACACTAATGACAGATGCCGCCAGCAGAGAAGCCCTTGCGCGGCCCGGCTACACCTGGAATTGCCGAGTGGAACCTGGTGCCCTCTGGGTCACTCTGGAGGATTAACATTTGGGCGGCAAACGCTACTCCTGAGTGACGTGCCACCAGTGCGTCCACACTGTTACGACACCGTGGGGGGGGCAGTGAAGTGTGTTGCCTCCACCGCCCTTCCCGTTGGCAAGGTGTCCCCACGGGACGGTGGGCCCACGAAATAGGATCAGTTCACACACCAAGTGCACTGAGCCGTAACTAAAACACACCATGCTAGAGTTACCCGGCCAGTCGCCGCTGTCCGCCTTTGGAAGCGTGCTTGCTGCACGCAGGAGCCCTCCTCCTTCCTCTCATGCCCCCATTGTGTCTCTAGCCCTGAGCCGGGCCGGCACGGGGCTGGGCAACGAGTGCTGGACGAGTAAACCCAGGCTACCGTCACCCTGGCTCTGAAAACCCTCCAGCCAAAGCCAGAAGATTTAAGCTGTTATTTCCATGAGTTGTTAATTGCACACTCTTGGTTTTCTTACCTTTAGGGCTCAGGAGTTTTCCGCCTATACTAAAGATACTAAAAACCACCCTAAAATTAACTGGATAACATGAATGTTTAAGACAACTACCATCACCAAAACTTTATTCCTCAACAATGATATGCTTAATCACTATGCAGATGACAGCAGTGATTTAATCCAAAGTAGTTAGCAGCTGCACTGGCAAAAGAAACGTAAGAATAAAGGCTGATGGTAACTGAGACTCTTCTATATGCCAAGCGCTGTGCAAAGTATGCTTTGTCTTCTTCAGTCCTCGCAACAACCTGTTGCTTTTAAGATAAGGAAACTGAGACTCAAAGAGGTAAGTAACCTGTTCTAGGTCACAAGCCAGTAAGGGCAGAGCTGGGATCCAAACCCAGGTCTGCTCTGACCATGAAGGAGTAGCAGGTACCATATTTAACTTCTCTTATAGAAAGCTATAAAACTGAACAAAACATACGAAGCAGATTCTTTTGAGTCACTGGGCAATAGACAGAACAGGCGTGCAATTCCTGAGAGAGGGAAACACACAAAACAAGCCCCAAGAAACATGGATTTCTATCATGGGGCAGTTTCCAAGGCACGGCACAGGAGAACTGCAACCCAAATGGAGCGGCAGCTCGCTGGGTAGAGGGAACAAAGATAGGAGCTTGGGGCTTTGAGGTAGCTAGAGCTTGGGGAACAAGGTAATGGAGAGGAGGGAGCTGTGCAGGGAAGGAGTTCCCGAAATTCCACGGGGACTCACTGGGTCTTTGGTCCGTACAAACCAGCCCATGTGCAGGTGAGCCTCCCCAGGGCCTGGCAGAGAAAAGTGGCTGGGAAGCTGTGAGCCAAATGGAATTCACACAGCGCCAGAGATGCCGGCATTCGACAGCCAATGTGAGAGACCCTGCTGAACACCCGATACTCAGCTGAGACTCCAGGAAGGCCACACCTTACAGGGTTGGGGAACCTGTGGCCTTAAGGCAAAATATGGCCTTCTAGATCCTGAAGTGTGGCCTTTTGACCTAATTCAAATTTTGCAGCACAAATCCTTTTATTAAAAGGGGTGCAGCAGAGAAAGATAAACCTTTTCTTGCCTCCTTTGGTGCTTAAAAAAGAAGAATCTTGAAATCGGAAGGCTGCAGGTTCCCCACCCCTCTGCGGCTAGCCCTAGAGTAAGAACACTCTGGTCCCACCTTAACAAAGCCTAAAAATAAGCTTCAAAGGGATTGAGTTGATCCTCCAATAAATTAACTGCCTGTTAGAACTCAACTCATTTAAACTCAAATTTGTAAAGCAGTACCACACAATCCAGACTTTCAACATTGTGAGAAACACAATGTCTAACATATAATCAAAAACTCCTTGACATGTAAAAAAAAAAGCCAGAAAATGTGACCCCTACAAGAAGAGAAAATAGGCCATAGAATCAGATCAGGAGATGACACATATGTCAGTATGAGCATACCAGGAATTTAACATGGTTATTATAGATATATTTTAAGCCTTAAAAAAAGATAATTGAAAAGAGTAAACAGATGGAAAAATCTCAGCAAAGAATGGAAACTATAAAAAAGAAACAGATGGAAATTCTAGAATTGGAAAATACAGTATATTAAGTGAAAAAAATCACTAGGTGGGCTGCAATCAGTGAATTCGAAGACAGGAAAATAGGCAACAGAAAGTATCCATGAGGGATGGGAAAGGACTGTAAGAAAAGAACAGAACCTCAGGAACCGGGGGTGCAATGTCAGGCAGCCTATCGTACATGTAATTGGAGTTCCAGAAAGAAGAGAGAGGAGGGAGGGAGGGAGGGAGAGAGGGACAGAGAGAGAAATATTTGAGAAAATAATGACAGGAAAACTTCAAAATTTAATAAGAATATCAACCCACACATCCAAGAGTCTCTGAGGTCCAAGCAGAATAAACACAAAGTAATCCACATTTTGATATGTCTGAGTCAAATTTCTGAAAGCTAAAGAGAAAATATTAAAAGCAGCCAGTGGGAGGGGGGATGCTTCATATATAGCACAACAATAGTGAAAATAATCTAAGATCTCATCAGGAGAAATGCAAGCCAGAAACAATGGAATGACATCTTTAAAGTGCTAAAAGAAAAAAACCTGTCAACATAGATTTTTATATGCAGCAAAAACATCCACCAAAAGGTGAAATAGTGACATTTTCAGAAATACAAAAGCTGAGAATTTGTCATCATCAGACTTTCACTACAAGAGATATTGAAGGAAGTTCTTTAGGCTGAAAGAAAATAATACCAGATGGAAACTTGGAACTAAACCAAGGAATGAAGCATGTTGATATGTGGATATATATAAAAGTCTTTTTCCCCTTATATCTTAACTTCTTTAAAAAATACATGACTATGTAAAGTAAAAATAACTATAATATGTTGTAGGGTTTATAACATATGTAGAAGTAAAATGAATGACAATGACAGCACAAAAGGCAGGAGCAAGGTAAATGGGAATATACTGCTGTTATGTTCTTATATACCCAAAGAGGTGTAATACTAATTCAAAAATAGGCTGTGACAAGTAGAGGATGCATATTTAATCTGTAGAGCAACCACTAACAAAATAAAGCAAAGGGATATAGCTAAAAAGTCAACAGAGGGAATAAAATGGATTACTAAAAAAATATTTGGTTAATCCAAAAGATGGCAGGAAAGGAGGAAAAAAGAATGGATGACACAAATAGAAAACAAAAAAACAAGATAGTAAAATTGCAACTGACCATATAAAAAATACTTTAAATAGCAATGGACCTAAACACTTCAATTAAAAGACAGAGATTTTCAGACTAGATTTTTTAAGAAATAGGAAGACCCGGGCCAGGCGCGATGGCTCACGCCTGTAATCCTAGCACTGTGGGAGGCCGAGGCGGGTGGATCGCTCAAGGTCAGGAGTTCAAGACCAGCCTGAGCAAGAGCGAGACCCCGTCTCTACTAAAAATAGAAAGAAATTATCTGGCCAGCTAAAATATATATATGGGAAAAATTAGCCGGGCATGGTGGCACATGCCTGTAGTCCCAGCTACTCGGGAGGCTAAGGCAGAAGGATTGCTTGAGCCCAGGAGTTTGAGGTTGCTGTGAGCTAGGCAGACGCCATGGCACTCACTCTAGCCCGGGCAACAAAGCAAGACTCTGTCTCAAAAAAAAAAAAAAAAGAAATAGCAAGACCCACCTATATGCTGTCTATAAGACACATATTTAGAATGTAAGACATGGTCTAAAAGAAAAGGGATAGAAGATATACCATGTAGACATTAATCGTAACAAAGTTAGAGTAGCTACATTAACATCAGACAAAGTAGACTTCAAGAAAATGAGTATTACTAGAGAGGAAGAGGAACATTTCCTAACAATAAAAGAGTCATTTCACCAAGAAGACAACAATTCTTACAGTGGGCCCTCCATATCTTTGTATACAGTGGGCCCTCCATATCCATGTATACAGTAGCCCCTACATATCCGTGTATACAGTGGGCCCTTCATATCTGTGTTTCCACATTTGTGGATTCAACAAACTGCAGATTGAAAATATTGGGGAAAGAAAATTTGCATCTGTACTCAACATGTACAGACTTTTTCTGGTCATTATTCCCTAAACAATACAGTATAACAACTATGTACACAGCATTTACATTGTACTAGGTATTATGAGTGATCTAGAGATGATTTAAAGCATGCAGGAGGATGTGAGTAGGTTATGTGCAAATACTACACCATTCTACATCGGGGACTTGAGCATTCTTAGATTTTGGCATCAAATAGAGCAAGAGAGGTCCTTGCTGGACCTGGGGGAACAAATCCCCGACAGTTACTGAGGGACAACTGTATGCACTTAACTAACAAATTACAGGAAGCAAAAACTCACGGATAAATAGACAAATCCACAATTAAGAGCTGGAAATTTTAATGCACCTCTCTCAGTAACTGGAAATAATAAATAGAAAATCATTAAGGACATATTTTAACAACACTATCAAAACATCTCATCCTAGCTGACATTTACAGAACACTACATTGAACAATGCCAGAATACATACTCTTTTCAAGTGCACATAGGAATTCACCAATATAGACCACATATGCTATAAAAAAGTACTAAAAAATTTCAAAGGATCAAAATCACATAGGCTATGTTCTTTGACGATATTAGAATTAAATTAGAAAGCAATAGCAAAAAACAATTTGAAAAATCTCCAAATATTGGGAACTAAGCAATACGTTTCCAAATAAGACATGGGTCAAAAAAGAGACCACAAGGGAAATTAGAAACTGAATGATAGTGAAACACAACATATTAAAATGGGATGCAGCTAAAGTAGTGTTTAGAACAAAGTGTGTAACTTTAAGTGCTTATATGAGGAAAGAATGGTTTAAAACCCCTGCCTACAGCCACCGCCCTCGACAATGTCTTATGAAGAAAATGCTGGCGCAGTCTCCTCTCTCCTAAAGAATCAAAGTCTGGAAAGGAAAAAGAATTAATTGTATTTGTGGTCAGGATGTTCAAATAAAGGCAAAAGTCTTTTTGCTGTTGGATTTGATGAGGCGTTTTGAGAAGAAACGATGGGCGAAGGTGAGGTGGGAACGCTGGGGTGGCCACAGTCAGGCCTGCGACCGCATGGGGATCAGCCCCGCCTCACTGTCCTCATGTCCCTTGCCCCGCCCGCAGCCTCACCTGCATCCTACAGGTCCCCTTATTTTTTCTGCATTTGACCCTACCTGTGTCCTTGTACCCAGTAAAGTGCATAGAATACAGCAGGCACTCAAACAGTAATATTAATAATATTAAATAATTAATTAAATAACATTTAATTATTCGATTTATAAATTATCAATAAAATAATTAATTGAGCTAATATAATTTAATTATTTAATTTAATACTATTAAATGATTAAATAATAATAATAAAATGTCTCATGGTTATTTCTGATTAGAAAATTCATGTTCCTTGAAAAATTGGAATTGTGTAATGCACCACTCTACAGGGAGGTAAGCAGTTTGGTGTATGGACGTTTCCTCAGATTTTTTCTGAGCAGAGACATACTTTTTTAAACCAAAATGAGATCACCCCCTGGATACTGCTGAGTGCCGTGCTCTCCGCCCTCTCATTGGGCAGTGATCATGGATGTCAGGTCGCTGGGTGGGTTTCTTTTTACTCACTGCCTGTTACCACAGCTCTATGAACAGGGCTTGAGGTTGTCCCTATTTTTCATTGTATATCTGCCACGTCTCTCACTGAGTATCCGAGTGGGTGTTTCAGTGGAATAAAATCCCGGGAGCGAAATCCCGGGTCAAAGGACTTGCACCGTTAGCGTTTTAATCCACAGTGGCTTTCGCCTTTCAGAAAGCTGTGCCCATTTATAGTCCCACCTGCTGTCAGTGGGAGTCTTTGGATAAGCTTTGTGGGAGTGAATATTGGGTTCGTTTGTGTTAGTTTGGGGATGTTGTCCCATGATGTGCAGACTAGAAGCAGGCCAGGGGATGACCCCAGCAGGTGGCAGGATGCAGACGGGCCTTTGCAGAGAGACCTCAAGGCACAGTGCTGCTCTTCCTGCCTTGGGTCCTTTACAGGGCTTTACTGAAATTTCACCAAGTCTTGTACTTATCAAGAAATTCTGAGAAATGAGCTTTGAGAAATGAACTTTCTGAGTTGGTTTCCAAATGCTGAATTATCTAAAAGAGTCCCATAATGGCTCTTACATCGTGAACTTTTCTATTTTCAGTTTTAGAAAATTCTAGGCAGGTAATTTCATCTCTTCATGATTGGTATACTGAGCAAAATTTAAATGAAAAAATATTTTTCTCGAGTGAGAGTGTCTGCGAACACAACACGGCACGAGGCAATTACTTCAGTAATGCGGGGAGCTGCACCGAGGTGCCGCTATGGTGTCTGCAGAGCCCCCGCTGTCGCGAGTGCTCCCGCCGCTGTAACTCTCTGTCCCCTTCCGTGAAGTTGAGGGCAGACACTCACACGAGCACGTGTAGCGACAGCTAGACTGCTGTTCATTCTTGACAAAGAAGCCATCCCTAACCGCTGCTGGAAATCCAGCCTTACAATACCCTTTACAGGTAAAATCAAAAGGAGAAGAAATTTTTTAAATAATTGGTTTGTTTAAAAAAAAAAAAAAAAACACTGATGCAAAGAAAAGTATTTTTTTTCCTAAATTGTCTAGATTAATTTTCCATAGTAATCAAATTTGTGGTTCAGTTTTCTACCTTCATTTTATGGGTATGATTTTTGACATTGATTCCAGGCTAGTCTCAGTGGCTTTAGAATTTTATGATGGAGGAGACCTAATTGAAAAGCATTTTTATTCAAAACTCGATCCTGCTGGGGTAGTGCATGTGTGTACAGTGTATGTATCTATAGTGTGTGTATATATATTTGTATATGTGTGTATGTTTCTATTCTCTCTGTATATTTGCATGGTGTGTCTGTGTGATTTCGGGGGTAGTATGTTTATGCATATTTGGGGTGCAGCTCTCATGTTTCGTTAGCAAATAACATAGAGGATTTGGGGGCCTGTGGAGCATGGGGAGGGGGGAGTCAAGGCTGTAACTCCCTCCAGCCCGGCGCTGTGTATCTGCTACAGTGTCTTCCTCCTTTCCAGGCCTTTATCCTGCTGAACGCAGGCTGGCATCCAAGACCACCTGGGACCACCCCGGGAAAGACCTGGAGAGCTGATTTCAATATTTTCTCTCCTCCTGGTAAAATATTTATTGAAACTGTGCAGAGCGAGAAGTCTTCCTCTGGTTCAGAAATTGTTTGCCTGTAAACACACTGACCTGGGTTGGCGGAGCCAAGTGAGACCGGAGAAAATAACTAAACCGTAGGTTCCTATTATGCAAGAGCCGGGGCTTCAAGGGAGACAGCAGGGGCCGGACGGCAGCACCCTGGTGCACAGCACGGAAACCACCGCTCCAAAGGAGATAAAAAATGAAGACTGGAAAACGTGCTGGCTCTTCGGGCTGCAGACATGTTTTTATTGGTTAATGTTATCATGGCAATATTCTTTGGGGGAAAAAAATCTATCCCTGCAAAGATGGACTAACTGAAAAGTGCTAAGAGCAGAGAGCGGGAGAGAGAAGTGATGCTGACCCTTCCTACACCCCCTCCCCAATAAAACACGGAAGCTGGGCAGGGCAGAGCCAGGGAAAGGCTCCGGAAGCGGGCAGCTCCTGGGCACTCACCGTTGACAAGGCCGTATTTCTGGGCCAGGAGGGCTGCCTGCAGACTTTTCCCACTGCCCGTGGGCCCACACAGCAGCACCTTTGGGGTGAATGGGGCATTGGATCGATGGTGAGTTTGGACGTAGGTCAGAGCTGGAAAGACAGGATACAAGGATAATAAAGCCAGGTCCTAAAGAAAGGGAAGCAAGCTTACAGCACCTCTGCTTTGGCTCTTTTAACGGCAGTAACTATTTCTCTCTTCTACAGCACCATGGAAACCCTCTGTGCATCTGCCCAGCAGCCAAAGGCAAGACGGCAGGGGAAGAAATGACGTGGCAGCCTGGGCACCAAGGCGGGGAGGGGGCAGTGAGACCCACAGGAACCCTCCTCTGAGCACTGCCCCGGAATTCCTCTAAAACGTGGTGCCGGCATCTGCACGCCCTCCAGGTCGATCCGGGGCCAGGTGTGTTGCCGTGGGGAGACTGGTCCTGGGACGTGATAGCACACACGATAGCGTCGCGGCTGTCCACACTGAACCCAGGCTGAGCCTCTCACCTCAAGCCCTGGGACCAGGCCGGTCTCCTAGGGGAGGTGCACACTGGCTTTCAGCCGGGTGCGCCCGAGTGTCAGACACAGGCTTTGATAAATGCATCAGGCCACGCGGGGGCCTAGCACGCAGGGACTTCTAAAGGACTCGGGAATCGGTGGAGAATGATTTGTGCAGCCGCACTCCAGTGACATCAACTTTGCTGCAAGTCTCCAAAGAGGCGGTGATCGAATAGGTCACAGGGGTCGGCAGATGCAGCCGCACGTCCCTGGCCTGTGGTGTGCCCCGGCATTTGATGAACAAAGAAGAGGAGACGGGGTGAGCGTCTCCAACAATGAGGTGGCCTGCACTGTGGGGGCGCTGGATGCCAAGAAGCCACAGAGAAAAGCTACTGAACATCAAACCGGGTCACCTCCTGCCGAGCTCAGAGGAGGGGAGCTGTGGGAACAGGCCGATGAGGCTGCAAAAGGGCAGCACTTCCGGCCCTGAGCTAGGGGAGCTGCCTGCGGACGAGGCACCCGCCTGCACCGCCCCCGAGCCAGCCTCAAACAGGGTCTCCTTCCCAGGCCTCGCCTCCTGCCAAGGTCCAAGGTCAGCCCTGGGCGGCCCCGTTACACCTTCCTGCCCATCTGCCTTTGCCAGTGTGCCTTCCAGCAGATTCTGTGCTGGGCAAGGGCCGAGCCAACACGCCCCCTCCAGGAACACGCCACCCAAGACCACCTATGGATGTGGCGGGAGTCCCCAACCTCAGCACTGCTGACACTTGGGGCCAGGTGATTCCTTGCTGTGGGGCTGTCCTGTGCATTGTAGGATGTTGAGAAGCATCGCTGGCCTGCGCCCACTAGGCACTAGTAGCACAACCCCAAGTCGTGACAACCAAAAAATGTTTTCAGACATCGCCACATGTCCCTGGGGGTGAGGGGTGGGGGAAAACTGCTCCCAATTGAGAACTACTGGGATATATTTATTGTGCAAATTTTGAACTCTCAAATCTTTGTAAGGCTTTTTAATTGGAAGAATCATTAGAGATACTACAGTCCCCTCTTTTTAGAAGTAAAGGCTCAGGTAAGTTAGAACGGAGTGTCTTCAAGGTTGTGATACGCATCATCATCTCCATCAACAGCATGTATTAATTGCTGAGATAAACACTCCGCAGCGTAACCTCATTTGTGTGACCCAACAGTGCCCCGAGGGATATGTCATTCTTGTCCCATCTTACAGATGAGTCAATTAGGCTCAGAGACTCGGCAGAGTTGGGGCAACCCTCCCAACCTACCGCCCTGGCTAACGTGCCCGCCTGAGAGGAGCCCAGAGGAAGGGCTCAGGCAGGGTTCTCTTCATCCTCACACCTTCCGCCACCCAGCGCATCTGAAAAGCATAAATGCTACAGGCAAAGCAGCCTTCTTACAAATGATGCTTAATTTACAGTAAATAACTAAGTTAATTAGAAGTAATGATCCCCCAGACAGTCTCAACATCTAATTATTCTTTTTAAAAATATGTGGTTGCCGGATGCACTGCAGAGAGATTAAAAAACAACACGGAGAGAATTTTGCATTCCAATTTTCAATTTATCTCTCTGCATTATTAATTAATAATAATTAATATTCAGACACTCACATTTTTATTTACAATTCCAGGCATGAATTCTTTATGAACGATCATATGAACTTTTAAATTTAATTAAGTAATTTGGAAGTAATTAATGTGTAAATGCAGAATATGCCATAAGATAAATGTTGTGGTTGTTTATCTTAGGAGTGCAGTGCTTGCTACTAAAGACCCTTCCGAGATGCAGCATCACTGGAAAATTAGAAGCCATCGGAAGCCTGGCATTTTTTAAAGTAGCATCATTTTCTACACATCCGCCCATTGGTTGACTGCCCCCTTCAGAGGGCGAGGCTACGCTGTAGACGGCTCCCCCCCCCACCGGCAGAATCCCATTTCCCAGCTCTCGGGGATGCTGAGAGCATCGCTTGTTCGTGCAACAAGTCCACTAGCAGGAGGGGTACCGGGAGATCGGCAGGGAAGGGTTTGAGGGAGTTCAGAACCACCCCCCACATCAAAACAAAACTTTTCTTGAAGAGATTTGAGAGAATATATGAAAAAAGGACTTTATAAACTGTCAAGTATCTTAACTATCAGTAATGTTATTTTTATCGTAAATGCTGCATTGACCTGCCATTGCATGGAAGGGGAGAGCTGGATTTTGAGATGACTGAAGCTCAGCAAGACTTTTAAAAATTATAATACAGCGACTTTGGGATAGAATTATTCTAACTTCCCCTCGCTTTCTGGGCAGGATGTTGAATAATGATGACAGCAATAAAGTCTGGCGTCCAATGAGCCGTGTCTTTGCAACAGCTACGGTGCTCATGGCTGTGGGTACCTGAGTTGGAGAATCACGTTTAATCCTCAGCACACCTGGGACGGAGGCACAAGTTTTGTCCCCATGTCAGAGACGACAAAGCGGAGGCTCAGAGGGGTTGGGAGTCTGGCTGGAGACTGCACAGCTGACTGTGCTGGGTCTGACATGTGAACGCAGGTCAGCCTGCGCCACCTCACCCGGCTGCCTGGGCCAGTTCCTGCGAAGTTGGTGAATATCTGCTATTGCCGCGCATGGCGACACAGTGCCGGCGTCCAGCTGCTCCTCTCTGCTCTAAGAGGACTCGCAACACCTGAGTTGTATTGTGGTTTTGTTGCTTTTGTGGGTGGTGGCTTTTGATTTTGTTTTTGTCTTAATGTTTATATATTTTTTCTTTCTTCTCCCTCAAGGTCAGGCCCAAACTTCTCGCTACCATGTCCCTCCCGCCCCGTCCCTCGCCTCTCCTCCCCCACCCCCTCTCTGTCAAATCTGCTGTGGGCCAGAGATGGGACCACGCCTGCGTGCAGGATACTAGCCCAGGGTCCCCGAGGGGGCACTCCCCCAGGGGCCTCACACACAGGTGTTTCTGGGCAGGAACCTGGGCCGCTATGACTTGACACTTGGGGTCCCAGGCACATCCTGGACACTGGCTGCTCCCAGAGTGAGTGACGCTGGGCCAAGGAGGTAGAAGTTCATGGTGACCCCGGCCCTGGACCGTGACCAGCGTGGGGCCACCCGTTTGTGTTTACCCTGATAGAAGACGTCCACGCATGGCTGGTCAGCACTGATGACTTTCAGGATTTTGGGGTAAGAAGGGATGATCCTGACGATGTTCCTGTGATACTCCAGCAGCTTCCGAGCCGTCTCCATCTCCGAGATGCCCCCCGGCACCACCAGGCGGTTCTGGATGTCGGACTCAGGGGGCCAGTCAAAGGTGGTGTGATAAATCTCTGTGAGGAGACAGACGCGACTAGAGTCACCCACTCAAGGGCCGCCGCTGCATCTGGCTGGGATGCTTGCTGGCCTGGGGACCAGGGGGTGTCTGACTGCGGCAGGACACAGTCACTCAACACCAGCACTTCCGGATGCGTCTTTGGCTCTGGGCCTGCCCTTACCACTGTCATTGTTACTAGTGACAATAACAAAACAACGGAAATGACACTCAGTACAGGACAAGGGCAGCCACGAACTTCTGAGCTCTTACTCTGTGCTGGGCACTCTGACACGCACCTACCTGCAGACTTCCACTTCATCCTCACAGCAATCTGATCACAAAGGTGGTTCTGGTATTTTCATCCCCAAGTACCGAGGAGGAACCTGACTCTCAGAGAAGTGTTCCATGTCTACAGCCGGAAAGGGGCAGAGCTAGGGACCCACAAACCCAGGTCCATCTGCCGCCAGCGCCTGAGCACTGGAGGTCAAGGGCGCACCCGCCTCCTCCCCAACCCCCCTCAGAACTATGTGGTCATTTGTTTTGTTTTTTGAGACAGGGTCTAACTCTGTTGCCCAGGCTGGAATGTAATGGCACAATCATAGCTCACTATAACCTCCAACTCCTGGGCTCAGCTAGCACTACAGGTGTGCACCACCATGCCCCGCTACTTTTTTTTTTTTTTTTTTTTTGTAGAGATGGGGCATCTCAATATGTTGCCTAGGCTGGTCTTGAACTCCTGGCTTCAGGACCTCAGCCTCCCAAAATGCTGGGATTACAGGCATAAGCTACCGTGCCCAGCCCTGTCTGGTCTTTAAGACCCAACTCAAGGGTTCCGTCTCCTATAGCACTTGCCAGTTCTCCCAGATAACACTCGTGCCTTGCTCTTCCGTGTGTGCACCCAAACATGGGGGCACAGAGTTTGTCCCAGGGAGACACAGACACATCACCTTGTTCCCGTGTGAGCTCAGCAGAGAGTGGGCTCAAAGGCTGGGTGCCCGGTGTCACAATCCTCACTCTACCCTGGTTCTGCCACAAACAGGGCTCCCCCTTTAACCTAAATGGGCCTCTTCTTCCTCATCTGCTGAAATTTATCGTCTCGCACGTGCCCTCCAGCTCAGAGCCCGGCCTCCGGCACCTGTGCCTCTGCTTGCCGGTGTGGCTCTCACGTGCCCCTCTGCGGGCGCCCAGAGCAGAGTGTGCTCGGGGAAAAAGCAGGGGGGCTGTTATCACAATCATCTCTGAAGCCCCGCGGGGCGGCGGGGCGGCGGGGCGGCGGGGCCGTACCTCCAGTCTGAGGGTCGACTCTCTTCCCCAGGTTTCTCTCGATCAGCACCGTGTCCAGGGCACTCAGCACGACTGCGCAGAGAAGACAGGGACTGAAACGGGTGCCGCACGTTTGAATCTTACGGACCAGTAACTGGTTTCCTGGGGTTTTCTGCTGTATAATAACATTAAAACAACCACCATCGCCCATCCCCATAAATTCCTAAAAGAAAGGTCTAATCAGCACCCCAATACAGGACAGAGGATAGCCCGTTAACAATTTCCACTGCCACAGATAACACCGCAGTGAACGTCTTTGTCATACATCTCCTTCCACATTCCCGATTATTTCCTAAAGACAGTTCCTGAGCTACGGGATTCCTGGGACCAGGAATCACCAAGGTGAAAACAAAACCCCACTTTTCCTCAGGGCCAGCCCTGAATCCATTGAGCTTTGAGGAAAATTCCACTGTGCTGTCTGGCCTCCTTTTCCTTGTCTTGCGCAGGGCCTGGGCTGGGGGCTCTGGGGGTGCTGGGGGCGCTGGGGGCGCCGGGGTCCGCGCCACCCAGCTGCGGCTGCACTGGGAGGGCCCCGGAGCGACTCACCGACGTGTCTGGGGATGACGCCCTGGGTCTGGATCATCAGCGCCTGCTCCCGAGTCTCAGGGATGCCGTCCAGGATCCAGCCCTAGGGAGGATTTGGAGAGGTGCTCACCTATTTTTATTTTTAGATTTTTTGAGTTATTTTAAAAGGAATATAATGGCTTTATAGAAAGACTAGAACTTTTAAGACAAAAGAAAAGAAATGTTTCTGATAACCACATCACGCTTCCGTAAAACTACTCTCATATTATATTCCCTCTGGAATCTTACGTTTATGATTGTAATCATAACATATATATTATCTTTTATGTCCTGATTTTTTCCACCACACACCATAGCGTTGTGTCATGTTGGCCCAGCTCTTCACTGCCGCCATTTTCAGCAGCGATGCAACGTTGTGGCACGAGATTATGCCACAGCTGTTTCACCAGGCCCCGAGACTGCAGGTCTCCACTGCTGACACCTGCTACCAGTTTTCACCATCATAAATAACACTGTGATGAACATCTTTGTGCACATAGCTGTTTCTGTATTTTGGATTATTTCCTAAAGAGAATTTCTAAGATATGGGATTCCTGGGACAAGAAATCACCAGGGTGAAAACAAAACCCCACTTTTCTTTTTTTCTTTTTTTTTTTTTTTTTTTGAGACAGGGCCTCGCTCTATCCCTGAGCTAGATAGAGTGCAGTGGTGTCATCAGAGCTCACAGCAACCTCAAACTCCTAGCTCAAGTGACCCTCCTGCCTCAGCCTCTCAAGTAGCTGGGACTACCGGCGTGCACCACCACGCCCGGCTAATTTTTCTATTTTTTGTAGAGACGGGGTCTCACTCTTGCTCAGGCTGGTCTCGAACTCCTGATCTCAAGCGATGCTCCCTCCTTGGCCTCCCAGAGTGCTAAGATTATAGGCATGAGCCATTAAGCCCGGCCAAAATCCTACTTTTCTTAAAAACAATTCAAGTGACACATTAGGAGACCTGAGTTCATGTTTCTGCTGTTAGCTAACTTGTTACAGGGTTGAGATCCCTCAGACAGCAGCCCCTTCTTGGTACAGCTAGGGGAATGGTTTAGAAGATTTATTTTTACTAACTCTTTAAGTTCAACTGTGAAAGTAACACATGATCTTTGTATACTATGTGAGAAATACTGAAAAGCTGAAATGATAATACAAGTCACTGATAACACCACAAACTCAAACAAGCCACTGTTCTGCAGTTTGGTATATTTCCTTCTAGGCATCACATACAGATATCTTTTCTCCTGGAAGTGGTGTAGGGGAGGAATCATACCGTATATACTGGTTTTTTTTTTTTTTTTTTTTTTTTTAGAGATGGGGGTCTCGCTATGTTGTCCAAGCTAGATTTGAACTCCTGGGCTCAAGGGATCCTCCCGCCTCAGCCTCCTGAGTAGCTGGGACTACAGGCATGTGCACCACTGCCCCCAGCTGCACATACTACTTTGTAATCTTTCCATTTCACATAGCAAAAACACTCCATGAGCATGTTCCCATGCCACAAAATGCACCTCTCTTAGATATTTTCATAGGATGAATTGACCTGCCAAATGTTAACTGATCCCATATTGTCGCTCATTTAGTTTGATGCCAGTTTTTCACCATTATTTTAAAAATGCTGTGCATACATCTTGATACATACCAAATATCTTCAAGATAAATTTCTAAAAGTTGATACCTTCTTTTATGGCTTTTGATAGATTTTGCCACATCACTCTACAAAATTGTGTGGCCAGTTTCTGAATCCAATGACAAAGCACCCATTTCCCTGCATCTTTGCCAATGTTGGGCATTATCTTGGGGGAAATCTGTCCAACAAAATATAGTATACCATTGCTGCTGAAATTTACATTTCCTTGATCATTAACAAGGTTCAATATTTTTTCTGTATGTTCATTGGTTTTTTGAATTTTTTTCTTTTCCAAATGCCTATAGATGTTATCAATCTATTTTCTCCTTAGAGTTTCATTCTTTTATTTATTGACAAGAGCTCTTTATATATTAAGAATATTAACCCATTTGGGCACACACTACCACAAACCCTTTGAAGCAAATAATGTTGCCAACATTTTCCATAGTTTCTCTGTGGCCTTGTAATTTTGTGGATGGTGTTTTTTTTTTAACACACCAGTTTTTGGCCAAATCAGTCACTGCTTTCCTTTTTGGATTCTGACATTGTGTGCATACATAGAAAAGACTTTCCCATCCCAAAAGCTGACACATATTCACTTGTATTTACATTGTGTTCTCTTATGCTTTTCTCTTTACAGGTAAATGTGTAATAGAGCCACATTGTATTCTACGGACGAGGTGAGGCTGTGACCTAACTTGTCTCCTTGTGGTTCCCTGACCGTCCCAGCCTCATCTGGGAGCAGCCTGTTCTTTCTCTTCTGATGTCACTTTGATCGTGGCCTAAATGCTGATAAGACAGTGGCTCTGCCCTCTTTCTGCCTGTAGGTTATTAAATTATTTTATTTAGCTTTTGCATTATTGTCGTTTTATAACTTATTGTTATATCTAATGGAATGTGCTCTCCATTCTTTTTTTTCTGAGAATTTATTCTTCCAGGTAACCATCAAAAATATTTTGTCAAGTTCCAAAATGGAAATTCAACTAGGGTTTTGGAATGACATTAACTGTGCAGATTAATTCATGAAGAATTGATGTGTCACAGTATCAAGCCAGTACATCATCTTCTCATTTGTTTAAGCTGTGTTTTATGTCCCTCAGCGATGTTCACATTAAACAATTTCTAAAGTCCTTTCAAGCCCTGTGAGTCTGGAGTTACACGCACACACTCACAGTTCAGTGCTCCAGACTAGATGTCCAGACAGATCAGTAAACTGAGCTTGGCAAGAGATAGGTCAAGCAGCAGCTCGCCTCGCCTCTCCCCTTGGCAGAGAAGGGGGTCGGGCCACCTGCGCTGGAGCCCAGGCTCCCGGCACTGGCCCCCGAGGGAGCCCCCTTGCCTCGGAGCCCCCTCAGGCATTGTGATCTCGCTGCTCTCACGTCAGAGGAAGGACAGAAACGGGTGAACTCAGACTCTCTGACTCAAGGACACGCATAACCCATGGTACCTGATTCACAGAACACTGCGTGGGTGATGGCAGGAGATGGCTTTCTTTAAAAACTAAAAAAGTGCTCACATTGCTTCAGTATTAAAATATTTAAGTTCCAACAGCCTCCACTGACAGTTAAGAAAAAAAAAAGCTAAACAAATTTAGCCTAAAGAGTGCTGGAAAAATCAGGCAAGCTTTTCATTAATTTCTTAAATTATACAGGAAGACTCACAGCCACAGAACCCCTGGTTTCTAGAACTAATGAAGCAAAAGTGCAAAAAAAAATTTTTTAACAGCCTTTTGCTCCCTCAAGTCCTTGTTATGGCCAGCCAAGCGCCGGGCCGCTCGCAGAAAGAGCAAACGTGCGCGGAGGGAGCAGGACGGCAGGAACCGGGAGGCGCACCTCGGAGCTCCCTCACTCACAGTTCCAGAAGCCGAACTAACGTTCTCCGAACTTTAGCTAAATTCGTACCTCCTTATTTTTTCTTCATTTGGATGAGGAGGAATTGTGAGCCCATTGATTGCTTTTTCTAGTACAAGGACTGGTAATTCTGTTTCGAGTCCCCTTTTGAAGCTGGAAGAAGGTTGGAGCTCCGTCTTCACTCAGCACTGAGAAAGACCTCTGCTTTTAATATTGCATTACTGAGCAATCATTATAATCTCGCCCATAAATCTGCAGCTGCTATCAGTATGTGGTCCAAAGCTTTTAGAACTATTCAGGGGAACAGCTCTCACTGACTTCTCACTGGAGAAAGCGGGACTTCCAATTACACAGGAAAAGTGCAGCAAAATGAGGAACATCTCCCTAATTAGCCTGGCCTCACTGGTAAGTCGTTCTGGTGCAGATGTGAAAATTTAGAAAGAAGAAGGTGGGGGGCTCTGAAGTGAGCCCCGGCCACCAGTTCTTCAGGTCTGCTCTTTCTGCCATGGCGTGGGATGGTCGATCACCCAGAAACAAGGTCCCTGAGGAGCCCCTAGCACAGCACCCATGCCCATTAGAGTAGCCCCGAGTTCTAGGGGAAGGTAGCCTTGGAGGCCCGTGTTGGTCCACCCAGAAGGGAACGGGGCCTTAGCAAGGCCTCTGTGGAGGGTGGGTTGATCCTACAGCAGCCTCAACATGGAAGCTCCAGGCTTAGCACTCAGAACGGATCTTTCCCAGAGCTCTTGCATTGAAAGAGGTTATTTGCCCAGTTGCAAAATGGACAGCACTTTCAAGGGGAAATAGCAATTTTGGCCAAGGACACTTTAATGGCTGCAAATTCTGGCAAAGCAAGAAGTCATAAATCAGTAAACAGCATCCAACGGCTGCCATGATGGGACACTAAGACATTCACAACAACCCTGCGTTGTGAGGGTCGTGGGTCTGACGCCCGAGAGTGGCTCGATGCGGAGGTATCAGTCAATCCCTAATTAGAATACATTATCCATCTTCCTGACACTTCAGTGAAATGTCTGTTCCACTCTGGAGCTGCAGCTTTGTTCAGAGCAGGTTAATTGATATTCTGATGCCTTCGTTCGCCATACCCCCGTGGCTTGGTTCTGTTTTATCACACATCAAAAAGGCCGTATGCTCAGGGCACTCCGTGCACCAGCGCAGAGCTGGAGGTCTGCACAGCTGCGAGGGGTATGGTATCACAGGAGGGACAAGCACCGAGCAGATGTCACAGAAGAAAAAAAAGGAAGGAAAAGAAGCCAGCCAGCCTAGGGAACATGAGAGGCCCAGCAGAGCACGGCCTGATGCGGTACCAGCGGTTCTGCTTTGTGAGAACACTGGCCTTTGTTGCCCTCCTGACTATTATTAAAACGCAATTAGCAACTTCACACGGGAAGACTCTGTTGCCCTCTGGGCCTCTGCCTTTTTGATGCATTGCCTTTCCTCTCCTCCCTCTCCTCCCAAGACCAGCGTGTGGGCGCTCCCCTGGGTGTTTCTCCCAGTGCCGCCCCAGCTCCGGTTCCAAGGCAGACTCCATCGAGGCACTGCCTGGAGCTGACGCTGACTCCCTGCGGTCCCAAGGAGGCATCTGAGGCTGGAGACCGGGACTCCATGAATCAGATTCACTGGGCTCCAAGTCGGAGTCAGGGCGAGCGTCGCAAGAGGCATCACAGGCCCAACATTTCCTAATAAAATACTATGTTTTTTCCTAACATATAAAAGAGATATTTTATCACCCAGAAAAGAAATGCATCTTAAAAGATCAAGTCTGAGATACTGATGTGTTCTAAAGCCAGTAGGTGAGAACAAGGAGTCTACTTTGATAAACAGAAAAAAAGTTGACATCAAACTGTACCAGTTACTTTGGTTTATACAAAAATATGAAAACCTTACCCTGCCATGTAACCTAGGGTGCCTTCCCTATTAAACTCATCTGAAAGATGACTAGCAAGAATTTTTATTTCTAAGTTTAATCTCAAACAATACACAACCCCTGCTGCCATTCCGTGTTCCATGTGCCTGATCGTAGCAGGATGGGTTATTCCTTAACTTGTCTGACTCTTCCACCTGGGCAAGGTGTTAACTGCGCTTTGGCCCTTTTCTGGGCACAGCCTAACAGTGATTATGCTCATATAACGTGGAAATATTCAGGAGTGATTTTTCTAAATAACAATGTTGAATTCCACCGTTGCTAGCTAATGACACACGAGTGACATTTCTGTACAAATGTGCAAATGCAGGAAGATCATTACTCCTAGGTCTGCAGGTTAGAAGCCACTGATCTCCAGGGTGTTAAAACAGAAGGGGATGTTCAAGAGGCTTTTTAGTAGTTCCCAAATAGTTAAAAACATTTGAAGATCAAATTCACATCAAATGTCTGTGGTGTCCCTGAAGCCACTCCATGGAGTGAGACACAGTTTGAAGACCACATTGTCCTGTCCCCAAATGAACCAGTCTCACCCCAGCTCCCAGGCTGGGATGGCGCCAAGACACTCAATCCGGCGGAGATAACTCTCTTTGCAAATTGACATTTACTTCTCCAGTTCAGGGGCAGCGTGGCAGGGTGAAAGTGAGAGACACGGGGAATCCAACATCCAGGGTCCGTTCCAAGTCCATGCTGTAGACCCACCTCTTCAGGAACCAGATTAGCCCTGGAGGGTGTCGGTTTATCGTGGCGGTGAAAAGCAGTGGCTTTGGAATTAGACAGCCTGTGCCATGGCCAGTGTGTGACTGTCAACCAGTCACCTCGACCCCTCTGGGCCTTGCTCTTCTCTGCAAAACGGGAGCAATAATCATAATCTAGCTCATAGCTGATGGGGTAATTCAATGATGGCTATAAACAACAAACAACAACAAAGCAAGGGAGCCCCGGCAACAAAGAAATGACCCAAAGTTAACTAGTTTCATCATTATACTTTTGAGAAAGGTGAACTATGTTTCTTTTTCTCTACCTACTTGCAAGAAAGAATCCCACTAAATTTGTAGAAAGAAAATGTATGAAAAGGCAATCTCTTGGAAAGAGGAGTAACTGGCATTCCAGATGTGAACTGAGGGGAGAGGACTTGGGACAGGCACCTTTCGGTTGGAATGAGGGGTCTAGTGAGCTGGGGCGACTGCGGATGCACCTGAAGCAGGGTCATCCCGATGCTGGTGCTCCAGCAGGCTTCCCTCCCGGAGGGGAGTGTGCTCCTCCTCTGGAAACCGGCTATTCCCTTATCTGTAAGACAGGAAATGATGATAGCGCCTGCACTTCCCAGTGCTTAGGATTAAATGCAGGGATGTACCCAAAGTGGCAGCACAATGTCTGGCAGACAGTAGGTGCTAAATAAATGGTTAGCTCATCCTTTTTTTCAGCCTCCTGGCATACACCATGCTGATCATAGTTGACAACTAATTTATTTTTGTGTGGTTTTTTTGTTGTTATTGTGTGTGTGTACGGTTTTTGGTTTATTTGGGGTTTTGTTTTGTTTTGTTTTGTTTCGTTTTTTTGTTTTTTTAGAGATGGAGTCTAGCTCTGTCGCCCAGGCTGGAGTGCAGTGATGTAATCATAGCTCAATGGAGCCTTGAACTCCTGGGCTAAAGTGATCCTCCTGTCTCAGCCTACTGAGTAGCTGGGACTACAGGCATGCACCACCACACCTAGCTAATTTTTGGAGAGATGGGGTCTCACTATGTTGCCCAGGCTGGTCTTGAACTCCTGGCCTCAAGTGATCCTCTCTCCTCGGCCTCTCAAAGTGTTGGGATTACAGGCGTAAGCCACTGCATCCAGCTGACAATTAATTTATTAAAAAAACCAGATGAAACTCAGCCTAAGGACGGGAGAATGAGGCACTGCCGCCTTCTGCCGTGCCCTTCTGCGGCTGGTGTCCGCCCGCTCTCGGAAGGCCTCCCGCTTTGCTTGCTCATTGTCGGCCTCTAGCTGGGAAGAGTGACACGGTTGGTGGTGCCGAGTCCAGTCCCGTTTCCAGCATCACCGTGCCTCTCCAGCACTCTCTCCTGCGCCAAAGTCCGCTTGTGTTTGCTCAAACCTCAGGCTTCATCCTCCACGTTGATGATCTCTTTCCTCCCCGACTGCAGTGAGAGGGATCAGATGATGCATCACGTGCCCAGGGAGTGCTTGTTCCCATCCACGTTGTGTGCTGCTGAGCATGCAGACAGGTGGTCCATACACGCCATGAACAAGCCCTACATCACACCAACCCGCCAGCCAGCCAGCCATGGCTGCAACAGGAGGGTCCAGAAACACCCACAAACAAGGGGGCGGTGAGCGTTTGCTCCCAGCACTCTGCCCTGCGATGCACCAAGCCCTCAGCATCCCCTGCCTCACTGTGCTGCACGCCGTGAGTTTTCTGAGTGGAGTTCAGACCTCCCCTTCTGATCCCCTGCAATGCTAACTGCATTTGTATTAGAGGAACACACAGCCCAGGGCCTCAGCAGAGCCGTTGATCAATAAAACCGCACTCCTTGGAGGAGGCAAGTGACATCCATAAACCCATGAGTGTCAAAACAACGGCAAGAAAATCCTGTGTTCCTACTGTCAGTGGGATGAAAGCGGTGTAATTAATGCCAGCCCAATGACACCGCAAGGAGAAATAAAACAAACAGCTGGTGGTTCTGTGGACCAGCATCTAGCTCCTCCACTCCGTTAACAATTCCACTATAAAATACTGACTCACGTTATGGGCAGGGAAGCATAAATCTGTGCCCAAAAAAGGAGGGGAAAGACTCTAGAAAGCCACCAAGTAAATTTGAAACTTTTGGTTCCACAGTCAGAAGTGTGCTACGTTATCTCGCCTTTATTGTGAAATAACTGAGTCTCCGTGACATTAAATGAGACCTAAAAGGAGTTAATCTACGAATGCAAAGTAGAATTTTGCACTCTGTGTACAGTAAAGGACACACCCCCAGCCAATACAGTCACTTGGGGCTGGAGGCGTGACCCTGCTTCCAGCACACGTCAGAGAACTTATGCCTGACTCCAGGGAGCGCGGGACGTGGTCGGGATTCTGCAGAACGGTCAACGTTTTGCATTTGATAATGGCGCTCTTTCTTCAGCTCCAGGAGGGAGATTATGCAGAACCAGACGTTTTGAACCTGATGCATTTCTAGAAGGTCTGTTTTTCAGTTCGGTAACGTATGTATGTATCCCTCCTTTGGGTCAGTGGGTGGGCTCCCTGCGCGCAGCCTTCTTATCTGTGGAGGGGGTGACTGCAGCCACCTACCTGCCCCCTGCCGGCCCTCCACTCTGTTTTGAGCCCTACACGACCTAGAATAGTCCTGGTGCACAGCATGGGCCACAGAAGTTTTAGTTACTGGAAACCTCGTAGGACGGTCATGAGGATTCCGCAGGGAAAGGCGCCAGACGCCGGGACGTGCTGGCTGACCACCATTTGTATCTTTCCTGGCTCTTCGCCACCTGCCTTTGGGCTCAGTGTGGCCTTCCTTTTTCTTCTCCCAAGATCGCAGGCCCGAAGAGTCTGGGGTCAGGGTAACATCCTTTCAACATGCAAAGTAGAGGCCTGTTCCCATCCCTTTATCCAACCACGAGTCCGGAGGATGGGCTCCGTCTTTCACCCTTTGCTTTCAGTGGGAGAGTCAGGAGGACTTCCGGATGCGGTGCTGGGGAGTAAGAGGAGATGTCTAGAATTTATTAACCAGAATGCAGACGGGGGTAGCGTCCCTCCGCGGGCAGCGTTCAGCAGCACCAGGGAGGATGCAGCAGGTCTACTTTTTGTTAGTCATGGTGTGGCTTCAACTCGGTGGGGGCTCTGAGCACGGTGGCTACGGAAAGAGCACTGTGTATCAGTTCCTATTGCTGCGTGGCTTTAAACAACAGCCTCGCTATCTCACAGTCCCGTGGTCAGGAGGCTGAGCACAGCTCGGCTGGGTGCTCTGCTCGTGCTGCGAGGCTGCAGCCAAGGTGTCAGCTGGGCTGTGTTCTCACCTGGAGGCTTGGCGGAGGGAGAATCCTCTTCCCAGCTCACTTGGTTGTTGACAGAACCCATTTCCTCGCTGGTGTATGACGGAGGGCTCGGCCTTTTGCTGGCTGGAGGCTGGAGGCTTCCAGCAGCCCCTGGAGACCACCCATGTGGGCTTCTCCCACACAGCCGCCTGCGACATCGCGCCAGCAGGGAAGATCTCTCTCAGTCTGCTAAGACACATTCTTACCTAACGTGATGCAACCACAGGAGAGACACCCCCCACCTTTGCCCCGTTCAACTGGACCTGCCCCGACTCGGCACGAGGGGATTACACGAGGAGTGGATACCAGTAGGTGGGAATTGCTGGGAGTCCCTTGGGGCCTGGCTGCTGTGTGCAAAGGCCCTGGGGCAGGGCGGGGGCAGGCTGCCCTGGAGGAGGAGGAAGGCAGTGGGTGCCGAGGGGGTGGATGAGAGAGGTCCAGGGGTGACGCTGAACCACAGGCAGGCCCAGGACACACGGGGCTCCAAGAAGAATGGGAAGCAAGGGAGGGCCACATTCTCTATGAATAAAATAATCTTCAGAAAGACATACTTCCAAGAAAGTGTTAACATCGGTTGCCTCCAGGGAAGCTACCAGGTGGCTAGGGAACAGGAGTGAGGGGGGGCGTCAGTGCCTTCTGAATTTTGAACCATATGAATGAATGTATTGCAGTTAAGAAAGAAATCCATTCATTTTTTAAAAAAGCGATCCCTCCGGCGGCAATATGAAGGAAGGAGTGGGAAGAAACCAGGGTAGCTGCAGGGAGATGGATTAAGTGCCACATAAAGGAGGGGATTCTTAGGAACTCAAATAAAATGGAGCACAAACAGTGACTATGGTCAAAGTGAAATTTAGAATCTCTAGTTTTGAGGCTTTCCCCCCAAATTTCCAGAACTCACTGCTGTATTTTTTGGTTTTCCTCTGCCATAGAGATATAGTCTGACCGGAAGCCCTT
Organism: Varecia variegata; assembly: GCA_028533085.1. Lineage (NCBI taxonomy): Eukaryota > Metazoa > Chordata > Mammalia > Primates > Lemuridae > Varecia > Varecia variegata. The sequence continues at coordinate 126,036,058 of CM052443.1, forward strand.
GACTGTCCCTAAGAATGGATAATGGGTCTCCAGCAGACAGAGCCGCCTCCTTTTGACAGCTCCGATACAAAGTGCTAATTTCTCCTTCGCTAATGCATTTGATGGTCACCTCAAAAAAAATTCTTCAAAGAGATTGCATTAGACAAAAAAAAGGAAGAAAGAAAGAAAGAAACCCCCCCCCAGCATTAACTACAGAATCCTGATGGGCTATGATTGCATTATTTTTCCCTGAACACTATTCCCTGCATTCTTTTTGTGCTCTAAATTACCAATTCTAGTCCCTGTGTAGCTAAATAATAATAATTACCATATAAATGAATATGCATATGTGTCATTTTTCTCCCTAAAAGCAAGAAAGCCTGTTTATTTTGGATGAGGGTTTGTTTTGTTTTTGAACAACCAAAGCACATAATTAGAAGCCTAACCTCTTACTCTTGAAATCCTGTCTCCACCGGGAAGAGATGAAAAGGTACTGGATGCCCCTTGAAGGTTAGAAGAAATTTTAAAACAAATTGAAAGAGATATTTCTTTACTCTGCAGGTAACAATGGCTTGGGTGTGATCAAGATCATAGACTGTAGGGCCAGAAGGGGCTTCTGTGCTCAAGCCCAACCCTGTGGTCTTACAGGTGGGGAAACTGAGGCCTACGGAAGTGAAGCTCTCACCAGAGTAACACTGCCCATGCCTCCAAGAAGTAGCCTTTGAAACAAGAACAGAGGGGCTGACCGCACACTGTCGTGCTTGCCTCTTGGTTCTGGGCTCATCTGGGCTCACTTCCGTGTCTGTGCAGTAGGGGTAGTGACAGTGCCGCCTCCATGGGGCTGTCGTAAAGACCCGGTCAGGTACTAGACACAACACACGGCCCTGGCTGCACGAGCCACCCTCCCAATCAATGGTAGCCACCAAGTATATAACAATTGCAGCCTCTTTGCAAAGTGCCAGGTGCACCTGCAACGTGACATAACGGATAACATGCCAGGCCAGGCGTCCAGACAAGAACTTCCACCATCATCAAAATAATCATAATGATAACAAGATTCTAAATATTAATATAATCAATATATTAATTACAATACCATGTAAGCATAGATAGTGTAATATAACTAATGATGTCAATGATAGTCTAATTGCTAATACAAATAGTTCTATGATGGTGGTAGCTGTTGGTGAGGACTAGGGGTGCTTGGTCTTGCACACTGCGTGCACTGCAGGCACACTACGCAAAAACGTTGTGCAGACCAAGCTTTCAACAAGGCCAAGAAGCATTTATAGAAGTTAAACGCATGTTTGAGAGACTATTCTAGATCACTGAGGGCACCTTTGGGAAATCTGTCTGAAATTAAAGAGAAAACTACCATATTTTCCCCAGAAACTATCACTCAGTGACATACAAAGATTAAAAAGACAAAAAAATCATAGAAGCAAACCTGTCCAGGCCACCTGAATCCTACGTCTAAACCATGCAGCATTTCTTAGGTCTCAGAATGGGGGAAGAAGGGCAGCCTGGGTTTAAGGGGGTGCGTGTAGCCGGCAGGACACACATGTGACCATTCAACGCCAGCCGAGCCTCTCCGTGTCTGGACTTCAGGTGGAATGCTTACACGCCAGAAACACTTAAGTTGGGATGTAGTAATTTGTAACAATGTCTTACACAAAATGGTGGCATTTCCTATGTTCTGAGGTTAGAACAGATGGTGACTTAGAGGGTTGCTTGGTGGTCCCCAGACACCTCAGCTTCCGTGCCACTTGGTTCAGGGTCACCAATGATGTGACAGTGAGTTTCTCCCTTCCCTCCTGTCTTCCCTCCCTGCCTCCATCCCACCCTTGGCCCCCTGTGACGGCTGTGAGGCGTGCACTGGTGAGAGGGGCCCACAGCGGCAGCTCCAAGGCCAGGCCCCTTCCCGCTGCGCTCCTCTAAGCCTGTCTGCAGCTGACAGCGGGACCGCACGCTGGCTTATTTATTTGGTTTATCGTCTGTCTCCCCACGACTGGAATTTGTGTTCCTTGAGAGCAAGGCATTTACCTCTTTTGTTCAGTGCTTTGGCCCCCATGCTTATAAAAGTAAAGATTTGTTGCGTAAGAGAATAAATGAATGGACAAATGAGTACTTTTAGGAAACGCTGGCTGGGGAGGCAGGTAGGCCAACAATTCCTGGCAAGGCATTTGGTAATGACAGTAGTGGAGGGACACATGTTGGTGCACGGGGACATGTGGGGGCCTGTGAATGGCACAAAGTGTGGCCGAGTAGACAGGCTTTGCACAACCTTGGAGCTCTTCACCGGGGCTGCCCAGCATGGCCTGACAGCCCTTGAGTCAAAGTGCCAGCTCTGTGCACCACAAGCCTGGGCCAACACTGGCCAACTCCACCGCTGCCCACCATGTAGCTGTGGGCACACCTCAGGTCCTGCATCTATCAAATGGGCACAACAACAGTTACACTGACCATGTAGGGTCATGTGAGGGGCTGCAGCAGTGGGCACAGTGCTGGGGTGAGGCTCAGATGCATGTTCAGTTCAGGTCTCCAGCTTTTCTTGGAAGAGGTGCGGGGTCTGAGCAGAGGAGCTGGGCCCGCCGGCCCTCCTGCCTGCCCGGACCCCAGAGCCCTCCGCCTTCCAGTGGTCAGCTGGGCTCCAGCTCCAGCCTCTGCTGCACCAAGGCAGCCAGTCAAAGCAAACATTCTTGACCGTGAGGAAGCGCCTGGGAGAAGAACAGCCAGATGCAGAAATTCCTGCTCCAGTTCCTAGATCACAGGTGGTTTGGGGTCATAGCGTCTTAAAAGTAAATTTACAACCTGGTGGGGGAAGTCCTGCTGCCTTGGCTAAGACTGAGATGAACCGTGGAGGCACCTCTGTTGGGACTTTTGTTTGGAAGGGGTGGCGATTGCGGCTCACAGGAAGCCCAGATTTTCCAGGAGGAGTAGTATTCCTGGGGATGGGAATTGCAGACTTACTCCCTTCCCAGGCTTGCAAAGCCTAAAACATTGACTGTCTGGCCTTTACAGCAAACGTGTGTGCACCCCTGATTTAGAACAGCCCCTGAGCTCTGGGTACTTGCCTACACCTGGGCCGAGGGCCACCAGCTCACCGTGAACAATCTGGGGTCAGAGGGAAACACACTGTTCAGATCCGGTTTTGAATCCCAGACCGCAGCTCGTGACCGTCTCCTAATTTAGATCCCACGGCTGAGGAACATACAGAGCAAGCCTGGGAGAACTGCTACTCATCAGCCAGCACACCAGAAAGATTCCCAGGTATCTTTTCAGATTTGGAGCCTCCTGAATCAATTTTTGAGAGAGAGAGAAAGCAAGAGAGCAATAGACTGTCTCTATGTCCATGCATGTGTATATATGTATGTTTTTTTCTTTTTTAAAAAAAGCACACAAGTTCTGGTTCTGGGCAAGACAGAGTAAGCACACCTTGTTGCCCCCGCTGAAAGCAGCTGTAAAACATGCAGAGAACACATGTGGCAGCTATTTGAGGCCTCAAAAATTATCCAGTGGTAGGATAAGAAAACCAGAATTCTAAATGCCACCAAACCACTATGTCCTGGCCTAGTCTTACGGCAACCTGAAACCTGAAAGTGGGCACCAAATGGGGACAGAGAGGGCCGGGAGGAAGAATGGAAAAGGTACTCCAGACACTAAGAGAGAGTGGGAGAAATCTCTGCAGTTTTTTTCCTCTTCTCTATTCTGCAGCTGCAGTGGCACAGCTGTGACAAACGGGGCCTGCAGGTGCCTGAAACTCGGAGGGAGGGGACACCTCCTCTCCAGTCCCAAGAGATGGAGCAAAGCCCTGTTAACTTTTCCTCTCTCTGTCCTCCCACCACTTGGCCCTGATCATGGGTGCAGTTCCAGGAAGCACGTGGCAAAGCAGGAGAAATAAAGCCCCAGCTTTCGGGTCAAAAGACCAGGAAGAGGAGCACCAGGAAACCGGAAGTTTCCAGGGTGATGGTGGAGAGGGGCACTCAGGAAAGCAACCAAATACAGTTGTTTACGGATTCGCAGGCTCCCCCTCAAGCTGTGTGCGTGTGTGTGTGTGTGTGTGTGTGTGTGTGTGTGTGTGGCCCTGAACGCATTCCAAAGACACTGAGAAATGACTTGCGGCAGAGATCACTGCCCAGGGCCGCCTGAGTGGTGCACACGTGGCACAGAGCTGCACAGCATTGCACAGTCACGGCTCAGTCCCCGCGTGGCACCGCCAAGGTGCTGGAAACAGGCCTGACGGTAAAACCCAACCTGCAGAGGCCAGGTTGGAATTTGTAGCCTGAACTCAACTGAATCGGTCACTTGCTAAGACAAAAATATCAACATTCATCACAGGATTTAGATATGACCCAGAGTTTCATGACAGCATTAAAAATGTCCAGGATACAAAATTACTCAACACAGGGAGAACCAGGGAAACCTCTACTCACATGGGAACAGATAATGGACATCACAACCAGTGTGACTCAGAGATTGGAATTATTGGACAAAAACTCTACAGCAGCTATTATTAAAAAGCTCTGCAGGGCACAGTGGCTCACACCTGTAATCCCAGCACTTGGGAGGCCGAGGCAGGCGGATCTTTTGAGCTCAGGAGTTCGAGGCCAGCCTGAGCAAGAGTGAGACCCTGTCTCTACTAAAAAAATAGAAAGAAATTAGCTGGACAACTAAAAATATATAGAAAAAAATTAGCTGGACGTGGTGGCGCATGCCTGTAGTCCCAGCTACTCGGGAGGCTGAGGCAGAAAGATTGCTTAAGCCCAGGAGTGTGAGGTTGCTGTGGCCTAGGCTGATGCCATGGCACTCTAGCCTGGGCAACAGAGTGAGACTCTGTCTCAAAAAATAAAATAAATAAATAAATAAAAAGCTCCAACTAGTAAAGAGATGGAAAGACAGAAAGTAGCCAAGAAACAGAAGGTAGGAAGAAGCAGCAAATAGAATTTTTAGAAGTGAGAAATACAATAACCAAAATAAAAAAACTCCCTGGATGGGCTCAATAGTGGAATGAAAGGAAAGAAGAGGAAAGATTCAACGAACCTGATCTAGTTCAATACAGATGACTAAATCTGATAAAAAGATAGAAGGAAAATAAAAAACAGAACAGAGCCTCAGGGACTTGTGGGACAATACCAAAATGTTCACGTCATTAGAGTTTCAGAAGGAAAGGAGAAAGAGCATGGTGCGGGGAATTATTTTAAGAAATAAAGGCAGAAAACTTCTCAAGTTTGGAGAAAAACAATAAACCTATAAATTCAAGGAATTCAGCAAACACCAAAAAGAATAAACCCAAAGAAATTTATACCAGACATATCATAATTAAATTAGTGAAAACTAAAACCAAAGGAAAAAAATCTTAAAAGTAGTCAGATAGAAATGATGCACTACTTATAGAAGAATCTGAGTGACTGTACATTTTTCATCAGAAACCACAGTAGTCAAAAGTAAGTGGAACAACATTTGGGAAGTGCTCGAGAAAAAAACTGTCAACCTAGAACCCTAAATCCAGAAAAAATATACTTCAGGAATGAAGGCGAACTAAAACCATGTTCAGATGAAGGAGATTTACTCTAAAAGAAATGCTCATGGCAGTGTTCCAGACAGAAAAGGACCCCTGGAACATGAGGAATGAAGGAAGAGCAACTGAAATGATAAATATGTGGGTAAATATGATAGATTTATACTGACCCAAATCTCCTCCTGGATTCTTTACAATACGTCTGATGAATGAAAGCAGAAATGACAACATTGTCTGATGGGCTGTTAAACGTGCACACAAGCCATGCATGGGACAGCTGCAACGCAGAGAGTAAAGGGGCTTCCTGTGCGCTCTGCTTGCAGTGCTCAGATGCTGGCTGGGCAAAGGTGAGCATATACGCCGTAGTTAATAGGGCATCCACTAAAAACAAGTTATACAGATATAGTGAAAAATACTATGAATGATAAGACAAACTGCAGACTGGAAGAGAATGTTCACAGCTCACACAGCTGACCCTCAGTCTCCCCATCCGTAAAAGAGGGAGTCACAGTGCCCACCCAGCAGGGTTCCTGTGAGGACCCAACCAGTCCGTGTGTAAAACCCTCTCCTGGTGGCACCCGTCAGTGCCCGGTAGATGGTCGCTATGCTTGTCATCTTCCTTTGAGCCCTGTGAGCACCCCCTGCCCTCTCCACCCTCCTCTGCACCCCAGGAGGCTGACCTCACTTGACCGCTTCCTTTGGACTCCTGCCCTGTGGCTTCGCTGGCTCTGGCCAGAGCTGCCTGGCACCAGCGGGAGATCGAAGGACAGGCGGCAGGACCCGGGGAGCCCCCATTCTCGCTCTGCCCCTGCACGGTTTGGCAGTGGTTTGTTTTGCCACCTGCCTATGGCAGCCTGCCCCCTGGGGCTCCCACAGCTCTAAGTCACCCTCTCCCTGCCCCTCCAGGTCCAGGGGCATAACAGCTTCCTGCCACTGCCAGTCCCTGGCCGCTTAACCATCGCTGGTCAGTGGCCTTAACTCTCCCACACTTTGCAGTCATCCTCTCATTAAATGCTCTGCTGTGACCCCTCCGAGGGGGAGCCCTGACAGGTCCTCCCGATTCCACGCCGTTCCTTTTCCCCCGACAAAGGTGAAGTCCACGTCCGCAGACTGACCTTGGCCAAGCTTCTGTTGGTCTGCTTGGCCTTCCGCGTGTGCCTCTGTCTTCTCTCCCCTGGGAGACGAACCGCCCCGCACCCTCCCCTCTAACTCTGGTACCGAGGCCCCAGCTCGCTGGCGTCTTACCCGCCTGATGCAGTCCTCTTGGGCCAGGCGTTCCTTGATCAGCCGGACAAGCAGCGTGCTGGGAACTGTCTAAGGGAAAGACCACATGGAATGAGGGTCCAAACCTGCATCTTGGAGCTTAAAAGGACATGCACTGGCAGGTGTCCCTGACTGACCGCCCTGCCTCTGTGAAGCCTGGGCCTGCCACCTGCCTCACCCCTCCTCCAGCCTCCGCTGCCACACCTGAAGCCTTGAACTTTCTCCCCCAGCCAGCACCTCTTTGATGGTTTCTCCCACCACGTGTCCTCCCCTTCTCCTGTGCTCCTGCCAGAATGCCCTCCTCCCCGCAGTGACCCCAAAGTGCCCACAGAGGCTCAGCCCCAAGCGCCACTGCCTGCAGGACACCCTCCCAGCCCGGGTTGGGTGCTGCTTCCCATGCCCCATAAACCTGGATGGCAAACTCTGTTCTCACACTCACCACATGGCAACTCAATGGCCTGCCCAGGTGTCTGTGTTCCCTTAAGGAAAGAGACTGTGTCTTACTGTCTCTGCACCCCAGACAGCGTGTGGGAGGGGGCCAGCCCAAGAGCCCAGGAGAGGCGAGTGTTACATCTCCTCAGGGGACGAGCGCCTTTCCTCATTTCCCAAAGGGCCCTTAGGGCTAGAGGTGGCCCAGTGCTGCAGGAGAACAGTTGTGATCTTTAATTCTAGAACCCACATTTGTGAGGGTTCAGAGTGACCAGCTCCTGCCTCCATAACGCTGTCGTGTCTGCCTTGAGTGCTGTCAGAGCATCTAAAGGACAGAGAGCTGGGACATCACAGAGCTTCTCTAGCAGGCTGTGTGAAGCCTTCGGGGCCTGCTGGCTTGAAATGGTGCTTTAATGAGTGTCCTGCACAGGGCAGAATTTGTCCACGCTTTGTTTCACCGTGTCTGGTGGCAAGGCGGGGGAACAGATAGACTGCGGCCACCTCCAACTATTGAGGTTTGGCATTTTTCTACCCCCAAATAACTTATTATCTGTGCCCAGTGAACCAGCTGGAGTGCCACTGGAACATGACCAATTCAGAGGAAGGATCCGAGAGAGGGAGAACCGGGCACCAGCCCATGCAGGGAAGCTGGGTGGGGCGTGGAGGGTCCCTGCAGGGGCTCGGTTCCCGCACATTCAGATTCCCCCGGTTCTCACAGAGGCGGCCCCCTGTCCCGCCTGTTCCTGGAGCTTGTGAATGGGCTCCCTGGTAAGAGCAGGCTGCACTTGGCCCGGGAGGTGGAGATAAAGGACCTCCTCCCTCCTCGGGGCACCAAGGCATTCAGGGCGATGGGCTCACGGGGCAGGGAGCGGCACGGGGCGGGGGGTGGGGGGGACGGGAGGGCGAAAGCGTGATCCTGACTAGAGGAGGCTAATGCTGGCTTCAGGAGGAGGACGGGGACAGTGAGGGCAAACTGGCCCCTGGAGGCCCTGCCGGACCGCTGCCGTGGTGGCCCCCGCTGCCCACGGTCTGGGCGCTGGCTGCCCACTGAGGACCCTGCACAAGTGGCTGTAGCGCTCTAAACCTCTCTTTCCTTGTCTGTGAATGAGACAAGGAAAACGTGCTTCCAAGAGCTGCTGAGGTGACATATGAGCTGAGCAAGGGACGTGCCTGGTGCCCCGCAAGGCTCAGTGCTGTGCACTCTCGACGCATCCTGCCTGCTCCGTCCTCGAGGAGGAAGACTGCACGAGGCCGCAGCTCTTCTCAGGGGAGCCACTGGGGCCTGGTCTGTGTCACCCTCCTTGTAGTGCCTACCAGGGGCCAAAAATCTCCCCTACTCGGCCCGCATCTCTGATGAAGGACATGGAAGTGGAAATACATTCCACACACTGAGTCCACTGCTGGGGTGGGGGCTCCGGGACAGCCCTTCTCGCGTGGAGCAGAGACTCGCCCTCGGCATCAGAGCTCGCCCCACCTCTGCCCAGGGCAGGCCACTTCTCCTGGCCACATAGCAGCTGCTGCCCTCCAGCCAGCTGACCTTGGGCAGGTGGTGACCTCTTTAGGCCTCACACACCTCACCAGTTGAAATCAGTAATAATACTGCAGCTTTTGCTTTTATTTTTCTTTTCCATACACCCCACTTCCAGTAGCACAGTCCCCCAGAGTGCTCGTCAGTCTGTATGGTTTAGGTGGGGTCAGTTCCACCCTCAGATCCAGGGGAGGGCCCTGACTGGTCCAAGCAGAGCAGCATATCCCACCCCTCGCCACTGTGACTGCTTCAGAGGCTGCCTGTGACCCAATTCCAGCCAGCGAAAGTCAGGCCCAGGACGTGAGTGCAACCCTACTTTCCACCAGATCAGGAGCTGGGAGAATGTAAGAGCTGGAGCTTCAGCAGCCACTCTGCAGGCAGGAGAGGTGTGCAAGTGAATGAAGCCAGCACGAAGGGAAAGAGAGAAACCGGGCTCAGCTCCAGAATGGCTTTTCCTGGGATGTGGAATTGGATGAAAAAGACAGAGCAGCCAGCAAGGGAAGGAAGGAGCACCTCTGCTGGGAACCAGACTTACAATGTGTTTGCCTGGAAGTTACGGGGCCACCATGTTGTTATGAAGTGGACAGCAAAAGTCAAGAGTGAAGGCAAGAGGCAGCGAGAGAATGAATGAATGACGCCTAGAGAAAAGAGGAGAGCAGAGAGGCAAGAAGGAGGCTAGCCGGCATCCAGTCAGTCCCTGGTTCCAGCATCTCGAGAGAGCTCTGAGTCCTTATAATACTGTCCCCCAGCACCTCGCATTCTTGCTTAAGCCAGTGGTTCTCAACTTGATCACACAACAGGATCCTGGCAGGGTTTGTTAAAGCACAGATTGCTGGGCCTCACCCCGGGAGTTATGATTCGGCAGGTCTGGGGTAGAGCTGAGAATTTACATTTCTAACGAGTTTTCGTGTAATGCGGGTGCTACTGTT
>CM052443.1:126051889-126085134 GCA_028533085.1 Varecia variegata
GCACTGTCCTCTGGCCCCACCCCTGCCCCTGGGGCCAGTCCTACCTTGGTTCTCTGATAATGCTTCCTGGTTTCAGTGGTCAGCAAGGGAAATTCTCTTATCACCAAGTTCTCCACGCTGAGGAGATTGCTGTTCAGGTGTTTGCAAAGCCACATTGCCTGAAGAAGGGAAAGAGGAAAAGAAAATTTTAAGAAAAAACAATTAATACAAGAATAGCTCCATGAAAATGTCCAGGTTCTTCCCTATTCTAGAAAAGGTTGGCCAGGGGAAGCACAATTATTTCTGGCTGGAGCAAGGCCACCAGGCAGACAACCCACAAGGCACATCCCAGCCTAAGGACCCTGCTCGTGTGCTCTCTCTCCTGCAGCCAGCACGGATCTAGAGGGAGCTACCAGACCCACAAGTGGCCATACTTTGAGCTGCCCTTGACACACCTTTTCAAGCTCTGTGGACTACTAGGTTTTAACTCAAGGGAGGTTTAGAACAAGAACTGTGGGGACAGGACCTAAATATGGGTCATGCTCAACATTCACTGTTTCTTGAAGATCGGGAGATGACATATTCCAGGCAACTGAATGTTTAGCTCATTGATGACTACTCTATGTAGTCTACAAGGGAGGAATACATTTTAAGGAATAACAATGCAATCAAATATTCCTAACACCAAAATTATGCTGACGACCATTTCAGCATTAGGAAGGCCCTTCCAGGTCCCCTGGGGTTGGTGTGACCCTTCATTCTTTCTGCTCCTGCTGCTAAAAAACAATCAGTGACAGTATCAGGAAGAAGCCCTTTAGAGCTCTCTGTTTGGGTTTTACTATATATCATCTTATATCAGATTTGTGTGTCTTCACAGGGCACTCGGGGGCAAGGACAGCAAATTCACCAAAACTCTTGCAGCTGAAACACCAGCAAACAGCCGTTAGTGCCCGACCTTATCAGGGAAGACAAACTCAGTCACCTTGGCCACACTGGAACTTGGCAAAAGCAGGTCTCTGTATTTGGAATCTGCTCTGCCCAGCACATTCCTAGGACTGGAAGAGCTAGGACTGGAAACAGAGCACAGGTGGGCCCAGAAAGTCAAATGTCGAAGACAAAAGGGAGGCCCTCACAATGAGCGAGCAGACTCTTCTCGAAAACCTAGTTTAACAAGCATGTTTGTCTAAATGCAGACTCAGTCATCCTCATTCCCAATGTCAGAATCACCTGGGCAGCATATTGCAACTACTAGTTATCTGGGCACTGTCCCGGGAGATTCTGATGAGGTCAGTCTAGGGGGGAGCCCAGGAGCAGGCATTTTTCAAAGCACCCTGGTAATGCTGATAACGGGCAGGTCTGGGAGTCCCTGGATTCTCATAATGAAACAGTGGGAGTGGCTGGAGTCAGGGGGGTTGACTGCAGAAAGGAGTGGAAGCTGACAGCCTGATACTGAAGAGTCAGGTAGGAAAACCACAGAGCGACAAACAGATGGATGGGTAGATGACAGATAAGTAGGACAGCTATTCTAATTCCAAAAGCAGAGCAGATGCAGATGAGTTTGTGTAAGGATCAGCCATCTTAAGCCCTTTCCGGAAGAAAGCAAGGTGCCAGTGTCTGCCCCATCACACCGCCTGTGACAAGTGGCCACAGTGATGACTTAGTCAAGGAGGATGGGTTCACTGATGTTCACTAACCAGGCTTTTAAAAGGCAGAAAGGGTCTCATCTCAGATGACAGACATTTTAACATGGTTTTGGAACTTAAAAATGGACCTTAGAGGTTGAAGCCATGGATGGCATGAAGCACACCAGCTTCCGGGAGGGAGGGAGGAACAAGGGTGAGCAGTCCTTGTGCGTATCATAGTAACAAAAAAATTAATTCATTCATTAATAATAATTTACAATTTTTTAAAATTAAGAAAAAGGGTGTGCGAGGTGGACTCAGGTATTTGCTGTACATTTAAAGTTGTATTTTCTTTCAAATGGAGGGAGAACAAACAAAGCAAATATGGCAAAATGATGAATGTGTGTAAAATCTGGGAGTTGGGGACATGAATATCTATGATACAGTTTCTGTGCTTTTCTATTTGAATTATGAAATATTTGAAAGATTTCATAATTAAAATTTTAAGAGAGAATTTTACCAAAGGTTATGAAATGTATGTGCTGTTTGACCCAGCACTTCCACTTCTAGAAATTTATCCCACGGATATAACTAGCTAAGGTGTGCAAAGATAGCGTACATGGAGGCACAAAAAAACCCTGAAAGGGTTTTTTTTAGCAAAGATGCTAAAGTAATGCTTATCTCTGGATAGTTGGGGAATTACATTTTTGTTTTTTTGTATTTTCTAGGTTTTCTACTATGAACTTACAACTACCTTTTGTGATAAGAAAATAAGAAGGAGAAGAAGAAAAAGAAGAAAAGCTCGGTTATGCTGCAAATTCACTGAGGTGCAGTTTCATTCTAGCTCTGGAGGATAAATGAGATATTACAGTGTTACAACACTTAATATGATACACTTACTATAGTTGTTTTCCCCGAGGCGGGTGGACCTAATATTACAATCTTCGGCACTGCGGAATAAAAAGATTTGAATGTCACCACTCAGTATGACAAAGCAGCCTCCCATGTCTGCAGTGTTCTGGGCATACTTCTTTCCTGCCCAGATTTCATTTTCTGCCAGTGACATGGCCATTTGTAATGCTGCGGCTCAGAGATGCTCTTGCCATAGAATAGATTCTGTGTTTAGAGAGGTAAGTGATCACTGAGATGGTTTATTCTTCTATCTCCAAGGGGACATGGACACAGTAACTTGTTTGCCAAACTAATAAATATCAAGAACAATTGGGATTTCAAACACCATAAAGAATTTTAAACAGGGACTTTGTTTCAGGGATGCTTTCTCAAATAAAGCTGTATTTTATGTAAATCGACCTTTGAAGCTCTTTTTATGTTTATGCCTTTTTATTTAGCAAATTGTACTTCTCATCTTTTACAGAGGAAAATAATGGGAAAAGCCTGGAGTGTATGGTCCAAATTTATAAAATCTAAGAAAGGAAAGTCTTTGTTTTCAAATATGGACATTTCTATGCAAATGGAAAAAACTGGCAGCTTATCGTCTCGGCTCTGGAATATTCTTGGCCCCGCAGAATTCCTAAAGCAGCGAGCAGACTACTGGGCAGACACTGGCAAATGGAAAAGGGGCGACCACCAGGGGAGAAGGTGCTGAAGGGCACGGGCACTTGGGCCAAAACAAAGGCAACAGGCGGGGCGTCTGGACAGATGAAGCCAGCCGACTGTCGCCTAAGGCTACCTCAATTGTGCTACTTCTGTCCCCCTGCTTGTGGGGAGCGAGTAACCTCAGCCTGGCCCCTGACCCACAGGGACGGATGTTGGATGTTTGCTCCAACTCGAGCGGCCTCTAATGTCTTTATGTAGAGTTCGTCCCTGCTGGGCCACTGGGAGGAAATCTGGTTCGTGCAGAGGAGGGAGGGGTGTTACCTTCTCATTTGGGGCTGGACAGAGAAGGAATCAGACAGTATCTTTTTGGCCGGTGATTTAATGATCAGACATCTACACCCAGCCAGGCTGCCTGGGTTTAAATAGATCTCTGCCCAGGTTTACAGCACCTTCTCATTTCCAGGGAAAATGTGGAGGAAGAGTTCAAGGTAGTTCACTGATTCACGGCACAAATCCCCGAGCGGGGCTGGATGCTGCCGAGGAAAGCAGGATGGGCCACGGTTCCTGGTGACACGTTAGTGAGGTTGCTGCACCGGACGACAGCTGAAAGGGAGGTGGGCCTCCTCTTTGCCCTCGTCTCTGGCGAGGGAACTGCCATCTCCTCAAGGACATGAAGGTTTGGACACACAGGGCTTTCTGCTGCTGCTTTGGTTTTACGTGTTCCTGATGGCTTTAGAATGCCCTGTTGTTGTCTACATTTCTGCACATTTATACATCTGGCCCAGCAGCCCCCTGATATGGGAAATGTAGGTAACTTGTGACTGTCAGTGGTGATGTGAACCAAGGGACGCCCGAGGTGGGCAGGCCTTGGATAAGGCAGCACCAGGTGCGCCTCTTCTGGCCTGGGCGACTGCCAGGGAAACACTGGGGTGCTCCAGCTTAGCAAACCATTGCAACACTTTCCTCTCCATGTCAGGCTTGGGCTGGGTGTCACCTGCCCACCACAGTATGGTGGACACAGCTCCCGATCTTCTTCTGCCCAAAGGTCTCTGTATCCCTTTAAGTCTCCTTGGACTCTGAGGGGCATGACCTCCGTGGAAGGAGGAGAGATGTCCTGGTCGTCCTGACAACCAAGCCCCGTCCAGCTGGGGATGCAGAGAATTACCTGGGATCCCTGAACAATCCTCGCCTTTGATCTAAGAAGCCTTGGACTTTTCTTATTCTTCCTGTGGGTGTTCCTTCCACATTCCTACCTTGCCACTTGTCACTTCCCCATCAGGAATGTCCTCCTCACCCCCACCCACTCCACACCCACCCTGGGCCTGTACTGTCTCTCCCTTCTCTGAGACCTCGCTCTCCTCCTCCCTGAAGGCTCACGACCAGTGGCTTGCTGTTGCTTTCCTTCCACTCTGGTAAGGCTCACCCCACTGCTGAGAAGCCAGTGGCACTGCTGTCCCCCACAGAACAGCAAGCTCCCTGAGGACAGGGACCAAGTATCATCCTTTCCTGTCCCCATGGCAGACAGAACTACAAGGAGCCACACACAGTGTGGCCTTCAGGAGCAGCCTCCTTGGCTGTCCCCATCTCATTCTTTGGTCACTGAGTATTTATCACCTTTGTTACCACCTTACCACTGCCTCACAATGGGTCCCCTGCCAGTCCGAGTTCTTAGGTACAAGCCGCAGGAACCAGCTGTGGCCGAGTCAAGAAGAGAAGGGCTTTAGGCAAAGAACCAGCGTGGCTCAGACTCCTGCACAGGCTGGGAGCCAGCCAGGCCCGGGGCTGCCACCACTACCCAGGAACCTGGCCCTGCAGGGCCCCCAGGAAGGGCACCTCCCAGACCACAGTCCAGAGTCTGGGCTCACCTGACCAGTGAAGCTCAGGTCACAGGCCCGGGCCCTGGCGTCATGGGAGCTGGGAAGGCATTTTCAGCTTCTGGGGTGGGAGCCAGGCCAGGGATTGAGCAGCCTATTCTCTGCTCTGGGCCTGAAACCTGAGGCCAGGCCTTCCAGGGTCCTCCCCAGGGGAGGAGAAGCCACACAGGTAAAAATACCTTGTAGGACAAGTCTGGAAATGAGGTGGCTTTGGGGACACATGGTCGGGTGAGAGAATGAGGGAAGACTGGAGCTGGGGTGTCGCGGGAGGTCTGGGGGAGGGGCCCCAGGCCATGAGGTGGACGACCACGGGGAGAGCGTCTGCTTGGCCAAAGTCAGATAAGAGATCAGTGGGGACCCTGGGTCTGCTCACACGCCCATTGCCTGCTGCCTCTCCAGGGCTCTGACGGCAGGCCCCGCTGAAGTCCCTTGGAACGTGGGCCTGATCCAACAGGGCTCAGGGCTCGCAGACCCCAGGAGATGTGGCTCGACAAGGGCATTTTGGGAAGGAGTCTCATTCCCGAGGCACGCGTTCATCTTGACAAAGTTGCCAGGCTGGAAGGCTGCAGGGGGAACCCTCCCCTTCCAGGTTCCTGTAAGTGGCACCCAAATTGTACACATCTATGAAAATACTTTAAAAGGGGAACATCCACGGCCTTTCTCCCCACCTAATTTCTCACACACATTTATGTGATTAATTTCAGTTTCTTAAAATCTAACACCTTGAAACTCTAGCCCTGCTCATGAGTAATTATTTATAAACAGTGTCATAAAAGGCTGCTTGACTGCCAAGAGTAATCAACTTCTTCAAACCACTTCAAAGGAAATCAAAAAACCTTTCCATCCACGGATCCTTTTGAGGTTTAACTAGGAGCATGATTTAAAATTCACAAGAAAACCCTTAGGTATTGGAGCTCTAATACACAGCTTTCTTGGACAAACGTTTGATAAAAAAAGAAACATACCATTATATACACCATTGCCTGCTTTAATATTGCCCAGGGCTACTGTAAATGCTCACTTTGTACTAAATCTGCTTTTCTCTCAGCAAAGGGGCTGCCAGCCCATGTGCCGTTCCCTCATGTGCACGCTCACCAGGATGAGTCCGGAGTCTTCTCTCCCTCTACACCTGTCACTGGCCATGTCACCGTGTGCCATGGTTAACCCCGTGCCCAGTGAGAGGAAGGGTTGAGGTCCTGGCCCCAGTTCACACAGGCTGCTGCGTGGCTGGAAGGAGGCACAACAGTCTGACACGGTAGCCCAGGGGAAGAGACACCCCTTGGATGTCACAGGACCTCTCCGAGCCTCCTGCACTCTTCTAGAATGTATGAGGATTGGGTTTCTACCCACCCCTAGAAAAGTCACAAAAGCAAGGTGGTCTCCCCTGCTTCCCCTCCTCCTGCCCCATTTTTGCTTTATGTGTCTGTGAAGCCTTGTGCAAGGGGAGGGAAACCCACAGAAGTCCCTATCTTCTTTTCATGCAAGCAGCTGGGACTTGAGCCAAAGGATCAAGTCGTTCCAACATCCATAAAAGCTGCCAGTGAGGGTGGAGGGCGTGGGGAATGGGGTTACTGGGATCCAGTGACTCTACTCCCTGAGAGCATCTGGGCCAAAAAACTGGACTCTGGCTATTCAGGACGACAGACAGGAGGCTAGCCCTCAGGCTGCAAGTAAACCAGGCAGGTCTGGATTCTTCGGCCCTGCTTGAGAGCAATGGAGCAGGGGTGACGTGGAGAAGGGAGTGAAGGCCCCATGGAGGGCCATGCACGAAAGCCTTCGGAAAGCCTGAGTCCTGCGAAGAAATGGAAAGCGGGCACCAGGCAGGCGGGAGGAGGTGACCAAGAGAGGAAGGCAGCAGCGGAGGTGGCTGTCCAGCAGCATCAGCTGCACTGCATCCAAACCAGACAGAGATGATGTTTAAACTTAAAATCCTGATGAAGTGGATAGTTTGACACTGAAAACTAAATTTGTACGCAGATGCAAGATCAAAATGTAAAGAGAAGATAGAATCTGCCTCAAATTTCAGGGTCTTGAATTTCTAGGCTGGGGGACTAGCTAAGCCTTGAGGTTAGTGGTTTAAGAACACAGAACATGGCACACACACAGGATTTTCAAACCAATGGCAGAAAGCACCAGTGCAACCCAATTTCTCAGTGTTCAAATGGTTATATTATTATAAAGCACAATTTTTAATTGAGAAAAATCTCATTAGACTTTTCACAAGTGGAAATTCAACATCTCATTCCCCAAAGCCCCCCACCTGTGGGAGCATCAGGACTTGCCACTCTCTGGGCCACCGCTGGCCAGGCCAGAGCAACACAGCCTCCACCTCGCTTAGCCAGACACACCCATTTTACAAATGAGGAAACTGAGGCCAAGAGAGAGCAATGATCTCTCACTGTCTCTTTACATTTGAAAAGGGGAATGAATCAATGATTAATGAACCGGAGGGTCCCTGACAGTGGGGTGGCAGGATGGGCGCAGTGCATTGCACGGCAGCTGCTTCTGTTCGCTCTCAGTTGACTTTTGCCTTACTTCGCTTTTACTTCATACTTTTACTTTAGCTTTTACTTTGCTTTTGTTTTACTTTCACTTTGTGCTTACTTTTCCTTTACTTTCCCTTTGCTTTGCTTTCCATTATTTCTTTGGTGGTAGCAGCATAAGAGAGTCGGGCACAGGCACAGATGCTGCCAGCAGCCCTGGAGTAACGCAGCCCAGCAACACCCGAGCTCAGCAGAGGGTTGGGAGCAGGGGGAATGCAGAAACTTGTTCCTCCGGCAAAGGGAGCCCAAGTCAGTGAGGCCTGGGGGACAGCCTGGGTCTGCAGCAGTAAGGAGCAGCCAGGAGGAAAGGGTGGGCTTAGCAACCACCCTGCAGAGCAGGTGAATCTGGAAGAGGCACCATGTAATCCTGCACCACCAGCACCACGTAATAAATAGCCACGCAGAGAAAGGAGGCATCTGAGAAGAGTCACTGCAGGGCCAAGTACATTCTACCAGGACGGGGGGTCTGGGGAGGAAGTGAGTTCGACAGCTCAGGAAGGTGGTTGTCCTTGCCCACTCTGGCACCGCTCTGCCTGCACCTGGGGCATATGGACTCTCAGTCAAGTCAGCTGAACGTGGGGATGCCCAGAGAATCACCACTTGTGCCTAACTAGAGGATCAGGAAAGGGCCTCTTTGCTGGTCCTTTGCTGGGGCTGTCTTTGAACCTGCCTGTTTAGGTCCATGCAATGGCACCAGGATCCAAGAAGCCCCTCACTCTATTTCCCACAGCCAAGCCTGGGACTGCGTCAGGACCTGTGTGTCTGGCAGCAGAAAAGCCAGTGTGCCTGGAGCATCTGCAGCCTTGGAGCCTCCTCTCTCTAACAGTTTTTAAAAAGCTACTCAGTGTCATTTCTTACCT
This sequence comes from Varecia variegata, assembly GCA_028533085.1. Lineage (NCBI taxonomy): Eukaryota > Metazoa > Chordata > Mammalia > Primates > Lemuridae > Varecia > Varecia variegata. The sequence goes on from CM052443.1 coordinate 126,060,325, forward strand.
TGGGCCTTCTGAACCCCACTGCAGGGCAATTTAGGCCTCTGTCCTTAGCTGCACCACATGCTAATTTCATTAGTGTTCTGGTAGCTCCTTCAAAGTGGGTAATGCTTCAATGAAAGAAACATAAAAACTCCAAGACACGAGTTCTCCCTGACAGCTCACACAGGACAGAGCTCACATGGCAGACTGTGAAACGGAGTGAGGGCCCTTCCTCGAGTGAGTGCCTCCCTCCTCCCCGGTTCTGCATTCTGGCCCTGGGTCTGGCCGACCTGCGCTCGTTGACTGCAAAGGTTCGGGGAGCTCTGAAACTCATTAACGGCGCCGATAATGAGACCATCGGAAAAGCCCAAGTGCTTGCCTGTCTAGGCAGACCAGAAACCAAACTTACACCTGACAAGTGGAGTGATCAGAGAGCTTAAACCCAACAGGCAACATCAGTTAGGGCAGGAGAAAGCATTAATAATTTATTCCATGGGCCATTCGGATTTTTTCATTTTAATAACTTGGCAAGAGAATTTTTATTAGTTGTGCTCCAAAAGAAATTAAGGGATTTTTCAATTAATTACCACTGCAAGTTGTCAAAACCCCTCCCCACCCTGTTCTGACCTCCCTCAGGGACAGGTAGGACAGAGTGGTTCTCAGCTGTGCCCGGGGCAGCGCAGGGTCTCCTGAGGAGGAAAAGAGGGGAAAGATGGGGAGGACGCGCACCAAGTGCTCACCATCATCGTTATTGCGATGCAAGTGCTCGATCATGAAGGAGATGGGGTCCTCGGGCTGGTGGATCAGGAGTTGCTCCAGCATGTTCTGTGGGCACAGGGCAGACAACGAGGTGGTCAGCACCTGCAGGAGAACCCTGGTCGCCACGGATACCAGCTACGGGGCCTGCTCTCTCACTGCGCCCCACCAAACATGCCTTCAACCTGGGACCCAGCCCCTGCCCCAGCTGGCATCTGCTTGGGTCCCCATGAGCAGAGGCGTGAGGGGCTGTGTGGGTGCTGCTGGGGAGGCGGCACCTAGAAGGGGGCAGAGCTGGAGGGCCCTCGCCCGACTCAGAGCAGGCAGTCCCAGGGTCCTCTCCCCTGGGTCCTCTCCCCTGGGTCCCTCTGTGCTTCCCCTACAAAGTCCTCCCTCAGTTCTTCTCATGCACTGCCGTTCCCCCTCAGGGCCTCAGCCAATGCTGTTTCCACAGCTCGGAATGCTTCTTCCTCATTCTTGTCCTGGCTAACCTCTCAGTCCTCAGATACCACTAGGAGCACATACACCAGGTAGATCTGTTGGATGTTCCTGCACCTGCCCCCTGCGTCCCTGTTCCTTGCCTCACCTTGTCCCTGCCCATCCAGCCACCAGCCACCAGCAGGCCATGGGTTCTGTGGGCCTGTCTTCCTGGACACTCCAGCACCCCAGTGCCTGGCACAATCACAGCACGTGCCCAGTGCAGATGTCTGCTGGGGGACATGGCCATCACTATTATCTGTGTTCCTCTAGAATGGGACAGCATATTTACCTGCCAAATATCTAAGTAGTCCTGGGATATCCTGGCCATTTACTCCAACTGAGCAAACATATCAAGGGAAGCTGCTTTTAGGGTTTCAGAACAAATGGGACGGAAATGAGCCGTGCAGCTGACAGGAGCTGGGCTGCTGTAATAAGGAGTATCCTTCTGCCCCAGGGACGAGCAGGGAGGGGCTTTCACCCTCTGGGGGCAGACGGAGTGCCGGCCAGTAAGAAGAGCACTGAACTGGGAGACATCCTGGTTCCGGTCCCAGCTATATCTCACCAGCAAGTCCCTTCCCTTCTCTGGGCCTCAGTTTCCCCACATGTTCAGTGGCACAGTTGCACTAAATTCATGTTTGTATAGTGCTGATGCGATGGTGTGAGATGATTCTAGATGGTTTATACATATTTTTCATTTCATTTTTAAATAGTTGCATATTTAATGTGTATTGGAAAAATAACTACATCAGACCTATAATTTCAAGGATATTTCTTAGGATGAAGCAAAAGAAGTTACTTAATTTTTTACAAAGTGAGTTGATTTCAAGAAATGATTCAGTTGAAATGGAAATGTGGCCATGGTCATGTGAATCTATACATGTGATAAAATTTCATACAACTGTACACATGACAAACAAACGAGTGCAGGGAAAAACAGACGAACTCCAAATAAGACCTGCTGTCCAGGCAACCACATTGTGCCAGCGTGGCCTCCCAGCTTTAACCAGCTACTACAGTTATGTTACAGGTGGTCACTGAGGAAACCTGGAGGAAGGGCAGAGCAGAAATCTATCTATTTTTTAACTTCCTGTAAGTCTGAAATCATTTTAAAATAAGAAGTGGGCCTGGTGGCTCATGCCTGTAATCCCAGCGCTTTGGGAGGCTGTGATGGGAGGATCCCTTGAGCCCAGAAGTTTGAGGATGCAGTGAGCTATGATGATGCCACTGCCCTCCAGCCTGGGCAACAGAGCAAGACCCTGTCTCTAAATAAATAAATAAAATAAAAAGTATAAAAAATGGAAAAAGTCAAAACCAAGGAGGGAATACATACATGACTAAGGACTGGAATACTGGACTAAAAACTTTTTTGGGCAGTTCCTCTGACTTTCTGTGGAAGACACCCGAGGTTCTCTAGAGCAGACCACAGGGCCCCACCAGCTCCACCATCCTGCCCACTACCTGCCAACTTCTAACCTACCTAGCTATTTTATTTGTGATTGGACAGTCAAGCAGTTTTAGGAATCTCTCCTTCTCCCTCTGTCAGTTAACACTTTCCAAAGGAAGCATATGTTTGCTGGAGAGATGGACTCAGTTCCCTAGCGTGCAGGTCGGAGGTCACACGACCACAGGCATAAACATGGCTGTGCCTCTGTGAATGGGGTGTGCCCCCAGGAGCAGACAGATGTTCTGGAAACTGAGCTTCAGCTTCCCTTTGGCCCTCAAAACCTGTGAGTGGCTGAGAGTTCTTCCAATCCGGCTCCTAAAAGCCTTTACCTCCACCGGCTGCAGAAGGAAAACCGGGGCACAGCTGGGGGCAGGGCTTTGCCTAAGGTCACACAGTGAGGTGGGGGCCCAGTCAGGCTTGGGGCCCAGGATGAGACCTTCGGAGCTGTCGGGGCACCTGGCCCTGAGAAGGGGTCAGGATGGGCGAGGCTGCTGTTCCTAGAGGCGGCCGCCTCAGGGGATGGGGATGCCTGCTTTAACTCGGACAACCTCCAGCTCCCAAACCTGTACTGAGAGGCCCCCCTGTACAATTCGACAGACTCGGAATTGCCAGCGTGGAAGAGCGCCCTGAAGGCCACCTCTTGCAACCCAGCATCTTCCAGGTGGAGAAACTGAGAAAAGGAAGGGCCTTGTTACAGACCAGAAGGCCACCTGGCGGCAGAGCCAGGACCACATCCTGGCCCGAGAGGCTGTCAGGGTGTGAAGTCGACTGTTCGGTGGCCTGCTCCCTTTCCTCCCACCAGGCTCCGCCCGAGGCAAACCGGGCAGCGCCAGGCAGCGGGGTCTTCAGCTCGAGGGCGCCCTCGGGGGTCACAGCGACCAAAGAATCGGACACCCCGAGGTGGGCTGCCTCGTGGGCGAGCGACTCGGCGCCCCTCCACCCCCGGCTGCAGGTCTCGTCGCGCAACCAACATCGCGACAGAGGCTCCCCCGCCGCTGCCTGTGTCGTGACAGGGCGGGGAGACCCGGGTCACCTGCATCAACTCGAAGATGTGGTTCGCCTCCCCGTACTGGGGCATTGCCGCTGGGATGCGGTGAGGAGCAGTGGTCACATCCATGTCGCCGCTGCGGCTCGCCTCTCCCTAGTAACCGCGTCGCTAGGGCCGCCGCGCCGCCTGCGTCATCACCGCGCGCCGCCCCGCCCAGCCCGTCCGCAGGCCCCGCCCATAGACCACGCCCCGGGCCCAGCCCCTGCCTCGCGCGCTCGCCCCCGCCGCGACGACCTCTGTAGACGCGCTCGGCGGTTTGGACAAGTCATTTTCTCTCCCCCGGCCTCTCCCCATCTGCGCATCTTAACGGGCGACACCCTCAGGTCGCTTCCAGCTGCGCCTTCTAGGATCAGGGCTGCCCCCGGCAGGGCTGTCCCAGTGCGGAGACCCCCGCGACACCACGGAGGGGTCGGGGGGGGGGCCGGCGGCGGAGCCCGCCTCTGGGTCAGTCACTGCGCTCTCGCCCGGGCGGTGGAAGCTTCGTGGGCCAGCTCTGGCTCTGCTCTCTGGGCCTCAGTTTCCCCGTCTTTAAAATGAAGAGGCTGGAATAGCTGTGGGGGACGGTCCAGAAGAGGGAGGGGCGTGCGTGGGACGGGCCAGAGGGCCGAGGGGCCAGCGTCCGAGCCCGGGCGGACCCCACCTCCGGCTCCCGGGTGGGGCGGCGCGGCCACGTGACCCGATTGCTATGGCCCCGCGGCAACAATCGGGCCGCGGCCCCGCCCGCCTCGCAGGTGCTGGAAAGGGTCTCCCCGCCTCTCCGGGGCCCCAGACACCCACGAGTCACCCACCTTCTGGGTCTCTGAGAAGCGGAGACGTTCTAGACAAGCGAGGGTAAAGGGGGCCGAGGGCGGGCCGTCGCCGATCCCGGGGCGCGGAAACCGTGGAGGAAGAGAGGAAGGTGGAGGGGCTGCGCGGCTGGCCCTGGAGGGGTTTTGGGGAGACGCGACGGGGGAGGGAGGTCTGTGAGTCGTGTTTGTTCCCCGAGGGCCGGGGTAGCCTGGTGGGGGTGGTCGCAGCACTGAACTGGGAGCTCTAGTGCACGGACTGTTAGTTGAACTCTTAACATTGTGCACTCCACAAACTTGTCTGTGTGCGTCACGGAGCAGGAGCAGGCATAACCAGTACCGACAGCCCCAAGTTCGAGGCCGGGCTTCACTCTTCCTAGCAGTGGGAGCTGGGCGAGCTGTTGACCTGTCCTGTGCCTCCTTCCCCTCCCGTGAAGTGGGGACTATAGAAGGGTCTCACGAGCTTCTGTTGTTAAGTATTAGTACCTGACATGCAGTAAGCACAAAATACATGGGTCTGCTATTAGTAGTATTACCTCATTTAATTTTTGCAACAACCCTGTGAAATAGGCACCTTCATTCCCATTGGACAGTTGAGCACTTAGAGGATCAGAACAGTAAAGAGCAGTTGGCTGGGTGCCTTTGGGTAAATCATTTCCCCTTTCTGGGTTTCTTTTCTCATAAAGCATTTGTTGATCATAAAGCATTAGAATCAGAAGGCCCCTTGAAGAGCCTCTAATCCAAACTCCCTCATTTTACGGATGGATAAACTGAGGCCAGGAAGGGGAAAAATCTTGGCCCAAGGTCTCTGGTTAAATCAGAGGCAGGGCCAGGGCTTGAACTAGGCATCCTAAGGGCAGCCAAAGCCCTTTGCTAGCAGTCAGCAGCCCAGACGCATGCCCCCCAGTGGTAAAAAGCAGCAGTGTTGCCTCTTCCCCCACAACCACTTCCTCAAAGTGTGCACACCTTGGCAGGCTTGTCAAACCCACCTGTAAAGATAGCCATGGAAGAAAAGGAAGCTGCCTCCCCCTGAACAAAGAATACAACAACCAAGCCTGCAATTTGCACTGGAGAGGTTCAGTTTGCTTCCTGCACATTTCTGAAATGACTTGCCTTTCTCCTCATTTATTTTAAGCCCTAGGCACTTTTCATACCATGATTTAATCTTCTGTAGCAGCCTGGAAAAAATACAAATCAATTAAAGCCTAGGCCGGGCGCGGTGGCTCACGCCTGTAATCCTAGCACTTGGGAGGCCGAGGCGGGCGGATCGTTTGAGCTCAGGAGTTCGAGACCAGCCTGAGCAAGAGCGAGACCCCGTCTCTACTAAAAATAGAAAGAAATTATCTGGCCAACTAAAAATATATAGAAAAAAAAAAAAATTAGCCGGGCATGGTGGCGCATGCCTGTAGTCCCAGCTACTCGGGAGGCTGAGGCAGTAGGATTGCTTGAGTCCAGGAGTTTGAGGTTGCTGTGAGCTAGGAGGACGCCACGGCACTCACTCTAGCCCGGGCAACAGAGTGAGACTCTGTCTCAAAAAAAAAAAAAAAAAAAAAAAAATTAAAGCCTAAAACCTTTTGGGTAATCATTTTTTTCCCTCCCCCCCCCCAGATTGAGAAGTGCCTGCACCCTGTGCCTTTCATCCACACCAGTGTGGCTGCAGTGGCTCTGGTTCAAGGGATGATCACTTTGGATAGCTTATTACAGCTCCTCTCATGACATCCCTGGTGTGCATGTCATAAGGTGCTAGGATCAAGAACGGAGTCAGTTTTGCTCTCAGGGACTCTTGAGGCCACCAGCCAAGGTAGCACTGTATCCCTGGAGAATTCGGCAGCCCCAGGAAGCCCCAGGAGGGTGGCAGGGAGCCAGGCACACAAAGGGTGGCCCCCTGAATGTTAGTCCTTCTTGCTTTGGGATGGGGAAGATGAAAAGTCTAGAGGGAGTAGAAGTGAGGTCCAGGGGTCTACTTCGTGGATGAACCCTAGGAGAGGTTGGCAGCTTTGCAGGCCCTTGGTGTCCTGGCCCTACCCCTGCCAACTCAGTCTGACGTCTGGCCTGTTTTGACTTTAAGGCCATCACTGAGGGAGGGAAGGGGGAAGGGAAGTATCCAAGCTGAGAGCCCAGACTAGCTTATCAAGCAGTCCTGGCTTGTGCACTCCTTATCTGGCCTCAGCCTCATTATCTGTCCTGTGGGGATAATCATGGTACCCTATTCTAGGGCTGTGGTGAGGACTTGAGATAATGCACGTCCCAGAGCCCTGTCAGCCACCTGCTGTTCTCAGGAGGATTGGAGTGAGTACCCTTCTTCAGGCCAGGATGTTGTTGAGGCCTGGTGTGTGGCTCTAGTTTACCCTGCCCGTACCCAGCCTCCTTCTGCAAATGGCTCTGTTCCCTAAGGTCCCCACCGCTTCCCTGCTTTATGTCCTCCAAATTTGACATACTGTGCATTTTGCTGTGGGTATTGTCTGCCTCCAGGGCGAGGAATCTGGTCTATTCTGTCCAATGCTAATCAGCCCAGCCTGATAGCGCCTGGCATGTAGAATGAACAAACAAGTGAATGAATGCACGAGGTGCTTTCCACCCCCTTGGCTGAGGAGCCTTCAGTGGTTCTTCCAAAAACATAGCCTCACAGCCAGGGTCCCTCGGCCTGACCCCATCTATTGTCCTCTTCTGCACCTGCTCACAATGTTCCCATATCCCCTGCCCCCAACCTCTAGCCCAGGGTCCCCCACCACCCACCTGCTCCATCTCTCCAAGGCCTACCTTCTTTTCAAGTCTGGGTTCAAACCTCCCCTCCTCCAGGAGATCAAGCCCTCAGCAGCCCCTGCTGCTGTTGAGGCACACACCCGGCCTGTTGTGGCATTCCTTCGCCATCACATGCGTGCTTTGATCACAGTAGCACTGGTGGGGCCCAGTGACTGGCTGTAGTAGCTGGTTAAAGCTGGGCCCCACCACATTCCCGGCTCCCGGGCCCACACCTTACGCTAACCCCAAGGCTGGGAGGCTGATGCTGTTGTCTCCCTGCAGCATGTTCCGCCACTGGGGCTCTGGGAGGATGAGCAGTTTGCCCAAAGTCGGCAAGAAGGGATGGAACCCGGATTTGAACTAGGCCTGTGCAACTCCAGGGCCTTCTCAACCACCACCAACCGCAGCTCTGACCATTATGGGGAAAGGCCAGGCAAAGAGGGCACGCTCCCCTCCTCCCTGGGGACCCACCTATGTGCCACCCTCTGGCTCTTCTGGGGCTTCACCTTCGGAGTCATCTGTGAGCCCTGGGCCAAGAGAAGGCGGCGGCAAATGAGGCACCCACCTCGGCACAAAGCTTAAGGGGCAGGGGAGGGGGGGAGCGCCGAAAAACTCAATCATAGGATAAATATTTTAATGCCATATTTTTTTAAAGTCAAAATTAGTGCCAAAAGTCCATTTGGAATAATACCAGAAATTTAAATAACGACAGGATCAGTGTTACTGATGGTTCCTTTTGCCTCAGGCTCCAATATGGCACGAAAAGCAATCCTGTTTTTCTTTTAAGAATTCTGATATTTTGTTCTTTTTGGACTCTGCTAAGTTTTATTTTTTAAAATATTTTTATCTGGATTGCTGAGTTTTTTGACACTCCCTTAAATCTTGAGTGGAGGTCAGCGCCTCCCTCGCCTCATGGGAGGCACGACAGAAAAACGCTGTGCCCCAGTCGGCATGTCTGCTCCACCGGGGAGGAGGGACCAGCCCAGGGCATGGCAGGTGTTCAGTAAACCTGGGCCCCCACCCACTCCCGCAACCCCGGTGGCCATTCCCTCAGCAGAGCTGGAAGGAGGCCCTGCCTGGCCTGGCCCCGGCCCACCCCCAGGGAGCTGCAGCGGCTCCGTGTCTGTCGGGCACACTGCACTGGGGCTCCTGCCTCGGACGCGCTCTCTGTATTTCCAGTGGGCCCCTCAGCTGTGTGCGGTGTGACTGTCAGGGTCCCTCCTGAGGTGGCTCCTCTAAGGCAGCCTTGCTTCCTTTCAGCTCCATGCTGGGCTCCGCCTTGCTCAAGGGCCTCTTGCCCTGTCTTCTGCAAGTTCTCTGACTTACTGCACCCATCATTTCATGGAGGCATCTTCTGGTCTATTCTTGTGTTTCCTTTCAGTCCCCCAAGGACGTCTCCTCTTGCCACAGAGACCCCCCCACCACCCCAGATCCAGTCCTGCTCTGGACACAGCAGAAAGAAATGCTTCCTGGCTCTAGCCTGTTCTTGTTCCTCTCTGCCTGGAGCGTGGAACGTGCCTTCCCCACTCCAGTCCTCGCCAAGTGTTCTAGCCCCTTCCACTTCCAGCATCTCACTCGGACCCTACCTCGGCACAGGCTCTTCTGACCCCTGCTCAGGTGGCGCTGGCTGGTGTGTTCGAGCCTGGACTCCATGTGTGCTGGTGGCAGTGGAGGAGCAGCTGGAGGCAGCAGTGAGGATGCTGGTTAGATATCAAGACGCCTGGGACCCAGAGTGTCTCTGGAACAAACTTGCTATGACACCCTGGGCAGGTCCTTTCTCTCTGAGCCTGGGTTTCCCCCTAGAAGTTCCGAGGAGTTGACCTACTGAGATCCCTTCCAGCTCTAACATTATATAAAGATGTGGTCCGGAGCACTTTGCATGTGCTCAGCAAAATTGTGATGTCATGGAGCATAGAACCCACAGCCTTTTCTGCTCACAGGATTCTAGACTCGTTGTGGGCTGCCTCAATCATGACAGGCAGTAACAGTCTGTGAGGTGCCAAAAGAGAGCACTCCCTGCAGTGTTAATGTTACTAATCAGGGTGATTCCGGCAATTAACACTAGAGCAGGAAGGAGTTGCCAGCCACCAACCCAGCCCAGGGAATCGCCAGACCTGAGATCAGGGATCCTGCCCCAAACACAGAGCAGGGAGACCGCAGTCTTCTCAGACTAGATAAGCAAGTGTTGTCTCTTCTCCCTGCTTAGTCCCCGGAAAAGAACTCCCAGACCTTGCCCCCGACTGACTGCAGGGTGGCAGATGTTTTAAAATAATTTGGTCCAAATTGATAACCAGCTGGTTTCACATCCGTGGCATATCCCTTGATCCCAGGCTTTGCTGACGCCACAGGGAGGCACTGGAGGCTGTGTGTGTGTTTTACCCACAATCTGGAGAAACTGAGGACCAGAAAAATGGTCCACAGCTGAGGGCACGAAGTCACATTTCTTGGCAAAGAATGTGTCCATGGAGGGTAAATGTCGAGGGTCAGGCGTAGCTCTCGTGGACAACCTGGGGGTCTTGAGCAGGTCGCCTCCCAGGGCTGCTTCTCCTTCTCAGCAAAATGGGGGTGAAAACGGCCCCTGCCCCTCCGGCTCGTGGGGGACGCTCGGCACAGCACCCCACGGACAGGGGCCGTGGGCATCCTCCCCGAGAATCCTTCCCTCTGGAGCTGGGCTGAGTCTCTGGCCCCCGGACGTCATTGCTCTCCCCTTCCTCCCCCTAGATCCCTTCTCTCCCGTGTGACCGTGGAGGAGGACGATGAATGAGGTGAAAGAATCCCTTCGTGGCATCGAGCAGAAGTACAAGCTGTTCCAGCAGCAGCAATTCACCTTCATTGCTGCTCTGGAGCACTGCAGGGAGAACGCCCACGACAAGATCCGGCCCATCTCTAGCATCGAACAGGTGGCGCCCCCCGGCGACGGGCAAGGGGGCGGGGTCACGAGGGACCTGCCAGGCTCCGATTCCGGGGCCTCACCAAGCTCAGTCCCCTCTCTTGAGACAACTGAGGCCCAGAGACAGGAGGCACGTTTGTGCCAGGATCAGGACCCAGATCCTAACTGGTGGAATGAGTCATCCATTCATCCGCCCACCAAATATGCGAGTGAATAACAACACAGCGTTAAAGATGTGGGCTCGAGACTCTGCCAGCCAGGGTGTAAATCCTGGCTCTACCACATGCCACCTCTGTCACCTTGGGCCAGTGAGTTGACCCTCTCGGAGCCTCAAGTTTCCTCATGTTATGTGGATCCAGTGAAATCATCCATGGGAAATGGGGTTCGTTGGTGACCAGACAGATACAGTCCCTCCATCAGATTCCACTGGGGTTTGAGAAGCTGCAACATGCTAAGCACATCGCTAGTCACTTTTGCAGATGTTTCTATTTAACTCCCATCTCCTTGAGGGTTAGCTGCTGTCAAAGTCGCTCTGTAGGACTTGGGGGCCTCAAGACCAAATGAGCCTTCCAGGAAGTTAGGGGGCTTGAGTCGCAATGCAGTCCGGACACACATGGGCCAGACGCCCTGGGACTGAAAAGATGAAGGCTGACTACTCAGAGATGGGCTGGGAATGCGGTTCAGGGCTCAGAACTGCCTAGGAGAAGCAGGGTCGTGGAGAACAAGCAACCCTTGCTGGCAACATCTTTAAAAACTTTTCTCTAGTTTTTCTAAGATTTCTCCCTCAATTTTTAAACTTGAAACATGTTAAATGTACAGAAAAGGAACACCCATATAACCTTCACCTAGATTCACCAATGTGTAACAGTTGGCCCCATGTGCATAAGCGTGTGCCCCGAACTATATGAAAATAAGCTGGCTGCATCCTTTCTGCCCATCCCCCAGCAGCTCAGCCTTCTAAGGGCACTAGACAGGTTTTCAGGACCCAAAAGTACAGCCCCCACCACGGAATCTACATCAGTGCTGTGGGACCCCTGCCGGTCTCCTCCTGCGCATAAAGGAGTGGCCTTCTTGCCTTAGGTCCAACCGAAGGCTCCCGGTAAGCATGGCCTTGTGTCCCGACTCTTCATCTGGAGTGTTGACTCTCTCACCTGCCCTCCCTGAACCAGAGGTGTCCAAGGGCTGCCTGCACACGTAGCAGCTGCTCTGTTGTAGTTACAACACGGTGCAGGTTCCTCCTTGCCAACAGGTGCCCCCGCAGGAGTGTGTGAAAGGCCTCTCCCCCTTACAGAGCTGCTGTGGGCCTGGCAATGCTTGGGAAGGAACACTTTGGACCATTTGGGAAGCCATCCCTCAGCAACTGAAAGGCAGCTGGTTGCAGCAGGAAAACCCTGGCTTAGACATAGAAATTTTTGGGTGGCCCTTCTGGATCCTGAGTGCAGCCTTTTGACTGAATCCAAACTTCACAGAACAAATCCCTTTATTTTTTATTTTATTTTTTTAAAAAGATTTGTTCTGTAAAACTTGGATTCAGTTGAGGGGCTGTACTTGGGGATCTGGAGGGCCACATGTGGCCTTGAGGCCGCAGGACCCCTCACGGCCCCCTCCTCCCTCATCAGATCACGGAGAGTAGAACTGTCTGGCTGTGGAATGGGTCAGTTCATCTGGCCCGGACCAGAGCCGGTTTCCCCAACACAAGATCAGGCCTCCCGCCCTGGCCCACCCATGAGAAGCAGAGTCACTGGGTGGCCCCGGGCAGCCCTGGAGAAAGGAAGGACCCATCCCCCTACCAAGGAAAAGAGCTGAACATAGATCAGAGTATCAGTATTTTTAGTTAGTACCTTTTATGGCTTAAGAAAGGTTTCCATACTTCCACGTCTAAAACATATTCACATGGGAGTTTTAAAGTTTTATTTTGGGTATTTAAAGCTTTTGATCCTCCTAGAGTTGATTTGATTTTCCTCACATGGATAATCATTTTCCCCAGCTTCACTTAGTGACCTGTCCCTCCTTTCTCTACCTTGTAAGTGCAGTACACAGCTAGAGCCCAAAGGATTCCAGTTCCTTCTGTTTCCTCCTCAGTATGGGTGGCCCAACACAGCAGTTGTCAGGGTGGGTCCTCTAAGTGGGACCGTGGCATGAAAAGTCAGGGAAGGGAGCAGTCCCCTTTGCTTGAGGAGGTGGCTGGGTTAGGTGACATGGGGACTGGTCGGGGCATGGGCTCAGAGCCACTGAGCTGGGGGCAAGCCTCGAACACAGGTGCCCTGAGCAGGCTATTGCACCTCTCTGAGCCTCCAACATTCACGATACTCATCTGTGAAATGAGGATTTAAAAAGGTATCTGTTCAGCGTGGAGGGTTTAGGTGAGGAGTGAGACCAGGCCTGCAAAGCACTTTGTCTGCAGCCTGGGACACTTGATGTTAACTGTATACAATGGTCTGTATGTTAAAATGCTGAAGCGTTACTTTCACCCCCCGCCATGAATCTGGGAGGGTGGGAGGGAACAGGATGGGTGCTCCTGGATGTTTGCCCCATAAGCCAACCAGGACAAGGGTTGGCATCTCCCCAGCTCACGTCACGGTGGTCTTCGCAGGTGCAGAGCTACATGGAACACTACTGCAACAACTCCACAGACCGGCGGATTCTGCTCATGTTCCTGGACATCTGTTCGGAGCTGAACAAGCTCTGCCAGCACTGCGAGGCCCTGCACACTGGCACCCCGGTCACCAACAACCTCCTCGAGAAAGGCAAAACCCTTGTTAGCCAAAGCAACGACTTAAGCAGCCTTAGGGCAAAGTAAGTCCCTTCTGGTCCTATTCTTGAGGCCTCATCATGTGCCTGTGGAAGGCTTCTGCTGAGGGAAGTGACTGCACTTTTCCTCTCCTCTGTGGCGTGGATCACGTGGCTATTGCCCAGACTACCCCAAGCAGGAAATCCTAGTCCCCATTAATTTGCTGGAGTGACTCCGACTCAATGAAACCTCTTTAAAACTGGTCGTAGGACCCGTCTCACTGGAGTTCACACCAAGCAAAGGGAGAAGGGGTGATAGAGCAGTTGTTCCCAGAAGCCCACAGAGATCCTCACTGATACGCAAAGAAGCAGGATGCGGCAGCACCGCCACTGCAGGTCCTCCTTAGGGAACCCACAGCATGCTGTGCCAGAGCCTCGAGGCGGTTCTGTAGATGGGTCAGAGGGATGAACCAGCAGGTTCCTCAGCCCCTAACCCAGGTCTCTACAAACCACAGGGTAGTGGTTCACAACTCACGCCTGGGGCTCCCGGCCCGCAAACCTACTAAACCAGAATCTCCGGGGACAGGAAGCCTAAGCATGGTGCGTGTCCAGTTCTGTGCCACAGCACGGTGAGTCCCTGGAGCTCGGGCTCACCTGGCCCCCTCTTGCCATCTTGCAGATATCCCCACGACGTGGTGAACCATCTCAGCTGTGACGAGGCCAAGAACCACTACGGAGGCGTGGTCAGCCTCATCCCTATCATCCTAGACTTAATGAAAGAATGGATCGCCCATTCAGAGAAGCTGCCCCGCAAAGTGCTGCAGCCTGTGAGTGAGCCCCGGGCACACCAGGAAACCACTGGGAGAGCCACTCGTCCTGCCCAGACCACAGCCACCCAGCCTTGGTTCAGAAAACACAAGTATAGGCAACTCACAAAAGACAGGGGGAAAGACAAAGGATGTTCCAAACCTCCCTGGAGACCACCTGGCGGGAAACTGTAACTCAAAGCCAGGGGCCTGCTCCGTGGAGGGGTGCTTTCTACTGGTTGACCCATTTTCTTTGGTGCCCATAGTCCCTGCCACTTACTAATCCCAAAAGAGATCAGCCAATACATTACTGAGAATCTCTCTCCCTCTCTTGCTTTAACTTCTAACTTTTCCGCCTCTAAGCGTCAGGCTCTGTGCTGATGAGGAGGATACGAGTCGCCCAAAGTGTAGTGTTGGCAGAGGGTGTCCCAGGAAGGCTGGTAACGAGGAAGGGCAATGAGCTGCACCCCCAGGTCCTCCCTGAACCACACCCACCACAGTGCCAGGCCTGGCCAAGCTGTGGGCCCCAGCTTTGCAGCGAGCTGTCAAGCTGGACGAGACCACCTAGCTCCTTGCCCCCCCGAACCGGCCACAACCGTAGGCAAGGCACGCGCTCTGTCTGCCAGACAGGATGCTCCCGCCTCCAGGATGAAGGGAGGGTCAGCATGGACCAAAGCCAAAGGGGAATGAACCCACCTCTCCCACTCCTTTACTTGGGAGAGGGGGACCATGCCAGAGGCTGGAAGAATTCTGATTTTATGGCTCCTGTACAAGGACAATGTCCTGGTTTTCACATCATAGTCAATCCCCAAACATTATAAAATGTGTCCCTGGCTTCTGAACTTGCCCAAAGTACGTCTGACTGTTGGTTTTTCCCTTCACAGGGGACGACTTAGCTTCTGTATTGTTGCTTCCTCAGGGGGAGACAGTCAAGAATAAAAAGCGTTCTACCACCTCTCTGCCTGGCTTGGTTTCCTGGGATTTGTCCCTGAAAGAAAATCTACATTCCTCCTAAGACATCCAAGGCCACTGGGCAATAGCCACACAAGCAGAACCACAAGCAGACAGCAGAGAGAGAAACCACTCTAGACAGGTGCATGCCCATCTCTAGAAAGAGTACCCTTCTGAGAGGTTCATGCCCACAATCTGCAGAGGGCCGGCACTGAGACATTTCTCCACGGGTGGGAAGTCTAGTTAGAGATCTATTCAGACGAGAAAACCTGAATTTTCCAGACAAACTAAACCTTGCCCCTTCTGAGTCTTTGTCTCAAACGAGTTGCTTCCACCGTTACGATGGGCGGAGCAATACTGATTTCCAGACAGCCAGGCAAAAGACAAGCAATCGAAAACCACACTGCAGACAGAGCTTGTCACCACTTCTCCTTACGTGTATGTCCCAAGCCAAGAGATCCTAAACCAGGGGAGATGTCGTAAAGGCACAGTTTTTGGCCTCCTTCCAAAGCACTGAAGGGCACAAAGAAGGTGGTGAGGTGGCTGCAACTGCTTCCTTGGCATACTCACAAAGCACAACCAGCATGGCTCAGAGTTGGCAAGCTGTGGGACACCTGTCAGTGGGGTTCCACCAAAGGGAGCAGAGGAAACCCGACGTGCTGGCCAACCACCGGGAACGCAAGCACCAAAGGCGAGGCCAGGGGCAGCACAGACTCTGCAGGGCCCTGGTTTTGGGGCTTTCTCTGGTAGAGGAGTCTCAAGTCCCCCTCTCCCCCACCATACCACTTGGCCATTCTTTGGGGAAGAGCACGAATTCGAGGTAGATAAAGACAGGATTTGCGGCTGTGTGCCACTAAATTTACCAGAACAAAACAGGCCTCAGAGACAAAAGCTTGAATCTATTATCTGTCAGCCCCTCTTCCAGCCACTCAAAGCTAAGACCCTCGGGCTTCTGTATCTCTGGACTAGTGCTGCACTTCACCTCTAAGTCTCCAAGGCCAGCATAAGTCACTCCAGGTCAACACAGCAGAGTAGTGCAAAACAATAAATTTTTATTTGTTCACAGTTAAACACAAGCAACTGCCTTGACATTTTAGAACATTCTAAGAAGGACAGCAAACCCTTTTGATTCCAATTCCCATTCACTAAGATTGTACCATTTTCTCTTGCAGTTCATATTTATGGCATCTGATGTGGATTGTTTGACATGCTTTTAAGATCGAGGTGGGAAAATTTAAACCTTTTGACAAGAGATGACTTTCTTCAATTTAACTAAAAGCAGTCAGTTAAAAAAACCTGTTTCTTTTCACTGATGGGACCCCTTTAAACTGCAAGTTAGCCACATATGGTTCATCCATGATTGAGTTATAAAAACTAGATTATGTCTTAGCAAAATCTGTTCCTCCATAATATATTTGTGGTCCATAGAAGTCTTCTGAAAAGTGATCACTGATTCTTCCTAGTGCAAAATGCCTGGCTGCCTCTTTGATAAGCCAAAGTATTTGCTACAGAGCAGCACCGTACCCTCCTGTCCAAACACTGTGTCGAGGGGGAAGGGAAGAGAAGGGAGGGCGTGGTCTGGGGTTCTGAAACTCTCAGGGTCTCTCCTCTAAAAGATCTATTCCAATGGTTAAGCAGCCTACTTATCCCAGAAGATGGATAATTGTGTGGCATTGGGAAGAGGGGAGAAAGCTCCTCTGCCTTCATTTACTCATTTTAAGACCAACAGCAGTTGTGGGTGGAGGTGCTCAACTCTCCCAGGCAGGTTTCCCTTGTAGCTACAGCCACTCTTCTCTCAGGTGAGCACGTACAGACTGTAGGACAGCGTGGAAAAAGTGGAAACACAATCCCCTGGGCACGTCGAAGAGTCCCAGACAGGGAAAGGAGCTATGTGGGGATGAGGGTCACAGCAGCAGCCTAGGGGCCAGTCCCCGACCTAAACTTGTTCTTTTACCTACAGACAAAAACTTAATCAAGTGCAATCACTGACTTTGAGCGATCTGGGGGAAGGGTCAGGGGGCCTGTGTCACACAGAACTCTGGATGTAAACAGATACATGGACATCTTCAGACTGGATACATTTTCCTACTCATCGCAGGTCAACGTTAAAGCATGTACCTCACAGAGCGAAGCCGCAGCAGACAAGGAGCACCGACACGAGTCACTGCACACAGGGCAGCTTCCTCCTCCACGAGAGGCAAAGCCTCCTGGGTGGGACCGGGCTTCTCCCGGGGCCACTATCCAGGAGCATCCGCGAAGAATGGGCGACACTCCTCCACCCAGCCCCGGACGGAGGTTTCACTCTGCCCAAACCTTCCTCCAGCCCGTTCACACTTCCTCCTGCCTCGTAGTGCTTTCAGTGAGAAAAACCCAGTTTTGTCACACGGCACTTTTGTCTGTTTTTCAGTTCTTTCTGGCTGCAAGTGGTATGTTTTAGTATTTGGTAGAATTCACATTGGCTAGTCACAACACACTTCAGTTCTACTGTCTACACAGAAACACATACCCAGCTTTCTATTCTTGACTGCGAGTCTGAGCCTCTGAGGTCCAGCTCACAGAGATCCTTTCAGCCCCACGACCATTTCATGCATACTCGGAACAACTGCTAGAGTTTTATCTGTCTCAAAAACACACTGGAACTACACGTGCTGTCACAAACAGGGACAGCACAAGAGCCTGGGACTTTGTTTCCTGTTGTTCTGCTTATGCCCAGTGATGTGCTGGCCTCTCTGGCCACGCCACTGGTGGCCTAATTTTTCTAATTACTGGCTTCCAGGACCTCCAGCAGTTTACGTCTATGAATAGTTTGGACTGTTTCCCCCTAACCACAGCACATAAATTTTGGCTCACAAAGTAACTCGTCTATCATCTCTCCACTCACAGAGCCTAGTAAGAACCTTCTGCAGCTTATTCCCAAAGGTTGGGCAGTTTTCTCTCCTGAAAAACTGTTGGCAAACCTAGCGAGGTCACTGTCTGCCCACCTGCCTTAGTAACACTGGTCCTAGTACATTTTTTAAAACCTCTTGATCCAAGAAATGACCTTGACCTCCTACCTTTAGGTTTCAGTCAGTTTTCTTATATTCATGACCACATATTTCTTCCAATTCCATAGTAACAATTTTTATAGACTTCATGGCAGAACCCTGTCAAAAGCTTGTGAAACATCAAGTTCTATCAAATAGAGATCCATGTGCTTATTTACCTGTAGGAGATTCAGGAACCCATTTTCTCCGCATCTTCCTGTCCCACTCACCCCCCATATCGTAGTGCTCCTTTGAGAACAAATTCTGTGCTGCACAAGCAGCAGACTCTAGTCTCCTCGGGGCCTGGGCTGACCCTGGGTAGCGTCAGGTGGGAATGAGAGCAGGTTATGTGCACTGGCCAAGCAGCTCAGACAGGTCTGCTTGCTCACAGAGAGTTGTGGACGGAGCCCAGCCAATCCCGACAGTTACGAAACCAAGCTGCTTAATCCGCTTCAAGACAGGCTCTGCCTTAACACTACTTGTTCTAATGCCTTTGCCCAGGCCTGAACTGCCTCTCAGGAGTTGTTCTACTACCACCTTTCCATCCTTGAACGACTCACTGCAGCATGATCAAGTGACCCATGGACTGCTTTCAGGTTTATCGCTTCTAAAACAAAACCTTACTATTCACTCTGGAGTCCATTACAACATAAAAGCCCAAATTTTTAGGTTGGGTAACTTCAACATGACTCCAGGTCTCAATCCCTCAACCTTGGTTGAATAAAACCCACGGCCTGCTAGAAATCAAAGGCCCCTGAACTGGAGCTCTCCTGGGCTGCCCCAGTTGTAAAGGGACAGGCAAGTGCCGAGGGCCCTGAGTGCAGGGGTGTCTGCAAAGCCTCCAGCCTGGGCCTCAGTCCACCTAAACATGCTGCCTCCTTTCCTCCCTGTGTTTTTACAATCTGCCAGTTTTTTAAAAGTATTTTTTTCTTTTTTACATTGGCATCTTTCCTTTGCCAGTTAAGGCAAGGCTTTAAAGTGCCTGGTACCTTTGTTCTGTGGCACAGATCCCTCAGGCTTGAGGAGGGGAGAGCAATTAAAGCCAGTTTCAATAGTCTACCTACAACACTTTTTTCCCTCTGTGCATTTGTTCACATTTTCCTTTTCTAAAACTGAACCAGGAAACCAGAACATACTGGATATTAAGCTTTCCTTTGGACAAAGCAGAACTAAATGTGTGGTATCACCAACACTCCACGCTGGACATCCAGCGGCCACGGCCAGCCTGTGCTAGGCGCAGAGCAACTGGAGATATGCCCTGCCACGGGCTGGGAATCAGTCACGGCCAGAACGCCTGCCCTGAACAGGCCTCCTGCCGGTATAGCCACGGTGACATGAGTCTCTAATGGTCTACTTCCCTTTAGCTGGGCATGCTAGAATATTTATTGCCATATTTAAAAAAAAGAAAAGACTTTTACCTTCATGTGCTGAAAGCTTCCGTATGTAGTAAAATCTCGTACCATTACAGTTTCTTTTATCTCTTTATGACTGAACCGTTCTATTCTTTTTATTGAAAGAACAGAAGCAGGAAAACCAAGATCATTGGCTCTTTCCTACCAACTCTCTCCTTGCCTCAGCTGGAACACTAGGCAACAATTCTTAGGCTTCTAGCATTTATTTCAGGAGCATTTGTTGAGTTTGGATTCTCTGCCACCGCCAGTTTTCTGACTGGTGTCACCTCTCAGGAGCATGTGGGGACAGCCCAGTGGGTACACGCAGTCAGCCTTTGTCAACATTCTCCCAGACTCTGCTTTACATTACTCTGCCATTGCTAACATGGGAGAGTGTGACAAAAATCAAGCTCCTCGGAGAGCTGGAATTGGTATGAAAAAGCTGCTCCCTTTTTGGTGGCCCAGAACCTACCATAATGAGGCAACGCTAACAGCCTGAGAAACAATGGTCACATAAACTCCGAAGAAACTCTTTGGACCTCCAGAGCTCTTCTGCTGCAGCGTCACAAAGAAGCTGACAAAAACAAGAGGATGTGTGAACACAAAGGGAGGCAAACAGGAGAGGATCTAACCGAAGGTGCAGTTAGCTGAGATCAGCCTGGAGGTGGAGTTCCTCACGCACAAGCACTTCTCCACATCTCCAAGTGACCACTCCTTGCCGCCTGCAGAGAACAGGTTTTACCACCTACACACCAGCCTGTGGTCAGAATAGTACCAGCATTCAAGCAAACACCAAATAAATAAGAGGTAGTGGGGGAAGAAGGGACAAGAGCTTTCCCAAAGGGTAAGTGTGGTCTCCCCAATGCCAGCTCTAGATTTTTCAAACAGGCTTTTGTTCACACAGAACTTTCTAGGAAGCTTATCAGAACCACCAAAAGAATGTGAGGGTGAATAAACCATTGTTTTTCTAGATCTACTGCTTTAGATGCTGAACTTCAGAATCAAAAAGCAGTGAAAAAGTCTCACATAAAAGCTTTCATGTGGAGACAATCAGCTTTGTAGGCTACGTCCTCCTGGGAGGGACAGAGCCAGACTTAGCTGCAGTGCCACAAACTGCCTGGTCTAACCGAGAGCCAACCCAGGTATCTGAGCCTCGGGAAAGCAGAAAGTGGTGTGTTAGACTCAAAGATTAAATTTGGCCTCATATTGCACAGGTTCAAAGGATGCAACCATCTGAGGGGAAGGAAGAAAGTAAAGCTACTGAGGAACGCAAACTGGCCCGGATTAGTACACACTGCTAGGTAAATGGAGGAGAGGTGTGGGGGTGGGCCAAGGGGAAGGTTAAGAGGCATTTCAATGCCAGATCCAAACACCATTCCGCATTCAGTCAGCTGTCAAAAGGACCCCATCCCATTCCCACCACGTGAACTTGCCACTCAGACCCTGGGACAGGAAAGCTTTGAAACGTGCACTCACGCCTCCTGTTCTGTGCCAATAATACGCAAGGTAACACTGACTGACCCTCATCCTTAGCTGTGCTCATGATGAGTCTCATTGTAGTCCATGATACGTAGCTGTCCAACACTGTCCGCGGTTGGGGGAACTGGGTGCGGGCCATCTAGGTTCAGGGGAGTCTTGGCTTCCACACCTGAGTCTTTGCCCAGTTCTGTCTTTAGGGTTTCAGAAAGGCTACTGATGGTCACGCCGTCCTCATCACACTGGCTCTCACTCTTATTACGAAATAACTCTCGGGCCTTCATACCCAGGAAGCTTTTTGAACTGGGAAGTGAGCCAACAGTTGTAGGGATGCTGCCAGAGGACTCTCCCATGGCAGTTTCCCACCGACTGCTGAATGGTCCTGCCCTCTGGTTTGGGGGTTTCTCCGGGGTAGAAAGCTCGCTGCTGCTGCTGCTGCTGCCTCCACCTCCTCTGCTTCCACTGCTGCCTCGGGTGCTGCCAGGCCTGGGGGTCTTGGTCTCACCGTTGTGGCCAGATGCCTCTTCATTGTGCCCCACCACAGAATCCGAGCAGCCATCATCACAACAGTCAAGCCTGTAAGAAATCCAGGGAGGAAAAAAGGAGCTGGTGATTGCAGCACCCACATTCGGGAGATGTGAGTTGCACTGGCACTTGCTCACACTGACACTGCACTCTGAGAGCCACTCTCTGTTGTATGACAGCATACTCAAGCAAGAGATCTCATCAAGAGAAACTAAGTCACAACCAGGGACGCTGGGTGGCAATCTTAAATATGAATGCTTCCTGTGGCCATGTCGAGTGAGTCAAGGCCAGGACAAGGAACATGGAAAGACTGCTGGACACTCTGAGGAAAGGCAAGTCAGGGTGGCGCTCTGGGTGGAGGGAGCCGAATGCTGCAGCCCAGTCTCAGCAGCTGCAACCGCTTCCAACACCAGGTGACACAGTTCTCGTTCTGTTAGTGGCAGCTTAATCCCAAGGCCACTGAGGCAACGTTTTGTTCCTACCTTTCTTCTGCTGCTTCAGCTGCTTCTGTTTTTTCTTCTTCAAGTTTCTTCAGGAGGCCATCTTTCTCCAGCCTGCCATACAAATCTAAGATCTCCAATTCAAACACCTGGGTTATCCTTTTCTGAGCCTCATACCTGCTCTCTGCGGCGTGCAGCTGTCCTCTGAAAGATACAGACCAGCCCAGAATATGGAAGTTCCACTCAATAAAAACACATCACTGCAAAAACCTTTCCTGATGAAAGTTACCTTGCCTGGAGTTTGACATCTTCTAAATATTTCTTCTGTTCCAAAAGAAGGTGGTCTTTCTTGGCCAGATGAGATTCCAGTTCCAAGATCCGTTTCTGGGCGGTATCGAGCCTCTGATTCTGCTGGAGAACGTGGCTTCTGTTTTTTTCTAACTCTTTCCGATATGCAGCCTTCATCATTTCTACTTCCTAAGAAGGAGACTGGAATTAGTACTTACAAAAAATGAACATGCTGTATCCATTTTGAAAAAAACAACGTAATAAGCTTTGAGAAGGTGCTTTAGTATACTGACAGTAAAAATAAACTAATATAACTTTCTGAAAAATAAGCTGGCAATTAAGTATTATCCTAGTAACCCTTCCTTGAAATCTATTCCTAAAGAAATCACTTAAAACATGAATAGACATTTTGCACACAAAGAAGTCATCATAGAATATTTATAAGAGCAAATAACTGGAAATACAGTAAATCTTCAGGGAAACAGTTAAGTAAATTAAAATACATCTTATATTTGTAAGTTTCAAAAACTGATATGGTATCAATAAAAAAAGACTACAAAACTGTGTGAACCGTATGACCAACTATGCAAACATATACATTTGCAAAACACCAAATGAAACTATGCCAATATTCAGTTATAATTTCAATATAGTGGTATCGTGGATCATTTGCTTTCTCTTATATTTTCTCTCTCTCCTAACACCAACTGCAGTAAAGCTAGAGCATGCGACACAAACGGGGCAGGTCTGCTCGGGGAGAGCAGCCTTTGCAGGTTAGGTACCTGACAAGGCTTGCTGACCATGCCGGGCAGACAGCCTGCCTGCAGACAGAAGGGGCAGCTGGAAACCCAGCACAGGTGCACAGTAATGCTCACAAAAAAGGCATAAAGGATACTTTTCTAACAATCCCGCGTTACTTTTGTGTAGGTGTGTTTATTATGGTAAAATGTATGTAACATAACATTTGCCACATATTTGTTTTTAAAAAAAGACAGTAAACTCCAAGAAGTGAGGAGGAAGAGGTGAGCTTTCACAAGGACGCGCCTGCCTGGGGCTGACTGGTACCCCTGTGCTTCCTCGAGGCAGGTGCTCACAATCAGCTGCCAGATAATGTGGCTGTTCCAGCTGTGCTGAATGGCACCAGACTTCAGCACAGGTTAAGTGAACACAGCTGACTTTTGTCATAAACGGTAGTTCTTATCCATGGCTGACCACACAAGGATTCAAACCAGGAATGTTTATGCCATCTCACTAATCCTCACAACCACCTCAGGGGGTGCTTTCCCCAACCCCTGCCAGCCACTCCCTACCTGCTTCTGAGACACCCACCCCTCCTTCTCCACTAGATAGAACAAGAGCAACCCTAGCTCCAGGTCCAGGGGCAAATCCTGACTGGTTCAAGCCAATGACTGGGCTGGCGACGGGCACATGACACAATCCTGGATGACAAGAGAGACAGGACATGTGTGGAGGGTTTCTGGGAAAGATTTTCTTGCTGAGAAAGACCCACAGAAAGAGAGGGTCTCCTCTTCTGTGGGGCATCATTGTGTCTGCCTGTGATACCTGCACCTGTGGCACAGACCTGGTAGCCATGAGGTCAGCCAGCCAGAGGACAGGGCCGACAGCATAAAATAAGGTGGCACAGAAGAGTGGAACAAGCCTGGCCCTGTGATGCCGTCCCTGAATTGCCAACCTGACCAACCTGGAATTCACTTGCCTTGGGATTTCTCGTTAAATGAAACAATAAAATTCCTCATTATTAAGCTAGGCTAGTTTGGCTTTGTTTTGGGGGATTTTTTTAGAAACAGGGTCTTGCCCAGACTGGACCAAACTCCTGGCCTCAAGAGATCTGTCTCTTGTCCCTTAGGTCTACCCCCAGCCCTTTCTTTTCCCAAAGCCATTATACCTCAAAATAAGTGATAGCTGGTTTCTAGAGGAAGTTCCACACATAACATCCTTCTACAGGGAGTCTGAATCTGAGATCTATGAGGAGCTGGGAATAAAGAGTAACTCTATTGTGGAAATTACATCTTTCTACTTCTAAGGCTACTCTACATTTGGCCAAAAAAGGCACTTTATAAAGCACAAGCACAAGAAGTCCTAAAAAGAAGGCCTGTGTGTGATGGAGAAGTTAATGACAGGAAGTATCTGAGCATTTACTATTAAAATTCTATTCCCAACTCATTCACTAACATTACCTGAGGCTATTTATAAAGTGACATAAAACTTCTGCCTCGACACCACTGGTGAGGCACTAATTAACGTAAGATCATCCCAATGCTGGCCTTGTTGCCAGGACTGAACTACCATCTGCAGAAATTCAACATTAAGAGGAAGAAAAAATGACATGTACACCAATATATATCCACAGTCCAGAGAAGTATGTTAAACAGAACTGCTTTCCCATCCTCCTCCTTTCTCTCACTCTTTTAAAGAGGGCATCGGGAAGAGAAAAGAAACACTTTTATATCTACTCTGTACCAATTATCATTAGGTGCTTTCTCTTACACCCAACAAAAGGAAACAAGCTCACATGATGGCTGGAAAGTGCTTGTACTGCTGAGCCAGAAGAGGTGGGAGTAGACCTGAACCATTGCTCCATCTTTCAGGAAACAAGTCACAAAGCCACTCAAACGATGCACCTTAGACATACTGTCTGGGTCCAAAGAGCTTCCCCCCTAAGGTTTGGCTCCCTGAGCCCAGCATACCTTTGTTGTGTCCGAATGCTTGTTCTGCAGTTGTTCCAAATACAGCTCGTTGACCTCCCCAAGAACCAACAGCTGCCTGTTCAAGAATTCCATCTGCTGCTGGACTGACTCACTATTTGAAAGCTAACCAAAAAACATACAGAAGCAGAGTAAAAACTCTAATACTAGCACACGGACATTAAACAGGGAGCCAGCTAAGAGCATAATATTTCAATGCAGGGGCAGAATAAATAACTCCCATAGTTTTAAATTCCCTTACATAATGCAGGTGGGGAGGACGGCACCCAGTGGCTATTAAAAACAGACAGAAATGTACTTTAAAACTGTGCCCTGCAAAGGGGAAGAAGTACA